>QLTV01001558.1:47506-74327 GCA_003457575.1 Thermophis baileyi
TAACCTCGGAGCCACAGGATCTCCTCCCTATCTGCTTGTTCCAGGGACAAGGATATATATATGTTTTTTTTTCTGTTAAATCACCTGGTATACCCAAAAAGGAAGCAGTATGCTCCCTCCCATATTTGGGTATACCAGGTGATTTAACAAACACACACACACACACACACACACACACAGAGAGAGAGAGAGAGAGAGATACTTTGATATATAACATATGCAGCACAAATAGAATTGGATCTACCTGAGCACCATATATCCATTGGGTGATTTGAAAACTTTACTTTGATAAAACAGTCTAGAATGCAACCTGGCATGCTCATTAAAACAGCTGTTCCATAAAACTACAAGGAAGATTTTTATTTTTGTTTCTGTTTTCTAAGCAATGCATTTTGCAGTCATCCAGTGCGAAGAACCCAAGAACCCACTCTATGCACTCAGAGTGTCTTTTTAGTGGGCTCTGATGACAGTTGTGAAAATCTGCAGGAGACATCCAGAAACTGTAGTGTAAGCGCTGAAATAGGCTTAAAATAGTGTGTGGGGGGGGTGTTAAAAAAAATCCACTGCCCTGTCCAGTACAGACTGCTTTCCCCAAACTGTTGATTATGGTCCCTCACCATCAGAAGGTGAAGAAAAACTTTCTTAAAATTTTGTTGCCCTTTGACTTTTGTACTGCATGGTAAATTAGGTCCATCTCAACCACTTGATGTATATTCATACATACATCATGCTATTCCTTTCCAGAGTAAACAGCATTACGCATTTCACAAATACGGGGGGGGGGGGGGGAGAATTGGGAAGACAGGAAAAAAAGTAAAGACAGCTGAGACGAAGAGAAAATGTAACTAGGGCTAGATTCTCACTTCCACCATGTTCATATATTAATTCCTACATTGTTTTTGTTCCTCAATATTGTAGTCAATAACTTCTAAATTTAACAAATGAGGCCACGCAATAAAGTGTTGCTATATATTACACATGTTTTTATGAATATAAATGTGTGTGAGAGAATGAAGACTGGAGATTGTGGGTATGAACACCTAATACATCATAAACAAGTTTCTCTGCAATCTCTTACATGAACAAAAAATGTTTCTTAAAATGATTTTATTTGACAGATGACTAAAATCAAATAAGCACATGTGCCTTCATTAGCAATACTGTTGCTTACAATTCGTTGACAGAGTTGTACTAGAATAACAACATCTGATAAGCATATATACCCACAGATTGAATTTGCTTCATTTTATAGAATCTCAATGTATAATAGCTAGTCAGATGGCATAACACTATATAGGAAAACAAATGTTCAATCCACATGAAAGTTAAGAGGGAACTAAATGCATTATACTGATCCTTCTGCTGCACAATGCTCTATTTTAAAAGCCAGTTTAAAAATGCAATACACAATTAAATCAGAAAAACAAATGCAATGAAAATCAAGGAATTATTATTGCAGGATTTTATATTTTTGTTTTCTGTTAAATAATTAACTTTAGCCTTTATCTGGAATCTTGGCCACAAAATTTAAAAGATTCTTCATAATTCTTAA
Organism: Thermophis baileyi; assembly: GCA_003457575.1. Classification (NCBI taxonomy): domain Eukaryota; kingdom Metazoa; phylum Chordata; class Lepidosauria; order Squamata; family Dipsadidae; genus Thermophis; species Thermophis baileyi. The sequence continues at coordinate 49,059 of QLTV01001558.1, forward strand.
TTGTCTTTTGTTAAAGGAAAAATGTATTGATTAGTTGGCTGGTTTTTGATGCATGAAAGCTCATCTTGTTCCATATCCCTTTTTCCTGTCATTCCTCAGCACATATTTTTCCATAGTACATTACCATGCAGTTTATTTGTGCTAGATCTTAAAGCCAGTCATAAAAGCCTCTGTTTTAATATCTGCAACAAACATAAATGAGCAAATGGATGAAAAGATAAATAATCTGCCTATGCAAATTAAAAAGAAATGGGAAACAATGCTATCAAGTTCACATAAAAATGCCCAGGTAAATATTTTAGTGCTATTATAAGAAGCTTTGATAGCCCGGAAGGAATTAACCTTCAACCCTACTGCACACCTGTGTATGCCTGCCATAGCTATTACATTATGAGTGGAGGCTTAATCTAGACAGAACAAATGGTGTTTTACACAACATGTACTGCTAAGCCAAAATACATTCTGCTACCAGAAGGGGATATCAGATACTATCTGTTTTCATCCTGATATCAAGTCAAGTTGTAGGGTCATTCAAAAGCAGTTAAATTAGAATAAATTGCATGTACAGTACCTCTTGTCATCCTGGCAGTAAGAATAAAACAGTAGTAAATCAAAGTACTAACAGATTGCTCCCTTTTTATGGTACTCAAGGTGAATTGCCCCTGATAGACATTTCATTCTCTTTGATGGTAGTTTGATCTAATGATTAAGATATGGAGTCAGAAAAGAAAAATCTGAGTTCCAGTCCTGCCTTAGGCAAGTAATCAGCTGGACAACATTGGACCAGTCGCTTTATCTCAGCTCTTGAAAGAAGGCAGTGGCAAACCACTTTTGAAAACATAGAAAACTGCAAGGACTGGTCTGTATAGTCACCTGGACTCAACACATACTCTAAGGCATCTGTAAACAAACAAATAAATCAGGTAGGATCAGTGACGACAAGATTACCCAAGTAACCCTTGCATGTAAAAATGTTGTTGCAAACTGGTGCTAATGCTGATAAAGAATACCAATAGTTAGAAATCTTTTGTCTGTGCTTTTCAGTATTATCATAATGATTGCTCTGTAACTGAACAGAATATTGGATTTTGCCTTTCAGCTACCACAGCATATGGTGTAGTGATTTTTTTCCCCTTTTTAAAAAAAGATAGTTAACCTTAATTTATATTGTGCATTCTTAATAGGGAGCTCTGGAACATGAAGAAAGCAAAACATTACGCTTTCAACTGGAACTTTCCCAAATTAAAGCAGACTTTGAACGAAAATTGGCAGAAAAAGAGGAGGAAACTGAAAACTTCAGGTACAGTATGATAAACTTTTACACAACCTGTCATACCAAAACCAAAACTGGATTGATACTAATTGTAAACTATGGCTTAGAACTTGTCTCTTAAGTACTGTTTAGGAGTTCATTATTGAAAGTGCTCAACATATGGGCAGTTTGGACAATCTTACCACCATCTTTCGATGTTGATGTTGGCTGTGGCAGGGGAAAACGTCTGTATCAGGACAGCCTTCATATTATGACTCTACATGTATTAGCTTTTAAATAGGATTTCTCAGTGTTCTAGCTTTCCTAGAGTCCAATATCACTTCATCACTGATGATATTTTTGCGTATGTGTTATTAGCAGGTGATGTCATTTGACATACCCCAATACGGGAGGTTATTTACAGTATTTTCCTGTTGAAAAAGAGATTACTATGACTTAAGATGACTGACTGCCCCTATTAATTTTAACTATGGCTGGATCCAGGCTGCGAAATTGTACACAATAAGTAAATAGCAAACATAAAGGCAGTTCTAATACTTTGTTTCCATGTAGTGGTTATCTGGATTTTTGCCATCCAGATCTGGTAGTGCTAGTGCAATAGAATCTAAAAATTAGTTTGCAGGATGGACGAATCTATCAGATTTGTGTATTCATTCAAATAATTTTAAATTTCGTGTGTGTGTGTGTGTGTGTGTGTGTGTCCGTGTCCCAGTTTGTAAATTCTGGTTAGTATTTTTAAAGAGAGAAAAAGAACACTGAACAGATTTCTACCTGAATACAATATCTTATTTACGTTTTCCTAGTCTTAAGAGAACTGGGTTTTCTCTTCTTGACATTTATTGTTAAAGTTGGCTAGACTGTCTGTAAAAGACTAACAGCTGTAATTTTGCAATACAAATATAAATGAACTCATAGAGATTCAAGCCCAAATATTTAAGAACTACACAGTCCAAACCCTCTGAACATATTTGTTTCTTCACATTTCTGTTTTTATCTGTAATTATTACACACACACGTTTACGTTTAGGAATAATAATAAAATAATTAGAGAAAACGAAGAAAGAACAGAAAAAGCTAAAAGTGCAATCAATAAAAGATAGAAAAAGGTAGAAAAAACAAAGAGATAAAGAAAGATATACAGGAAAGACATGTATATGTATAAAGAAGTAGCTTCTGATATTCTTCACAGCAGTTATAATTACATTTATATTGTACATCTACTATTATTGCCATACTTAGAATGGTATTAAGTTTCCATTCCATTCTAAGTAGCTCACAATTCTAAACAAGGTTACTAAGAGGTAGACTCTACAGCAATTAATGGGTCTTGGTTTTGGGGGGAAAGAACCATGAAAGAGATTATGCTGCCAGTCTAGATCCAATGAAGTTTATCAATAAGAACTACTATAGATATAAGTGATCTATATTTCTTAACCATCACAAGATTTTTTTCATAGTTGTTCTTCCAGTAACACATTATGCAGAAGAGGGCAATTTACTTCTGCTTATGAATCTGCTGAGCCATCTGTACATGCTGTCTTAATTTGCAAGAATGTTGTTAAGACTGATTGATAATTACTGTCTGCACAATATGTTGACAAAAGATATATTAATAAACAAAAGGAAATAAACAAGAAAAAACTGGAATCACTTTTTAAGAATAAAGAATTAAGCCAGACTGTCTTTTGTCTGATAGACAGACAAAAATATAACAGCCTTCCTGATAGTAAAAAAAAAAAAAAAATGCTTGAAGATGACTTGGGATGAAAGGTGTGTATATTAAAAAAATATTATTTCAAAAATAGGAGAAACCAGCAGCGTACAATAGAGACACTTCAGTCTACCTTGGATTCTGAAGCTAAAAGCAGAAACGAGGCTGTCAGGCTGAAGAAGAAGATGGAAGGTGACCTCAATGAAATGGAAATCCAGCTGAGCCATGCTAACCGGCATGCTTCTGAAGCAACTAAGGCCACACGCATCCTTCAGGCTCAAATAAAGGTATTCTATGAATATTGTTAATGAAATCTGTACATCATAATAACAGCAGCACAACTCCAACGGATACAGATAGCATATAGTACTAAGTATCAAATTTGGTGTTATAAGGAAAATTTCGAATTGCCAACCCATGGCCAGATACAAGTTTTTCCCCCCTGTCATTCTAAAATAAGATAGTAAGTCCACCTGGATAAAATAACATGTATGCGAAAATTGTTGGGTGTGAAGGAATAAAAAATTTCACCAGCCAGACTACTTGGCTTTTTCCACATATTTCATAAATTGCATTTTATAATACAATGGCAAACATGGTTTAGAGACTGTACATTTGCTATGATATCTATCAGTATTTTTCCCTGGTGAATGTGCAGCTTGAAGTCTTAAGAAACTCTATCTTTCTCATACAATTAATGCAATTTCAAGTCATTGAATCATATTCACATTAGTATGCAATTTATAACAGGATGTAGTAGTTCATATCCTTTCCCTCCATTTTAATTTTTCCTCTCTTTACTCCCTTAGATATAATGGTCATAATAGGCACAAGGACAGGAATTATATAAGCATGCAGCTATATTTGTATGTATGTACATATGTGTCAGAATTTCAAAGTTCTTTAGCTAAATAAGAAAATGCAGATCTCTTTAGCTTGTTTGAAAGTAAATCAGACCTTTTCATGCATTTGTTAAAAAATATTTATTTTACTCTGAAGAGAAAAAGATAGAAAACTAGATGGAAGTGGGGCATCAACATATTTAAAAGTGGTAGAGTACTTTGAATTCCATCTCTCTGTGTTTCTTTTTATATTTTTAATGAGAGATATGCCTACCAAAACACATAAGGTTGTGTTATTTATTAAGTAAGTGGAGAAAAGAGACAGAAGGGAGTTATAATTATCACTGTAGATGGCATATTCTGCTCACCTGTGAGAAGAAAACCCTAAGAAAAATCCAAATGTTTGGAGAATTGTACTTCTCAAGAAGCAGACATGGAAGCAACCAATACTTTAAAAAAAATTGCAATTTGAAATTGGTCTTAGTTCTCTTAATGACAATTATGTAGCTCAAGTTGCCTGGCTACTGAACTTATAGCTACTCCAAGATAATAAGAGGAACTCTAAAAGTATTTACATAATATTTGCTGATTTCAGTAAAAACAAAACACAGTTAAGCCTAGGTGTGAATAAAGACATCAGGAATTCCACGGCTGTAGTTAGAGACAGATAGACAGATATATGTGAGATTTCATCTTCTTTCAGGAACTACAAATGCAGCTTGATGATTCAACACATCTTAATGAGGATTTCAAAGAGCAATTGGCAGTCACTGATCGACGTAATACTCTTCTCCAATCTGAGCTGGATGAGCTGAGGGCTGTGCTGGACCAGACTGAACGTAGTCGTAAATTGGCAGAACAAGAATTATTAGAAGCCACTGAACGTGTCAACCTTCTGCACACCCAGGTTGGCTTGCTTGCCTGTTCTAGTATTCTTTTCTCTGTCTCCTGGTGGATAATAAATCCAACATTTCCCATAAAGGAATGATTTCTTTGTGGTTCCTTGTTGTGGAACAACGTATAGGAAATAATGGATTTATCCACCAGGGTTTCTTTCTGTGTGAATAGGGGGAAAGAAAGAATAAAATATATATTACAAACTGACCAATATTTTAAATTTTATCTTTTGGCCACTAGGTCAAAGAAAATTGGCTTTGTACACTTATGTGACTGATCATTTCTTTAAAAAACCCTTGTGCTTAAGGGAATATTTACCCATCCATTACTTGCTTCAGAGGTGGGTTCCTCCCGGTTCGGACTGGTTCGCCTGAACTGGTAGCTACCCGCTGGTGATATCACGGAGCCAGTTCGGTCGGTGCTGGTCCGTGGGCACCGCCATCTTTTTGGGGGGATTTTTTTTTTGATTTTTTCCCATTTTTTTCTTCTTCTGCGCATGCGCAGAAGCCGAGGTTGGTGCTGGCCCGTGGGGGCCGCCATCTTGTTTTTGAATTTTTTTTGAATTATGATTTTTTTTTAATTTTGAAATTTTTTTTATTTATTTTTTCTTCTGCGCATGCGCAGAAGCTGAGTTTCCGGCACTGTGCATGCATTGCCATCTTGTTTTTGGCTTTGTTTTGGAATTTTTAAAATTTTTTCGGCACTGCGCATGCACGCGCATGCAAAGCGCGTGCGTGGCCACGCAGCCACACGATGCGGGAGGAAGCGAACCGGCAGCGAGGTAAGTTAGAACCCACCCCTGACTTGTTTGTTTTCTGTTGGGCATTTTTCCATCCAAATTTCCATCCAAATTTTAAGGCTCTTCTGTGCTGCAAGAGCTTTGGAGAATATCCAGATAATTTCAGTACAAGAATTATGTACCTTATTTAAGTTCTTTTAAATCCCACTATTTCCATGAAAGTCCATGTCATAGCTCTTTCTTGTGGAAATAATGGGACTTCCAAGAGTATCATCTTGGGTAGATTACTCTTTTCTTGCTTCCTGCTGTTTTTCTAAGTTATAGATCGGCATATCAGCCAATATTGGTGATCTTTTTGCAAACTAGTTACAAGAAAGAAGCCTTATAATATCACGCTTTCTAGAGGGTTTTTTCCCCTCTCGCTTGCATAAAACATAGAACCCATTTTATTGAGAGATGAGAGATTTCTTAACCAGGTTCCAGAAGTATAGAAAAACTTGAGGCCTCAATAAATGTAGCAAATATATTGTCTTATTGTTTAATGGGTTAGAGACTATTCCATAGATGCATCTCATAAACAAGATTCTTTGTTGTTTTTGTCTGGCAAATACTCAGAATTCCTCATCCAATATATACTAACACACACATCATTCTTAATTCATGGTTGACTTCTTCTCTTTCAGATTCTAGTTGCTCAAGAAGGATCTGATGTGGAAGATTCCACTTTGAACCAGAAATTGACCTGATTTATTTTGCACTAGTGTGTCTCTTGGAAATAATATGAGTTATTCTACCAGGAATATGAATGAATAAGCCTATTGTTATACTTTATCTTATTCGCACTGGTCCTAGTGCTACAAAAGATCCTGTCCTCCTAATTAACATTTCTTTTCCTTTTGAAATAAAAGAATACAAGCCTAATCAACCAGAAGAAGAAGCTGGAGACTGATGTTACTCAAATACAAACTGAGGTGGAAGAAGCTATACAGGAATGCAGGAATGCTGAAGAAAAGGCCAAAAAAGCAATCACTGATGTAAGGAAACATCCTATTTTTTTCATTTCAGCCTAAATAATTGCTTTGTTATAGTACTTATTTAGAACAGTATTATCTATGATTAGTTGTGAAAATTTATCTAGAGCTTTAAATTCCTATGTCCATTAAATCATAAAAATGAAAAGACTCATTTTGGTGTTGTAGAAGATACCATTTCACATCTTTATGTTATTTCAGGCAGCAATGATGGCTGAAGAACTTAAGAAAGAGCAGGACACCAGTGCTCACTTGGAGCGCATGAAAAAGAATATGGAACAGACTATAAAAGATTTACAGAAGAGACTTGATGAAGCAGAACAAATTGCCCTCAAAGGGGGCAAGAAGCAGATTCAGAAGCTGGAATCAAGGGTATTTTTCTTTGAATTCAAATCAAGTGGTAGTTGCCTACTTCAAAAATGTGTACTTGGAGCATAGTTCTGGCTGAGTTAATATTGTTATTTAGTATACTTTGATTTAAAAATATCTAGTATGTCTTTAAAATGATAGAAAATAATATAAATCAATGATTATTATATTTACCCATCCTTTTAGTTAATTTTTAAAGCAGATATAGGCCTTGCTATAATATTAGAACCAATCCTGAATTCCAAGAACTGATTTTCCCGAAAAGTCTTCCAAGCAGATTCTGTAGAATGTCTATCCATCAGCCTTGGTGCCAAACCTTCTACACATATGAGAACACAGTGGGGCAATTCCCCCTCTAGGGTATCCAAGAGCAAAAAAAATATTCTACCTTTCGTTGTGAACTTCCTATATTTTTACTTATTTCATTAAAGAGGAGCTTATGGATATATGTACACATGCAATCATAACTTTCTAGAATACTAAACTAAATTTTTGCACCAACTCCCCCTGTATGTTGCATATATATATATTCACACTAAATTATCTCTGCCAGTGTCCCATGCTTTAACGGGTCAGATCTTTAGCTCCTTTTCTTTTTGCCTACCTTGTTCTCAAGTCTGCGGTACAGTCTCCTTCCTTCCTTCCACCTTCCACATTGGCTAGGTATGCATGGATTCTCTGGTATTTTAATTCAAGGAAAAACTAGTGTATCTCTTCCTCAACATAATCCTCTATTTCAATATCATTTTCAAGAATTCTGTTTCTTGCCTCCTATAATTTAGCTGAATACACTCCAGGTCCCTTCTAATAAACACTGTCATCTTTGTGGGACTAAGGAAAAAATGCCTTCTCTAACACAGCCCCACCTTCTGGAACAGCATCCCGCCAGAGACAAGGGCTGTGTTCTTTCTGTTAAGGTTATGAAAATCCTGAAAAGCCCGATAGGATCCTAGCAGAGGTGGGTTCCTCCCCGTTCGGACGGTTCGCCCGAACCGGTAGCGACCCGCTGGTGATGTCATGATGATGTCACGAATCCGGTTCGGTCGGTGCCGGTCCGTGGACGCCGCCATCTTTTTTTTGAATTTTTTTCTTCTGCGCATGCGCAGAAGCTGAGTTTCCGGCACTGCACATGCATCGCCATTTTGTTTTTGGCTTTTTTAAAAAAAAAATTGTACTGCGCATGCCTGCGCGTGCAAAGCACACGTGCGGCCACGTGGCACAGCCACGCGGCGCGGGAGGAAGTGAACCGGCAGCGAGGTAAATTAGAACCCATCCCTGGATCCTAGGCTTAGATGTATTATTGTTCAGCTAGGGCACCTATTTTGTTTGATTTGAGTTGTTTATAACATTGCTGTAGCCTGGGCTGTTGGTTTGGTTTGATATTATACCTGTTTTTATGGATTTTCCTGTTTTGTACACAACTCAGACTCCACTGGGCAGCTAATAAATAAAATATGACAATGGGAGTACAAGGCCTCTGGAACCTTTAAAACTTTCCATCTATCAGAAAATAAGCTAAAACCATACCACTAAAACATGAATCAATATAGCTGAATTTTAGCAATACAGTGTTTAGGTAAAAATGTTCAACTAAGAATGGGAAAGGGAACATCGGTTTTCTGAGAGATGAACTGACATTCTTCCCATTCCAAAAACTTTCAATAAACCTTTTAAAATGGCAAAAATTTATCCCCTCTGATGACATCAAAGACTAATTGGAAGATTATCAGTAATCAGGAGAGTGAGTTACATCTACAATCTATGCAAATTTGTTCATCTTGAGCTCAGTGTTATGGTAAACGCAATCTAATAATATTTCTGTATTGGTGCAGATTCGTGAGCTAGAAAATGAGCTAGAGGTAGAAGTTCGTCGAAATACTGAGTCTCAGAAAGGAGTCCGCAAATATGAGAGGCGCATCAAGGAGTTGACTTACCAGGTAATTCTAGTTGAGTGATCTTAAAATGTTGCAGTAAAATAACACACTTTTTCCAGATACTATACACTCATGTATATAAAGCAACATTTCTTAAGAAATTCACAAATCACAATAGAGGTTTAATTGTTTTTAAATGCTTTTTATTATGTATTTTTTTAATAATGCTTTTTATATTTTAATAAGTTTTATATTTGCTGTAAGCCGCCCAGAGTCCCTTGGGAGTTGGGCGGCATAGAAATACAGATAAAGTTAAAGTTAAAGTTATTAGTATTAAGTTAACTTATTACTATAGCATAAGTAAATTTATGTTATTAATCTTTGTTAAATAATTTAGTATAACTTCTGTTAACTTTCAAGAATGGAAAACAGAAATGATTAATAGTGTCGATTAGAAGATAGAGTAAACATTAGGAGCCCATGATTGCTATGTTGGAAGATGACATACTTCTTTCTATATTAAGTGTGAAAACTTTTCCCTAAAATGGTATTAAACTTAATAGTTCCTTAATATAGCCAACTCTAGGTTGGAAAGTAGTCCTGAAAAAAGTACAGTTAAAGCTCTAACTGATATCTATGGCCTATAGTTATTGTCCCAACAGAGGGTATCAGTGTTAAATATCATCTTCAGTTATAGCAGATGATGAAAATTGTACTTGTGTCCTTCATTTTAAAAAAATGTAATGAAAGTGTGCAAGAGTGTATGATTAGTCCACTAGTTTTTTTTCTCATGTGAACAGTGGTGATATTTTAGTTAATTTAAATACATCCTTCATGTTTGTATTTTATTGCTTCCTGGAAGGAAAGAGGACTACCATTTTTTAATATTCCAGCTGTCGTAGAAATGGTGATTCTTCACCTATTCCAGTGATGGCGAACCTTTTTTGGCTTGGGTGCCAAAAGGGTGCGTGTGCGCATGATAGTGCGCACGTGCGTGCCTACACCCATAGTGCAATGCCCTCCCCATGCATGCACACAATCCCTGCGCTGTCCCCCACACATGTGCACAACCCCCATGCTGCCCCCCACGCATGCGCGCATGCCTCACTAAAGCCTCCGGACTTCTGGTAGGCCCGTTGGGCTGTTTTTCGCTCTCCCCAGGGTTCAGGAAAGCCTCCTGAAGCCTGGGGAGAGCAAAAAACGGCCCAACAGGCCAACCGGAAGTTCGTTTCCAAACTTCCAGTTGGGCCGTTGGGCTGTTTTTCGCCGTCCCCAGGGTTCAGGAGGCTTTCCTGAAGCCTGGGGAGAGCAAAAACGGCCAAAAAGAAGGCCGAAAATCAGTTGGCCAGCGTGCGCATGCGCGCTGGAGCTGACATAGGGTAATGCCTTGCGTGCCCTCAGATATGGCTCTGCGTGCCACCTGTGGCACGCGTGCCATAGGTTCACCATCACTGACCTATTCTTTCCTTTACTCTCATTTGTTGATATGATAAACACAGCAATCCAATGTAGGTCATCCTAAACTACCTGGAAGAATGACAAGATGAAATGTAATAAATATATCTTTCTTCTATATTAAGAAACAACATTTTGGACTTCCAGTAAAGCAAACTGCTTTACCTGTTAGGCTAGCATTTGTGCATAACTCATGGTTGCTGACTGTTGCGGAGATAAAAATAATTAGAGGTGAAATGAATCTTGTTTCCCTGCTGTCAACCCTCAAGAATAAGACCGGAGTCCAGGAAAGAATAAAAATAATATATTTGCATAACAAAAATAAGAACACCTAAGTCTGTGTCTACATGGTGAAGAACAAAGAGAACAAAGGAAAGATTAACACATGCGCAGTACAGGTATCACATGAGAACTTCATATCAGTATACAGTGTCATTTCAGAATAAGAGTCCTGCTGACAAATCAAAATGAACGTAGTGACACTGACGTTAATCCTTTATTTATTAAAAGGCAGAAGAAGACAAAAAGAATTTGACAAGAATGCAGGAGCTAATTGATAAATTGCAACTCAAAGTAAAAAGCTACAAGCACCAAGCAGAGGAAGCTGTAAGTGGTATAGTAATCATTATTGCACATTTAGTTTTTATCCCCCCCCCCTAAATTTTATTACATTGCATTTTTCTATCTTTTTATGGTATTTCCAAAAATCCTAGAGTTTTCCTGGATTGTCTTATACTGCCTTCTTTTGTGTCAATGGGGCCATTTTGGTTAAAGAAGTGCCCGAACATTAGAAATACAGGAAATTACAATTGGAATGTGTACCATTGTACACAAATACAATTTCATCCTTCAGAATTGAAAATCTATGATACATTATGAGATGGAATAATTTATCTTAGCATGATAAGTAAAAGAGGTCACTCTATTTTCCGTTTCTGCCTCAGTAGAGAGTGATAGATCTTGCTTACTACCCTGCAGAACAGAAACAAAGCAATATGTGTGTTTACTGAAAGCTGCAATCCCATGGTTGTAGACACCATTGATATGACTGGAGGACAGAAATTATTTTTTTAAATTCTAATTAAATTTAAAAGCAAATGAAATAATGTCAAATGTGGGGATTATCTTGTTAAGACCCATTATTCCTATCCCAAAAAAAAAATAATAAAAAATCCTTCCAACAAGCCTTTTTTGTATAAACCACAATGGTTTGATTTATCCATTATGCCAAGCCAAAACCAAACAAGCCAATTATGAAATGCAACTCAATGTATCTGTCTGTTATTCCTACATTATCCTGGACAGACTCATTACAACAAATGTTGAAAATCCTTCTGTGTTTAGAACATTTGTTATTTTTTCCTGTCTGTAAAAATTTTTGAATTTTGCTAGGCCATCTCTTCTCCAATTGAAGGCTTGAAATCAATATTCCTGACTTCCTAAAAAGTCCCTCCTTAGTAACTTCATAGATTGGTATAAATGAAACTGCTTTCCAGCACAATATCATTAAATATTTAACAATGAAGTACAGCAGCTTTTTCCAGCTTAGTACCTTTTAAGGGTGTTGGATTACAATTTCCATAAACTCCTGGCCAGTAGATGTGATAGAACTTTCAGTTATATATCTGAAAGGCAGTTTGCTATGTATAAACCTGATTTGTCTTGCCTGTATGTTTCAGGGGACCTTTGCTTCTTGATTGTCAAAGTCAAATATTGTTATATCCTGATATATTTTTCCCCAACAGGAAGCTCAAGCTAATCAATACCTTACAAAATATAGGAAACAGCAGCATGAGCTGGATGATGCTGAAGAACGAGCTGAGATTGCTGAATCTCAGGTTAATAAACTCAGGACCAAGTCAAGAGACATTGGCATGAAAAAGGTATGAAGTGGAAGAAAATGATTCTGCTAGAATCTCTAAAAGGACAGTAAGGGAGAGGAACAAGGATAGGATTCAGTGGCAGATTCTAGAGTATCTAGAATCTGCCACTGAAATTTTCCAAGGTGAAAGTCATTCCTGATTCTCGTCTGCCTGGTCCCTTTAGAGGAGAAGGCCATTCCTGTCAGATGCATTCCTGTCAGATGGGATGAGAATTGAGATTCAAAAATGGAGTATTGGGCCACTAAATTAGACTTTTCCATCTAGGTATCTTGAGTAAAAAAAAAACCCATCATTTGTTATTTCTCAACCAGTCTACAGTATTCTCCTAATGCATCTGGAAAAACATTATGGTTGGAAAGACTATGCTAGGCTGGGGTGAATAACGACCCACTCTTTCTGCTCTCGCTGAGCTAAAAGCATTATATACTACATGAGTATCATTTGAAATAAAGTGCTGTTGAGCACAGAAACCAAAAGGTTTTCTTTCCGTCTGGGCTACTAGTATTTAAAAAGGTACCCACCATGTATTAATCAGCCATGCTATGCCCATGTCATTGTACTTTTAAAATGACTGTAATTAATATCACAATTAATCACTAAAGATGCAATCTAGGACTATTAAAACAATTTGGGAGTTGACAAAGGATTTTTTTAAAATTCAAATTTGTGCCACAAAACAGCTTTAAAAGTGGTGGTTAATACTGTAGCTGATTTTAATACGCTGTATATGGGCAATTAAATTTCATGTTATCTCGCTTTATCATGTTATTTTCTCCGATGGTGGTGGATATTGATAAAAAGAAATTATTCACTGACTTTACCCAATGAAAGCTCCGAAAAGAACAGTGGAGACTAAAAAAGTGGCCTCTAGTGGCAAATTGCATAATCATTGGTTGTTGTCATGGTCACCATTCTGAGGGCTCCCCAGAAGGGCAGTGGAGAACATAAAAATGCCTTCAGTCTGTATAAATAACAAAAGCTCACAACCTCACACACTATCTCCCCCATATAATAGACATAGCAGACCCACTGCAGACTCGCCATCTCTGCAGGTTATATGAGTGCCTACATATCCTGTTGCTTCCTTTTTTAAGTAGTTACAAATATTACAATAAAATCACAGCTTGGCATTATAATATAGGGAGGATGTGCAAAATCTAGCAATTTTGGGAAACTTGGAGGCGGTTAATCTTTTTCCAATTCAAAATGTAAAAAAAGCTACATGCAGAATATTTAACCTGTCTGCCTGACTTTCCCTTGCTATCTTGCCACTTTCCCCCAAAATATTACTCAGTCATGAGACCATGAAAAGAGCTTGGTTTTTATCTAATCCAACGTTCTGTTCTCATGAAGGCCAAATGAATACCCATGAGAACCATGTGAGGGCAATTATGTTATTTACAGAATTCTGCTTCTGATTTTTAACTATTCCAGAAAATATTACAACCTGAAATTCATATATGTTATTGGAGGAAATATACACTAAATAGGTTTGTGAATCAGACCTGATGTTAGTTAAACCGAAGATTTAATGTTTGTAGGTGCCCAATTCAATTTTGCGTGTCAAGATGCCATCCTTATTTTAACAAGAACCACTTCTGGGAAGACACAAAAAGACATTGAATGACAAATCTCAATGTGACACTAATTCATAAAGTTGTGCTTGTTAGCAATATTCTATTTGAAAGATTAGAAGGGTTTCACTTCTCAAACGGTTTGCTTTCCATAATGTAATTGTAAGTAGATGCCAGAATTAGTGGAAGGCAGGTCAGTAATTTGAGTTGAGCAACTGTACCAGTGAAGACAATTATAGACAACACAAGCTGGTTACACAGTTGTGTTGCTTCAGAAACTCTCAGAATCAAGCAGCTAGACTAGACTGTGAGGAAGAGGACAAGCATAGAAGTAAGACCCACATATTCTACTGCACATTGTGGGCAACAGTGTAATATGACTCGTGTAGAAAGAAGTGGATTTTAATGACAGCAGAGGAAGCAGGCAGCTGATATGAAGAAAAATGGCTTTGAAAGTTGAAAGATTGTATGGTATATGGGAAACCTTTTGACAGCAAGGCTGTAATGGCAGATTGGATGGCATCATTGTATTGCTGCAGATCTTTGTAGAGTTCAGTTCACTAGCTGGAGACGTTTTGGCAAATATGGGCAGTGGTAAATATTGGTAGGCAGTGAAGCTGGTGAGGCTGACTGGCATACAGGTATCTTTCTGTACGGAATATATGTATTAAGCAAAAGCAGAGGAAGATTGACAGTAGTTGTTCCCAATTCTTAAGCAGAATGCCTGTACAAAAAGGCCCATTCATAGTCTAAGCCTCTTTCCCAGAAGGAGAAAGCATTTGAAGGAAAGGCTCATTCCTAATCTTGTCTCTGTTCTTTAAGCATTATGTATTGGGGCTTTGTTTTTCTTAAAAGCAGTAAGCGTTTTAAGCAAAGTTCAATTTTGACTTGTTTCCCTATTCTTAAAAGCAGTGAACCTTTGGCATAAGAACTATTGTTAGACTTGTACATATTCATTCAGTGCTGAGTTTAATATTTAGAAATTGTAACATTGGCACAAGTCTCACATGAGTTAAGCCTTATGGCCAAATTTAAAAAGATGATAGTGAAAGGTGGTATTTGAGACATATCCCAAACCATTATGGTGCCTACACTGTCAGAACTGCAAAATGTGCATCCCAAAATTCCATTTAAATCAGATATCAATTTGCAGTGGAGTGAAGATATGCTATCACTCACATTATCTGCACATTTAGCTGGGTTATCCCAACAGCTAACTGTAAGAAACACCAGCTACATTGTCACTTCATAAGAACATATGAATGATGGGCTGTTGAAATATTGAGTACCGTCCTGACCACCCATTTACAGGTAATGCTGGTTAGAAAGTCCTTCAGGTATTCCTGACTGGTCCTGAGTTGCAGTAGGTAAAGAACACAAAATAGGGATCATTTCCTGCCTTCTCAAAGTGATCCCATACAATTCCATTTCCTCATTTCTTGAGTCAGTCTGATGCCTACAACTTTGTTGCCACTCCAAGCCAAAGGTTCAGTGGAAGAAGTCGTGCACTACCCCTTAACTGAGGAGACCTTGGAGAGAAGTATATATGTGCATGTTTAGCATGTCTGCATCCCTATGAGTTGGTGTTGACTCTCGGCATCTGCTAGTCCCTGCAGTTTTATTGGCAAGATTTTCAGAAGTGATTTGCCATTGCTTCCTTCTAGAGCTGAGAGAGAAGCTGAGAGAGACTGGCCCAAGATCACCCAACTGGCTTCACACCAGGCAGGACTAGTACTCCAATAAAGAAGAATCTTTGTAGCTCAGGGTTGAAATGAGGGTTCCTTGGTGCTCTCTGAGCTTGGTTGTTTTCATGCAGACATTTCATTACCCAGACTAGGTAACACCATCAGTGCTAGTCATCCACTAGTAATTACTAGTTTGGGTAATTAAATGTCTGCATGAAAACAACCAAGCTCAGAGAGCACCAAGGATCTCTCAGGACTAGTATTCACAAACTCTTTGTTTCTAGTCTAATGCCTTAACTACATACCAGACTGAAGAAGACTAAATGACATGAAATTTCTCTCCTGAATATCAGCAATGTTCTCCTCTCTCATGGGGGGGGGAAGACACTCTACTTCCTGTTTGCTGCATTTGCTGCCACTGGCACAGAGAGAACCATCATGCTATGGTCTCCAGGATTTCCTCCCATCTCTTCTGATGCTGGTTACATAGGATCAATTCTACTGTACCACACAGAGACTACCGGCAGTCTATCAGGAGGGAAGAGTGAAGGGACGCTTTGAGAGTATGGAAAGCACACCCCTCCTTACCCTCCCCTTCTAGAACCTCTGTCTTATTAATATGCAAGTTATATTAATATGCAAGTATGTGTTGCTTGAGAAACATTTAAAAAAAAAACCAAGGAGAATGAAGGTGAATAAAGGATGCAATTGAGTGACTGAAACAAGTGCAGAAAGACTGAACATGGAACTTAAAAGCAGGCATTAATATTCTATAGAGAAGACACATAATGTTTAGATAAGGATAAAAGTACATGGGTATGAAGAAAGGGAAAGAAAATCACCCTCAAGGGCAGAAGAAAATAAGAGTGGAATGGTCTTGCTTGCACAAAGAACAGCAACATGTCCCTTCATGAATATTTTGATAGGCAAAAGCTGACGAACTCTCCTCATATCGTTAGCAGTGCATTGTACCACTTAACCCCCTCAGTCGCCCTGAGGACACATGCAAAAAGTCACTTGAAGCAGCAATCATTGTAGGATATAGAAAGCACCATTAGCACAATTTAATTTGGATGCAAGCTTTAGATAGTCAAATGTAGAAAATCTTCAGGAAAACCATTTGGACCCTGGCCAATGAAACAGAAAGGATTCTGGGAAGAAGAAACTAGTAACTAATCTGAGTGCAAGTAACTTCCATTCTTACTCCATTTTCTCCTTTACAGTAAATGTTGACCTGGCATCTCGTGATATTGTATCAATGCAACAGAGTTAGGAAGGATCATAAAATGAAAGAGGTTAACTGTCATACATTCCTTGTTTTACTTTTAGGCAGGCAAACTTTAGGAAAGTGACAGAAAAGTGGTTAAAGAAGGGAGTGCAGTTACTCCAGTATATTCCAGATACTATTTCATTTGTTTTGCATATAAATCCACCATAGCAATATAAACATTGCTAAAGATGTCTGACACATTTTTAATGATTTGGGAGCCAAAATATTAGTTCAGGGTACCATGAATTATTATGTAAATATCAGATTAGGAAGATATAAAAGAAGAACTCATGCTGAAGCTACTACAAATATTGCAACTGGACAGCTTTTTGCAATGGAGGAAGTTTTATCAAACAATTACTTTACAACCCTTGATATAAACATGTGTTAGTTACCCCACAGTATTTACTAAGACACTATTACTATTATTCTTCTCGTCCTTCCTAGTACCTATCTCTTCCCACTTATGGCTATAATCATGTTGCTTGTATCTTTACAATTTATATTGTTTTATTGTTTCCTAGTATGATTTGATTGCTTATTAGTATCCTATGACTATCACTAAGTGTTGTCTCTTATGATTCTTGATGAAAATATTTTATTTTTTCTTTATGTACACTGAGAGCATATGCACCAAAGACAAATTCCTTGTGTGTCCAATCACACTTGGCCAATAAAGAATTCTATTCTATTCACAGTGTGGCTGCTGTACCATGGTAGACTGATTTTCCTTTTGAGATATTTTTTTATTAACTGTAATAAAATTTGTGTTTTAATAAAAAAAGTGCCCCTGACAATGATTTGAGGATAAAGTTATATGTGTCTAAGACCCCAGAGAAATGTATGCCATGATGTGCTTCAAGAACTCTAGAATAGAATAGAATAGAATAGAATAGAATAGAATAGAATAGAATAGAATAGAATAGAATAGAATAGAATAGAATTCTTTATTGGCCAAGTGTGATTGGACACACAAGGAATTTGTCTTTGGTGCATATGCTCTCAGTGTACATAAAAAGACAACTCTAAATATGTTCTATAAAGTGCTAAGATAATCAATGAGCTGAAGCAGACATACCACAGGTTTCTCACTAAACAGCAGTTGCTCACAATCCAGTGATAAATCCTTCAGGCACAGACAGATGTCCTTAATGCTCTACCTATCTGTGAGCAAATAGAGTTGGATGCCACTGTTTACTAAACAATTATGCACAGAGCAAGTTACATTTCTTAAATATACATGTTTTCTTATGCCAAAGTGTTTTCCACAAAGGGAACCAAGGCTACTAGCCTTTGCAGTTTGTAGTGCAAGTCAGCTCATATTTGCCCAAACAGAAGCCATATTTCTTCATGGCTTCAAAATGCCATTAGTGAGGAACTAAAAACTTTGTTTACATTTTTAATAGAAAATTCTGTATATATTTGCTCATAAGGAAATTTATCTAAGTTTAACAGGGCTACTCTCTAAGTGTTAGCGTAAAAAAATACTGTTTTAAGAATTTGTGTAGGATACATACAGGGTCATTGGGCCATCTGACTAATATGCTCAACACTGGCAGGCAGAAGCTTTCAGGTTCTAAAACATTTTTTACTTTAGCTGCCTAAACAGAGAATAAAGGGTTTTCTAAATGTAATCTACTGCATCACATTCCTTTCCTATTGTTCTTTCCTTACAATGGTAATTTCTATTGCATCTAAATTGTATTGTCGTGTTTTATGATATTTCAGGTTCACGATGAAGAATAAATATATGAATAACTGATGGTTGGAATGGTGTTCACAAAGAGAGCACTCATCAGTCCTGAAGCAGAAGAAAACTGATTTTTAATTAATAAAAATCAACGTCTATACTGCTGTTGTCCTTGCTCTATTATAAAAATACATTTTTCAAGGCTTGACGTAAAAATGTTTTGTTCTGTTCATTATTTTGCATGTTGAGATTCATTTAAAATATTGGAGAAAAGGGGTGCACTTCAGTAGAGAATATATTTTGAGTAATCCCTGCTGAAATTAATGGAAATTGCTCAGCAGCTGTGCTTTCTTTCAAGTTCTTGCCTCTTTACTAGCCTTATGAATCACATCACCAATTATGAACAAACCAGAGGTGATCACACAGCTTAAGGTCATGGTGATTAAAAGCAAAAAAAAAAAGTTTCAGAAAGTAGTAAAGCAAACTAAATGATCCTGAATCAAGCCTAAGTGTTTTAGTAAGGTAAATACTTCAAGGATAATCATACATAAAGATAGATTCCACAAGAAGAATGATTAAAGAGCAACCTTAAGTAATGTTCGATTGCATAAATGACCCCAAGTACTACAGTAGTTAAAATATGTTCCGATATTGTATTCCAGTGGGATATATCTCCAAGTTTCTCCTCAATATTTTGCTCAGCAGAGCTTCATATCTTCTCTGACTGGTAATTAATAAGCTAGTAACTAGAAGAGAAACATCAGGAAATGGCTCATCAGTGTTACTAATTTTATCATATGGGAAAGTGCTAGATATTTCTTCCTTTCATGTCATTTCAATTAAGACCTTTGAACGGAAAGGGACATAATTTGGGATTGTAGTCACATGTCGGCCCTTCTTACAATACACCTGGATATTACAAATAGGTTACCACTATAATTTCTTGTTCTGGAAGGTTGCAGAGCTCATTACTCTTAACTTTGCTTCATCATCATTTGTATCTTTTTAAAATTTAATAATAATCCAACTTTCTATTTCCTGGTCTTGTTCCCCCCAACACAATTAAACCAAGGAATCTCTAATAATTAATGGATTTGAGCTGCAACAAACATGCTAACTGTATTAAAAAATCATTATTTGGGAAATATAGTGTTTTTATTTGTTTTGTCCAAAAATATATGATATTTCATGAACCCTTGGATGTTACTGAAAAACTATCACATTATCAGCCCTTCCTCTTTGACCAGGCAAGTAGTAGTTGATTGGAAACAAAAGAAGCAGGGGAGCTCTGGAGAGTTTGATTCAGATTTTTAATTCTCACACATTTGCCCTATACCACAACAGTCACTCATTTCTCAATTTTTTGATTACCTCAAAAACACCCTATGGAAAAACAAAAGCATAAACATTCCTTGCAAGCCAAATGTAATTTTAGTAAGAGATAAAAGCAACAACAAAAGAAGACACCCCCAAGCTGCACAAATTCCAGCAGAGGTAAAAAAAAAACCCCATAAAAGTAAACAATAATAGGGAAGAACATTCACAAGTGAATCAGAGCACATGCCCAGCATTTAGCATATAGGCAATTCTGGAATGCACAAGTAAATCAGCAAACTTTGGGTTCCTTCTTCATCTATGCCAGGCACAAAGGTGGTGTTTCTAAACAGACTCTGTCAGGCTGAAGGAGATTACAGTCACTTCCATAAACCCAGAATTTTTCAAAACAAAGAATTTGCTCTCTTCACCACAGTTGATCTAGATATCAGTGGAACTCTTATAAGGCAAGCTAGAGGCCTTGCACAACAATACATACATTCCCATAGTTCTCATGGGAATTATGAATGCAAGTAGCAGTTATGAATACAAGAGGCATCCAGAGCTAAAACCTGATTCCATCTTGAGGACTGAGTGTAAAAAAATGCCATCTCAGTTTTAAATATCCAAATGCCTCTCATACAATAATGGCTATAGTAGGTGTTGGACTTCCCTTTAGTTCATATTAATCACTGTTGTTCTTATTGTACTATTATTGTTACATTACTAGTCATATTTCACCATTTTTTTAAAAAAAAGTGAAAAGGGAATGCTCCAAAACACACTGTTACGACAATAATTGGAATCCTTCTGCCCATAGACCTGTGAAGGACCCTTGATGTCCATCATGACTTGAAGCTTCATATGATCATAGTACTTCCTATTACGGAAATTGGGTTCATTTTCCTCCAAGCCCAGGATGCGAATGAAAGTGAAGTTCAAAGCAAATCCCATTTAACAGAAGCCCCAAATGATATCATCTTTTTTCCCACCTTGATAACATCCATCAGGTAAAGCTTATTTAGTAGGCACATATCTTGATTATCATTCAAGAATGAATGTCAGTCCACTGCCTTTTCACAGACATAGTCCTGTCATGCTACATAGGATACATGGTGTTCAAGGGGCTTTCTTCTGGTTGGTTGGGACTGGCCTAGCTTCTGCTGAGTCCTTGTGGTAGTTGAAATCTTTTTAGTTTTAGGATTATGACTTTATCTCTTTAGTCTTGATGTTTATTTACTTTTGGAATACATAAGTTTATTTTAATTATAGTATAAGAAGCACTAGGTGTTTTGTCCACTTTAGAGTCATCATTGGTTGCAATGCTTGCAGGAAACATGTCTGTGTTCCCACAACACAAGTAACTAGAAAAAGTTAGTTGAACCTGTATATGATGATGTGTTTGGAGGAATTTTTAATTCTGCCAAGGTTACTTGAAAGTCCACTAATCTCTTGTTGGTGTTCTCAAATTTAAGCTCTTCCCTGGCCCAGCTAAATAAGAAATAAATAAGAACAGAACCTGTTAGTGAATTCTGAATACAGTAAATGACAAAAGTATACCGCTGTCACAGAGTTGTATTTTTCTTGTGATTAACTGAATTGGCATGAATGTATAATCTATTTGCTACAAAGAATGGCATTTTTCATTATCCTGGCTTTGTATTAAGACACGCACTATAATATTAGCTTCAGCATTTTAGCGGTACTTTTTCACTCAAAGTTATACCCTTCACATTGACAACATAGGCACACAATGGCAAAGATTTCAATGCTTTATTCTTAGTAATTGACAGAGTAATTAAAGTTTTAAGGAGTGAAAGTGTTCTCAATACTTCTAAAAAGACTAGGAAAAGATGAGCACCTCATCTCCAGTTTTTAGCTGAGTTTATACCAACCTTCTTCATACAAAAAGAGTTTTTGATAGAATTAATTCAAACTTTGAATCTGCAATAATTGTAAGTATCTTCATTGCAATTTACCTAGCTGGGGTTCATAGAACAAAAGTTGCATACATTGTTCTGCTACTAGCCAGAAATTCTACAAAAAGAAGACCTGCTGTTAGGATCAGCATAATAGGTCCCTATGTTCAACTTAATAAAGGTCTCAGAACTCCCACACTGGAAAAAAATGTATTGAATTATGTGGTTCTGTATGACTGATTGACATATTGCACTAAGCCATCAAATGTGCTTTACAAATCACAATGGCTGGGTGCATACGGTCCCCTATGCCAAACCTCAATAAAACCTCATGATGCATGATGCCCAGTCAATGCTAACAAAAATATCTATTTCTTTCTGGTGTTTTGAAAACACAAGAGCAAAATATTGGTCTGGTAGAGAAGAAATTTAAAACCAGTACTTGAACATATATTTTAAAGAACAAGTAATACATTGCAACAATCGTTTAAAATTTAAGAAATAACCATTTCCCTAGGTGTTTTTACTACTTATACCATTGCAGCTTTTTCATTTTATTTTTAAAGATAGAACAAAAATTATGTTGGACCAAAAAGAACTGGATTCAGATATATCTAGCCGTAACAATCACTTGCATCCATATCAGTTGCTATTGCTTTAATCCTAATCTCTCTCAGAGAGGAATTGAGCATACTACCATGAGACTGTTGGAAGGTAGATGAGCTATAAACAAACAAGCAGATAATGTTTGAAAATGGACCATCTTCTGGTCAATTTTGTGCTTGGAGAAAGCACTGCAAAATTTAAATGTTTGATAATCACGATGCCATTATTAATTTATTATTATTTTGTTTAGGTGCCTCAAAAAGATATATTTCACAGGAATTGGCAGAGGTAATATAAAATATTATACTTAAATATTATACGAAGTACAGTGTAAATATGCTTGGTGGAATGATGAAAGAAAGAGGCTATAAAGAAAAATGCATATAAGAGAGTAAGTGCAGCAAAGCCTGAGGAGTAGAGAGACATATTATATAATATGTATAATGAGAAAAAAAAGATACTTGGAAAGAATGTGGCCATAACAGCAATGTTTTGTTTTGCTTTATTTACATTTGAGAATGCTATATAAGCTACAGCACATTAGCATAGGTGTTTTTCTTGTACTGTATTTTGTTTTATGCTGGCCATTGATTGTAATATGTATTTATTCTGTATTGTTTTATTGTTTGATGTTTTTATGATATACCAGAGTCACTCATTGAGATGGGCAGCTAGAGAAATTACGTAAATGAAACAAATAAAGTAAACTAAGTTTAAAAAAAAAGAAAATGAAAAGCTATTTTGATGGGTTTTTTTTTTTAAAAAATAGTTTTAAAAGATTTTAAAAGAAGAACATTAAGGGAAGACTGTCAGCAGAAGGAACAGAATTAAGAAAGTAATGGAATGGTTTGCTATTAAAATGGACTGGGGAAAAACTAAAAAAATTATTTAGAGATTACTACAGGAATTATAGTCATATGTCAAAGGTAGGAACTAAAGTTGTAATAATTGTTAGTCATCAAGAAAAATAGACAAAACGGAAGTGAAATGCTGTTGAAAAATTTGAAACTGAAAACAGTTAAGGTATGAGTGTAGTTTGACTATAAAGGGGCTGTTTGACTTCTTGTGTGTGAAGACTGCATTTGTGATTGACAATTAAAGATGCTGCTATTGTTCTTTATACAAAGAAAAATGTAATGCTGGAACAGAAAAACTACTGAGGTATTAATTTGTTATGTGTCTGGAAAACTGTTGGATATAATCCTTACTAAAATGGTTCAAGAGGAGAAAATGAGCAAAATTTAGAAAAGGAAATACTATTTTATGCAAGAGAGAAGAGCATGTACCAGAGTGTTCCTCTTTAGCAGATCACTAAAAATGGCTGATTATGAGAAAATGAGTTTTTTTCTGTTTGTTGATTTAGAGAACCTGTACGCTAAAGTAAATAGGTTTGATTTATAGTACATGTTGCATGAACATGGTATTGGTTCCGGAATAGGCTGTATGATGAAAGTAAAACATATCTGAGAATAAATGGAAAGCTTAGCAAATGGTTCACCACCAAACAGGGAATAAGACAAGGATGCACAATGTCGCTTGATCACTTAATGTATTTATAGATCAACGTATAATAAATGGTTCTGATGACATAAGAACAATCTGGGTTTGAAATGGGAAAATATATGTTTCTATAAAGATGACGCTAGGCTGCTGACTGAAAACTCCAATACTTTGCAAAGAATGTTATGTAGCTTGTATGCAAAAATAATCTATCAGCAATCAAGGTACTTATGCTTGATATGTTTGAAAAGAATGATGGTAAATTATGTACAAATGGTGAAAAATTAAAGCAAGCAGATGAATTTGTGTACCTTGAAGGAATTCATGATGGGGAAAAAAGAAGGGAATATTTTAACAACTGAGATCACTAATAGAAACTTAGTGGAGGGTCTGTGGCCTGGTGGGAGGAATGACTATTTGTAAGAAGCAATTGTGGCTGGGTCTAAAAGCAATTTGTTATATGGAAATGAAAATTATATATGTCAGGAGAAATGGTAAGATGAATGTAGTAGGTTAATTAGTTGATTCTGTTTCTATCAATAATCAGCATAAAACAAGATACAATACAATAAAAGCACCCATGCTATGATAGTATTCTCAAACAGAAATAAAATAAAATATCAGATTATCAACACTAAATCTATAAGGCGATTTCCAAAATATGTTATAAATAGTGCTTGAACATAAAGCAACAAAACAGTAATTTAAACATGTAGTATAATATATAACAAATTTAAAATACTAGGGTTCAGTTTCTATAATCTGACAAGCAATTAAGCAGTTACTGCCTATTGGACCCCGCAGGCAATATAACAATATTTAGAGACATTCAGGGGAACTATATTTCTTTGATGAAACAACAAATCCTGAACATATAATGAGTCTGGTTGCCTTGGGTGATTTATTATTAGAGGCTTTATACAACATGCACGAATATCCTATAAAAGAGTCAGGAAGGGGGGAAACACAGCAATGGACTAAATATTGGTCATACACAATCATTATATACAGGTAATCCTCACTTAACATGTATTTGTTCCGCCCATTTTGAAGTTACATTGCCACTGGGAAAAAATGGACTTTCAACCAGTCCTTGAATGTCCGATAATCAGATGACAAAGATTTGAGCCAGCTCACATTTACAACTGCCCCTGTGCTGCATCCACTGTTGCCCCAGGTGACCTTTATTGCTTTTCCTGTCTCCCCTTCACTGGACTCACCATCCTGGACATCCTAGGGAGGTACCATGGTTCTGAGACATTTTGCCATACTGGGGTTTTGGGGCTGCTTGTATCCTCCATATCCTCCTTTACCTCAGTAACCCCTCCCAACTCTGCCACTCCTCACTGGCCTCCCATATATCCTCCTTGTTAAGGAATTGTGCAGAGTAACCTCTGGGCCCTGAAGGTTTGCACAGTTCACCGTAATGTTGCAGTAGATATGAGTAATGATTCAGTCAATACACAGATACGTTAAAGTGTATAAAAGTAGTTTACTTAAAGAAATAGCACAGTCCAAATAACAGTCCGAATCATACACGTTCTATCAGTCAGTATTCAGAAGTACAGCAGTCTTCTTACCAGTCTTTCTTTGTCTTAATCATCAAACAAAGATTCTCTCCTATCACAGATAGTTAG
>QLTV01001561.1:13270-24598 GCA_003457575.1 Thermophis baileyi
GCTCATCTGTCTGGAACCCGCACTGCATATCGGACATTAATACAATTGAGCGTGTCCAGAGATATTTTACGAGAAGAGTCCTTCACTCCTCTGCTCGCAACAGAATACCTTACGCCACCAGACTTGAAATTCTGGGCTTAGAAAACTTAGTACTACGCCGCCTTCAGCATGACCTAAGCGTAGTTCATAAAATTATCTGCTACAATGTCCTACCTGTCAACGACTACTTCAGCTTCAAGCACAACAATACACGAGCACACAACAGATACAAACTCAAATTGAACCACTCCAAACTTGATTGCAGAAAATACGACTTCAGCAACAGAGTGGTCAATGCCTGGAACTCACTACCTGACTCTGTGGTCTCATCCCCAAATCCCCAAAATTTTAACCTTAAACTGTCTACTGTTGACCTCACCCCATTCCTAAGAGGTCAGTAAGGGGCGTGCATAAGCGCACCAGCATGCCTACCGTCCCTGTCCAAATGTTCCCTTTTATTTGTACTCATTTTATGTATTCAAATAATGTTATACTTATGTATATTATCAAATACATACTTTACAAAATAAATAAATAAATAAACAAACAAACAAATATACTCCTGAAACTATCTACTTTGCAAAATCATATCTCACAGTTAGCAACGGCTCAGCAAGATTACAAATAGTTCTGATACATTTTGAAATCATCCTAGCTGAAGACTTTGGTTCATCTCTCTTCTCCTGGGGCCTGCTAACATCCACTTAGGCCTTATTAAATCCAATAGATCAATAGGCTATATTTTCGTTTCCCACAGTTGCCACTTCTTGTTCTTAAGAACAACACAAAATGAAACATACAAAACAATATCTGCACATAAGCTACCTTATATCAATTATGGAAGTAAGTTCAACATCCTTCATTTAAGATGAAAGAGGACATCTACTCTGATTAAAAGGCATTTCAGCAAGGTTAATACATAAAAGGGGATAGACAGGCTGAACCATTTGAATGGTGGGACGTGCAACCCTAAATAAAGCATGGTACTAAAGAGGAGCAATGCAGCGATGGTCCAGACTGCAGGCATAAGACCTCTACTAATGCATGCTGTTTCTTGCAGTCGTCGTTGGGCTTCCATGAAGCAGTTCTTTTATCACTCATCGATTGCAAGTAGAGATTAGTTGATTTGATGCTGATGTTGTCTTGGTCGAAGACTGCACGGAGGGAGGGGAAGCAGAGGTTACTAGCACTTGGTTCCTTGTTGGGCAAAGCTTCAATCTTTGCCTTGGTGCAATCAGATGACTGAGGCTGAGCGACTTCCTCGTCTGGTGCTGGTATTTTCTTACAGTGCGAAGCATGCACTCAGGAAGCCAGATCTTGACACTTCACAGCTGTATTGGTGGTCAGGAAGTTCTGGAATGGACCCTTCCAACGAGGAGTCAGGCAATTTTCCCGTTGGAACACTTTTGCAGGGATGCAATGGTTCAGGCTGGTGTGCTCTTATTGGGAGATCCTAGCTTTAATTTTCATCCAGGTCCCACATTTGATAAACACTTGCTCTCCATTTTCCTTATCAACTGCATTGTATGTATACCATATCCTATTATCCTCTGATTAAAATGTACAACATTCTCATGTGACAGAAGCATAATAGTATCTGGAACGGAGGACACTGATATTATTTGGTTTAGGCACTCCTTAACATTACTTAATGGTGTTAATCATTTCTGCCCAAATCCCCAAAACAAGGATGTAATATGTTTAATACAATCCGTGGAAAGGCAATAGCAAGTGTTTTTCAAGGAAAAGAAATGAGAAGGGTTCTATGGAAGATGTGTGAGAGAAATTCATGGTAAAATGCAGTGATTTACTGACAAGAGAGAAATAGAGACAACTATTTTGTTGTTGTGAAGTGAAAAGCCAAGGTAAAGTTATAATTGGGGGAGGGAAAGAAATCAGATTAATGATTACATTGCTAAATTGTTTCTCCCTTCTATTCCTCATCACTGAACAAGCCTAAGAAATTACAAATTGCATAATGAATTCTATAATCCCAATGGAATGAAAAGACTGCATCATTTCTTTATGCATAAAGTCTTCGTTGAACACATGATTAGGTGGCTTGACTAATGTTCAGAACTGTCTGGGTCCTTCCCCCCCCTCTTTTTTTAAAGCCCAGATTCCTTCAGTCATATTTTACACAGCTTGAATTTGCAGCTGCTGGGTTTTTTTTCCTCCTAACTTTATCCAAATACCACACATACACACACAAGACTTCCTCTGAATGAGTCATATTCACATCAGAGTCTATTTGTACAGTTCACAATGGAATATGTTTTCTGACAAAGATTGTGAGCTCACAGGGACATCGAAGCTTTCAAATAGATAAAAAGGAGTTAAGTCTAACTTTACACTGAAAGTACCAAAAGTCTGGCAAAAGTTTGCATAGTGGTGTCTAGGATGTCTTCACCAAATCATAGACATAACCATCCTGGACTGGGAGCCCCCCATCACAAAGCAAGGGCATCCAACAGTAAATGAGCAGAGGAAGGGAGACTTATATCATAAAATATTTTCATTAGTGTAGATAAAAACACACATTGTAGAATAATTCTCTACTCTCGGGCTACTTTGTAAACCAGAGACAAAGAGTTCCTCCTTGGACAAGGAGCATAGTGTAATAGTACTCTTGACAAGAGTGAGGCACAAAATAGGTGAGCTTTAGCACCCTCAGGGAACCTTCATGTCCATCCAAAGTAAGCCAGGTGCTGTTCTGACCTAGGCTTCCTGATAAATCATAAATCACAAACGGAGTCCCAAAAAACCTCTTTTTATTTCAACGGCTGTGAATTATTTTCATTCACAGCCGTAATAAGTCCCAAACAGTTTTAATTAGTCCAACAGAAGTCTGCCACAGTCTTTCGGAAGAAGGCTGATAAACACCCATCGTTATCTCTCTTGACACACTGCCAAAGACCTAATTGGCAAGTAGCTTTGCAAGGCCAAACAGAACACAGAGTCAGAACTGAGATGCTGAGTTACACCGACCAGAATTGAACCAAGTTGCTTCCTGCAAAGCTCACATCTGTTTGCTCCACTTTTATGTCCTATGGGAGGGGCCAATCATCTCCAAGCCTTACTCCTGAGTAGTCCTTTTCTTCCTTAACTGTTCTTGCCTTCTGGCAGCTCTGTGCATGCGCGCATTGGGAACAGGCTCCCCCGTTCCTCTGCCTCGCTGATGTCAGCCTCTGGAGGCTCCGGAGTCAGCACAGACCTCCCAGATGGCCCAGGCCCCATCTCTGCCTCCGACACAGAGCCTTCTCCAGACTCCAGGACTGTCCCATGTTCCTCCCCAGCCTCCTCGCTGTCCGACTCTGCTGCCAGCTCTGCAAGCTGCTGGCAGACCACAACACTATCCCTCACCATCAGAGGCCGAAGTGCCCCGCCGCAGGATTATCATGGCACTGCAATAGGATAAGTCCCCGGAGCGGCCCCACCAGTACATAGAGCCTATCTCGGTACTGCAAGAGTTCCTCGATAAATGTCCAGGAAGAAGCGGGCCCTACCTCTCCCTTCCGTTGCTCCATGTAAGCATCATGCCACTGCGCTTCCTGTATCTGAGCCCGTAAGTCCACTGGTTCCTGAACCGCGGAGAACGACTCTTCAGGCAGAACAGTCCGGGGCGGAAGTGGGTGTCAGGCCATCTTTTACCTTTTTGTATTCAGGCCTGCCACATTTTCTACTGTGGAAAAATGCGAGGGGGGATTATATGGAGTAGGTGATATGTAGTAGTCTATATAACATTCTTTCCAGAAAGTCAAGGCCGCTGTGCCCTGCAGCTGCGATGAAGTGACTGGGAGGCATCTTCAGTTTGGATGGTGTTTGATTGGATCGTGTGATGGACATGTGGGTGCTGGGCAGGGACTTGAACTTTCATTTGGGTGGAGAAAACCCAGAAGCTTTCAGAGTCGGGTTTTCCCAGATGTTGCCAACATGACATCTCTACTAAATTGGAACTTTGAGGAACTTCTAGCCTCGGAGTTTTATTTCATTGGGGGTGTTGATTGGAACCCTGACAGCGGGGGTCACAGGGGGTGGGGGTGCTGCCTCAGACAAAGACTTAAAACTGCTTTTACTTTTCTCTGCGGAAGGAGGGGGGTCGCAGGGGTTGGGGGTGCTGCCTTGAGCTGCTCTGCAATAGCACCTTACCTGTTAGAAAGCCACTAGCCGGTCCGTCCGGACTTCAATTTGATGTTGGGCCCCCTCCAGGTGGTGTCTCCAGGCCTCAAACGCCGTCGTAATGGCCAGTAGCTCCTTCTCTCAGATGGTATAGTTGCGCTCGGAAGAGTTGAGCTTCCGCAAATAATACGCGCAAGGGAAGAGGGTACCGCCAGACACGTGAGCCTGGAGTAACACCGCTCCAACAGCAACATCCGACGTATCCGCTTCCACCACAAACGGACAATGGGGGGTCAGGATGTTTCAAGATGGGCTCCTTCATGAATGCCTGGTTCAAGGCCTGGAATGCCTGCTGCTCGGGGGTACTCCACTGGAACGGGACTTTTTTCTGCAGGAGCCGAGTGAGGGGCGCAGTCAGGGAAGCGAAGCCAGGGATAAAGGTCCGATAGTAGTTGGCGAACCCAAGGAGTCGCTGAACATCCTTCACTCGCCGAGGAGGTTGCCAACTACGCAAAGACTCGACCTTGCCCGGCTCCATCGCTATGCCCTCGGGAGAGATGCAATGCCCCAGGAACTCGATGGTGGACTGATAAAACTGGCACTTCTCCAGTTTCTCATACAAGTGGTTCTCCCGAAGCCGTTGCAGGCCCAGGCGGAGGTGCTGTTGGTGGCTCTCCCGGGAGGCCGAGTAAATCAAAATGTTGTCCAAATAGACCACGACAAACTGGTCCAAGAGATCCTGGAAGATGTCATTCATAAAATGTTGGAAGATGGCGGGAGCATTGGTCAACCCAAATGGCATGACCGTGTACTCGAAATGTCCGTACCTGGTGCCGAACGCCGTCTTCCATTCATCCCCGGCCCAGACCAGAACAAGATTGTAAGCTCCGCGCAGGTCCAACTTGGTGAACACGGTACCCTCCCGGAGCCGTTCTAACAGTTCGGGAATCGGGGGCAGAGGATACTGGTTGCGCACCGTGATGGCATTTAATTTGCGGTAGTTGCAACAAAGCCGCAAATCTCCGGTCTTCTTTTTCACGAACAAGACCGGAGCGGACAGTGGCAACGGCGAGGGCCAGATAAAACCCCGAGCCAGGTTTTTGTCCACAAAGTCCCGTAATGCGGCCAATTCAGGGTCCGACATAGAATACAAACGCCCCACTGGGAGCGGCGCATCCAGAATTAAATCAATGGGGCAGTCGTATAGCCAGTGCGGGGGCAATTGGTCTGCCTCCTGTTCGCTGAAGACATCCGCGAAGTCCGATAGGTCGGAAGGCAAAGACACCTCGGATGGACCCAGCAACTGGCCTGCGTAGACTTGGCGGGTATGGTCCATGCATTGCAGGCTCGGGAACAAGATGAAGTTCTGGGACCAAAGGATGTGTGGATCGTGCATATGAAGCCAAGCCAAGCCCAAGACCACAGGGAAATGCAGGCCGGAAGTAATATAGAACCAGATGGCCTCCTCATGAGAACCGATGGTGAGGCGCACGGGTTGTGTGGTGGCCTTAATAGGCCCAGACAGAAGCACCCGACCATCAATGGTCTCCACGAGCATGGGAGGATCCACTGGACACTGAGGGACGGCATATTTGGTGGCAAACGCCTCGTCCATAAAATGTGTTGTGGCTCCGGAGTCTACCAAGGCGTGAGCCAGAATCCCCTGTGGGCTACTGCAAAGGAAGACTTGTGCTGCCAGAATCAAGTGCCGGGGGGTCTGGGATCCACGTCCACTGGGCATGACCTGGTGTTGGTGCGCGCCCGACCCAGGGTCTCCCCTAGATCGGGCTCAGGGTGTTTCCCAACAGGGTTTTCTGTGGCTGTGGGGCAGGCCCAGGGGCCGATGCCCCTCGTCGCTTCTTGGGGCATGATGCAGCCATATGTCCAGGTTCCCCGCAATACAAATACAACCCCCCTGAGCGCCGTCTGTTTTTTTCTGTCACTGACAGGCGGGGTCTGGCTGCGCCTATTTCCATGGGCTCCTCCCGTGGAACCGGGGTCTCACGCACAACTGGTACCACCCGGGTCTCCTGGGAGGTACGGCGACTGGTCCGTCTCTGCAACCTTGCATCGATCCTGAGGCACAGATGAACCAGCACGTTGAGAGTCAGAGGAATATCGACACGGACCAACTCGTCCTGTAACTCATCCGACAACCCATCCGGGAACGCATCCATGAGGGCAGCCTCATTCCAGGCTGAATCTTGGCTAAGCAGCCGGAACTCACTGATGTATTCCTGCAGGGGTTGCCGGCCCTGCTTCAATGTCTTCAGACGTCAAGTAGCTGTCTGCGTTTTGATGGGGTCCTCGTACATAAGTCTGAGGTGATCACAAAACCCCCTGAAATCATCCAACAAAGGACTATCCTGGACCAGCGGGGGCGTGGCCCAGCGAGCCGCAGAGCCAGAGAGCAGGCTAATCATAAACCCCACTTTATCCCGGTCAGTGGGGAAGTCTTCAGTCTTCAGGCTGATAAAAAGCTGGCATTGTCCCAAAAAAGCCAGGAACATGTCTTGTTTGCCATCAAACCTATCAGGCACAGCTACCGGGCATTTCCTCCGAGGAGGTAGAGCAGTGTGAGCTTGGAGCTGAGCCACCTGAGCTGCCATCAGAGCTATCTGTTGATTAAGCTGCGCATTCTTGGCACGCAGCTGCTCCATCTTAATAGAGGTTTGTTTGTAGTTTGGGCAGGAAGCAAACTGTTCTGACCTAGGCTTCCTGATAAATCATAAATCACAAACGGAGTCCCAAAAAACCTCTTTTTATTTCAACGGCTGTGAATTATGTTCATTCACAGCCGTAATAAGTCCCAAACAGTTTTAATTAGTCCAACAGAAGTCTGCCACAGTCTTTCGGAAGAAGGCTGATAAGCACCCACCATTATCTCTCTTGACCCACTGCCAAAACCCTTTCTGTCCTATGGGAGGGGCCAATCATCTCCAAGCCTTACTCTGAGTAGTCCTTTTCTTCCTTAACTGTTCTTGCCTTCTGGCAGCTCTGTGCATGTGCACATTGGGAACAGGCTCCCCCTGTTCCTCTGCCTCGCTGATGTCAGCCTCTGGAGGCTCCGGAGTCAGCACAGACCTCCCAGATGGCCCAGGCCCCATCTCTGCCTCCGACACAGAGCCT
Source organism: Thermophis baileyi (assembly GCA_003457575.1). NCBI lineage: Eukaryota > Metazoa > Chordata > Lepidosauria > Squamata > Dipsadidae > Thermophis > Thermophis baileyi. The sequence goes on from QLTV01001561.1 coordinate 20,558, forward strand.
TCTTCAGACTCCAGGACTGGCCCATGTTCCTCCCCAGCCTCCTCACTGTCCGACTCTGCTGCCAGCTCCGCAGGTCCCTGGCGGACCACAACAGGTGCAATATAAGGTCCAAAGCAGACAAGGCCACAAATGTAAACTCAGATCCAGGCAGAAGAAATGCAAAGCAACGTCATAGAGTCAAAAATGTTATAAATCCTTGGGATCAGCTGTTTTAAGTGATTAGATAAGTTGGTAATGTGGTCTAGGAGGTCCTTGGGAAACTCAGCTTTCAGTCTTCCTTGGAAACACATGATGGCAAAATGGGACTCTGGTCACTGAGTCCTGCTTCCCTACCAGGAGATTGTGATAGAATAGTACAGGTAGACCTCGACTTACAACTATTTGTTCAACAATCATTTGAAGTTACAACAGCACTGTAAAAAGTGACTTACAGACAGTCCATGCATTTATGACCATTGCAGTGTCCCCATGGTCATGTTTCCCCACGGTCATGTGATCCAATTTTGGGTGCTTGGCAACCCGCATGCATTTATGATGGTTGCAGCATCCCAAGTTCATGTGATTGCCATTTGTGACCTTCCCAGTCAGGTTCCAACAAAGTCAAGGGGGAAGCCAGATTCACTTAATGACCATATGATTCACTTAACTGTGGCAAAAATGGTCATAAACCTGGGCACAACTCACTAAATGACAGAAGTTCCAGATCCAATTGTGGTTGTAAGTTGAGGGCTATCTGTAGCAGTGCTTTATTTTGCTCTTCTATGTTCTAGTTAGAACTTAAATCAGGGTAAACTTTCCTGTTTGTTCTTTTGCACTTGTAGCAAATCTTGGCTTCGGAGCAGAGAACAAGTTAAGGGGTAAAAGCATACAAACAGAAGCACTTTCACACTTGCTGGTCAAAAGAAACCACTTTTAAGTTCTTCTACCAAGGATGTGGTTGTTTCCTACCACATCACCCTTTCCTGTGCTTTGGTAGATCATCACTGAATGTAGCATTTGCTATAGGTAAAATATTATTGCAGGCCTTCTGTTGCCAAACTGACATAGAGCACGACAGATGGACAGTAAAGAGGAGAGGAAGGATTGTGTGGCTCAAACATCGTATGTTCAAGGTGGAGGACACAAGAGAAAAGAGGCAATATTTGGGCAAAGGGGGCGGGGAATAGAAGCTAGCCCAGTCACTTTCCTCAGAGGAGTTAAATGGACAGTAAATTAATTTTGAAGAGCTGTGCTTGGAATCTGAATTCCTGGCTTGATTAAGAAGCAGCTTACTGGACAGGCCAGAACCCTTGGTGACTTAGTACATCTACCTGTAGAAATGAGTGATTAGCAAACTATTGTTGCAATATTTTTGCCTCCCTGTGGAGGCCATTATGTAGCAAAGTTGGTTGCATCGTGGTTTGCAAATGTCACCTAAACCTCTAGAGCAGGGGTATCCATCCTTGGCAATTTTAAGACCTGTGGACCTCAACTCCCAGAATTCTCCAGCCAGAGTTGAAGTGGAAGTTGAAGTCCATAAGTCTTAAAGTTGCCAAGATTGGACACTCCTGTTCTAAAGATAGGGTTTCCTGTAATCTGTCAAAGGTTTAGAAGGCCTTGTCATTTAGCAAAGTTATGCCTGTCCCATTTATACCCATCCCCATAAAATGTAAAACCTTCCTCCCTCTGCCTGTCCCATTTTCCCATCCCATTGTACCCAAATGCCTATGTCTGTGTTGGAGGATTTTTGATTTGACTATGCACTTCTACCTTATGTTGATGTAACTTGTTCTCCTTTCTCTCTCTTCCTCTCTCTCTCTTTCTCTTTTTCTCTTCCTCTCTCTCTTTCTCACCCCCATTCTCTCTATCCTGAGTCCCCTGGTCCCTGCCTTCTGTTCTCTCTCTTTGCTCCCTTCTTTCCCCACCACTGCTACCCTGCCCCCCTCTCTCCTCCATCATCCCACGGCATAGACTACATTTGTTCTACTGTCTGAATACTGCCCCCAAACAAGGAGGTAGGTGAGAGGAGGGGGCTTTTTGCTTTGCAGCTGAGACCTGGTTTGCCTGGTGCATTTTGGACTGGTAGCAGGTCTGCGGTTGGGCTTTAGGGCATGGAGGGGTGGGAAATGTTGTAATGTCAGTTGTGACGGGGTTCAGTGGATCCAAAATGAATGTGGAGGAGACGTAAGTAACTAGCATTCTCTTCACCCCTAGAATGGTACATGTCTTGATGCAGGGGCAAGCATCCATTTTCTGTTGAGAATTCTATCATTCCCTCAGTGATCATCTGTTTGGGACCATTTGCTAATTGGAGGGTGGGGCTGCAGCAAAAGCAGTGGGTGGTGGCACCCATTCTCTCTTTTTGACATCCCCTTCACCCTTCCCTTTCTGACACTTTCCCTTCTCTCTCAATCTGTTTCTCTCCCCCCCCCCCCCAATTGCAGCAAGCCACCAGGTAATAGACACAATTGTTGACAGAGGTCTGAATTGATCGTGCTTATAGCTTTAGGGCAGGGCTGCATACAGTGAGGCTGTGGTGCCACTGGAAGGGAAGGACAAAACAACATTAATGGATTGAGAGTCTGAGCAAGTTTTGTGCTTGGGGAAAATTTCATTTCCCCAAGGCTTTGCACTCACTCCCATACCTTCGGTCCTATTACCACCATATTCAAACAGTGCAATTGTAGGTTTTTCTGAGAGGTATGCAGATAGGTTGTGAATTGTCCACAATCTGCATGTCATAAATAGTCCACCTGTCTTAATGGATTACTGTTTAGAAAGCAGGCCTATCCTTTTTTTCCCCTATTAAAGCGAGAGAGAGAGAGAGAGAGGTAAGGTGGCTGCCACAGAGCATAGATTCTTGTACTTTTTAATACTCATGCAGACTTTGAGATGCAACTTCTGTTGAGGCAACATGTTATGAATGTCAGCCTTCAGGCTGTCCTTAGTTTCCCAGAAGTATCTGCCTGGCAATTGTTGGAAGCACCAAAAGACTGGGTTATGTGGATTTTGGGTGTGTTCTGAAGTTCCTCAAAGAGTATTTTGGCATCTAGGACCTCCGGCTGATGTTGCGGTGAGATCGGGCGCAAGGAGCAGGTCTCCGCGCTCCCGCGCCGAGTTCTCCCCATTGGAGGGCTCCGAAAGGAGCTAAAGCCACCCTGTAGGGGTGGTGAAGAAAAGAGGGGTGCCCTGCAGGTTGCGGAGAACAGCAACTCTCCTGCTTGACCCAGGGCTTCTTCCCTCTCATCCACGATGAGAAGAGGCAGCCATCATGGCTGCCATGAAGCTGGGACAGCCGAGGCAACAAAGAAATGTGCAGGAGCGGTGTAGATGAACAGTGACTGGAGCTGGGTGAGAAGATTCTTTTTTTATTTAGACCCTAACTTTAAAAGAAAAAAAAGAAGAAAATCCAGGAAAAGAGACTCTTAGAACTATTTTTTAAAGCTGCGAACAACCATAGAGAGAAAAATCCTAGACCTAAAAGAAAGGAACTAAGGGGAGAAAAGTTAAAGACCTTTTAAAACATAGAAAATTGGATTTTTAAACTGGGTAGGCGTTGTTTTGGGAAGGCATTATAAAATGCTGGAACTATCTACTTGAATAGCCGACTTTGTTTCCATAAATTGAACTAAAATTGGATTAATCAATTTATCAGACTTGAAACAATGTGTTCTGTCCCAGCACGGCAAACCCCCAGAAAGCGACACACACACACTGTTCTTTAAACAAAAAGGCTTTAATACTAATAATTGCTTAGTATTAAAGGGAATACTTATTCTTTGCCAAAGTGTTGGTTTTCAAGCACAGAACACTTTGGCCGGGATACCAAATGTGAAAGACACAAGCAGGTCAATTAGTCCGACAAATAATCATTACTTGCTGAAGTTGGCCAAGAGCCCGGACTGGAGTCAATCCAACTGATAGGGATGAGGTTCAGAAGGCAGCCAAGATGAATACAAACAAAATTGTCTTCAGCAAAAGTGTGTGGTGTGATCCACCCTTATATAGTCTTAGGGTGTCGCCCCTCTGCCTGCAAGCGTACTTTCGAGGAGACCACCTTCT
>QLTV01001565.1:11650-24075 GCA_003457575.1 Thermophis baileyi
AGTGACAAATGTGCTTGAGAAACAGTTTGGCTAGATGTCTAGCTGACAGAAGTCCGGAGCAGGCAACGAAGTGGGCTTGCTTGGAAAACAAATCAATCACAGTCCAAATCACGGTGTTCACTTTACTATCTGGGAGTTCTACTATGAAATCCATGGCTATCTCCTCCCAGGGTTTGCTGGGGTTGGCCACCTGCTGCAACAGTCCAGGCTGTTTTCCTGGCCGGTGTTTTCTTGTGGCGCAGGTGGCGCAGCTTTTCACGTAGTCCTCCACCTCAGTCTTCATCTTTGGCCACCAAAACTGCCGTCGTGTTAGGTGGAGGGTCTTGATGAACCCAAAATGTCCTCCCAGCTTGGAGTCGTGACTTCACTGGAGCACTTCTAGTCTTAGGCTGGCAGGCACGTATAGCTTGGATCCTTTCCAGGCCAAGCCTTCCCTCATCGTCAGGATTTCCTTGTTGTTGTTGAGCCAGGGGTCATTGGGCAGAGCTGCCTTCAACTTTGTGGTCCACTCGCCCTGGCTTTGCACACCCGGTCATCTAGCTTGGCCCCTGGTGAGGACCGGGGCTGCCAACTCCCTCTCTGAGGGGGAAGTACTTACTGGTTCCTCTGGTGAGGGGGGAATGACCGAATGGGCCTCAAGGTTTTTATGATCTGTCCATACCTCGAACGGTACCTTGCCCCCTTCTAGGAATTGTCTCCATGTAAGCAACGCCCAACGAACGGCATATGCTTCTTTCTCCCAAATGGCCCATCTCCTTTCGGTGGCCGTGAGCTTCTTCGAAACGTATGCACACGGCTGGAGTTGGCCTTTCTCATCTTTCTGTAACAGCACCACTGCCACGGCTACGTCGCTGGCGTCTGACTGGATTACGAACTGCCGCTCCGGGTCGGGGTGTTGCAGGATCGGTTCTTGGGCAAAGAGTCGCTTCAGCCTTTCGAATGCTTTTTGGCATTCCATTGTCCAACCAATTGGCTGGTTGGGCTTTGGCTTGGTGGGTGATGGACCAGTCTTTAGTAGTTCAGTACAGATGGGGGTGGAGGACCTCATTGATGTATTGCATGAAGACCGCAGGGGCCCCTTGCAGTCCAAAGGGCATGACTCTGAATTGGAAACTTCCCAACGGGCAGTTGAAAGCGGTCTTCCATTCATCCCCCTCCCTGATTCGTATGCGGTAGTAGGCTTCTCTCAAGTCTAGCTTGGTGAATATCTTGCCTTTGGACAAGTGGTTCAGCAAGTCCTTCATGAGAGGGAGGGGGTAGGTGTTTTGCACACACAAGACATTAATTCCACGAAAGTCAACGCATAATCTGACTCCCCTGTCTTTCTTCTCTTTGAAGAGCACAGGGGCGGCAATCCTCGACTTTGCCGGTTGGATGAACCCTCGTTCCAAATTGGCGTCGATGTATCTCCTTAACTCTCCCAGTTCCTTTGGGGTCATTGAGTACATTTTGGGTTTTGGGAGTGTAGCCCCAGGCTCAAACTCTATCGCGCAGTCCGTCGGCCGGTGAGGGGGGAGGTAGTTGCAGTCTTCTTCACTAAACACCCCCTCTGGGTCTCAGTATTCTGCTGGCACCTGCTGGGAGCCTGGGGGTGTGGTTTCAAGCTCCGGGGCTGCCAGCTGGGGACGGTTTGAGTCCAGGGGTGCTGGCTCTCTCGGGCTGCTCTGCTTCCCTGGTGGGGGCGTAAGCCCAATGTGTAGGTGTAGCTTGCGGTACCCATCCTCCCATTTTATGGTAGGGGTCCACTTGTCTGGCCACGCGAGCCCCAGAATGATCGCTTCAGACATCTTGGGGGCGACTACGAAGCGAATGAGCTCATGGTGGCATCCTATTTGCAGGTCTACCAACTCGGTGCGGAGAGTGGCCGGGGCCCCCCCGATGAACGATCCGTCCACCTGTTGGAAGCGGATGGGGCTCGCTAGGGGCCTGGTGCTGATTTTCAGCTCCTCTACCACTGCTTTGCTGATTAGACATCTCGAGCAGCCCATGTCTATTATGGCATCTGGGCCTGGTGCTGATCTCTAGCTTCTCTACCACTGCTTTGCTGATTAAGCACCTCGAGCAGCCCGTGTCTATCATGGCGTCTATCTCTCCCTCCTTCCCCGTCCCTGGCACCGTGATCTTTGCCTTAATGAGGAAGGGGCGAACGGCTTCACTCACCATCGGGTCGTCTTCGCCGCTGCCTCCTTCGTCCCACCGCGGGGCCGATTCTTCCACTGGCGCTGTCTCGGTGTCGTCAGAGGGGGGAGGTGATTCCCCCGCTTGGAGGGCCAAGCGCCCCAGCTCCGGTGGTTTCGTGGGCCTCCTCCTAGTCCCAGGGGTTGGCCTAGCCCGCGGCAGCGCAATTGGGGCCAGCGCCAGGCACTCGGTAGCCCGGTGGCCGGCTTGACCACACCAATAGCACTTCACGCCCCACGTCGGTTCAGGGCTCGGGGCGGCGGCTTGTCTCAGGGGAACTCGGCATCCCAAAGGCCTTCGGGCCGGGCGATCTGTGGGAGGCTTCTTCCAACTGTGGATTACGGGGTCCAGGGCGATGGCAGTAGCGTACCACTCTTTGATCACGGAAGGGACCCCTCTGATCTCACACGCCTCTTTTAGTTCGGGATCCAGGGCATCTCGGAATGTGCGCACCAAGAGCCGCTCAGGCCAATCCCGCACCTTCCCAGCTGCTCTCCTGAACTCACACAACAATTCCTTCACTGGGCGACCCTTTTGCTTCAATTTCTGGATTTGCTCCTTGGCTTCCACTTGATGGGCCGCATCGTGGAACCGGACCGTCATTAGTTGGATGAACTCATTCGCATCATCTAGTTCTGGGGCCACTTCATCATGGAGTTCTGCCACCCATTCCGCTGCTTCCCCCTCGTTCATTCCCTCGGTTATCTTGTCAATTAACTGCCTATCTGACCGGAATTGTGCTCCGTGCTCATCAACGTAAGCCCACACTTGGTGGAGGAAGTAGGCCAGTTTCTTGGGGTTCCCATCAAACGTGGCACGGAACCGGGGGGTTGGCTCCTGGACCGGCGGAGCGGCGGCTTGTTGCGGGGGCCCTCCGATTAGCCCCCCTCCCGGCTGCACCTGTTGGCCTGCTCCAAACGCACCCCCGTTGGTGGGGATGGGTCCCTGTGCTTGCGGCGGGGGTTGTGTGGTAGGACCTGGCATCACAGGGGGCTGTTGTGCCACTCCAAGACCCGGCGTGAGGTTGGGTGGCAGAGGGGACCCCGGCGTCCATGGGCATGGCGCCCATCCTATTCTGGGGAAGGTTTGAGGTTGCTGAGGTTTGGCGGCTGGGCTGGAGTTGGCAGTCTCCACACTCCCTGTTGCTCAGGATGCGGGATCCCTAGGCCGGCTTGGTGGGTCGCCTGCAGTTTGGCGTGAAGGGTGGTCCACGTAGGCTTCGCCCCTGTGTAGAGGTCCTCCACGTAGGCTTTGCCCCGGATTGAGGGTCCCCCGGGGTCCCGCTAGCTGCGGTATGGAAAGAGGCTGTGTCCCCATCAACTGGGGTCTCAGGTGCTTCCTTGGGAAGGAGAATGTGGGTTGAGCCAGGTTCCATCTAGTGGCTTCGGTTCCCGATTGGGGATTAGTCCAACTTACGCTTAGGTGCCCAAACTGTTCATGGAGATCCATCAGCGATTGACTGCGAGACAGTGGCTGAGATCCCTCGCCTTTGGACCGGCAGGTGAGCGTGATTTTCTGCTGCCTCCACTCATCAGTCGTGACTAATCCCGTGCCCAGGTGAGGCTCCCACGCTCGCTTGGGGGGAGGACTCAGCCCCCCAATTGCTCCTCGAGAGGTCCGCTCTGGCTGAGAGAGGGGCTCAGGGGCCGGCTGCTTGCGCCGAGCCCCCAACTGGCATTGTCTTTCTGCGGCCTCCATGGCAGCTGCAACCTCCGGGGAAGGATAGTAGTGGACGCTGATGGTCCCAATGGAGTTGTCCTCTACTTGCCCCCCTGCTGCTTGTTCCGTTTCCTCTGGTTTCTCCTCCATCTTCCCTGAGTCTTCACGCCGCCCGTTGCCGGGTCGTTGCTGGGGCTCAGGACCCCGAACAGCACCCCGAGGCTCGGGGTAGCTGGATGAGTTTTTAAGAGATTCGGGTTAGTGTCAGAGTTCCAAATAGCATCTAAAATAAAATCAGAGTCTGAGGCAAAGCATTCCTCAAAATTCCAATTTATTAACAGAGCCATGTTGGCACGGCTGGGAGAAACCCGAATCTGACGCTCCCAGGGTTTCTCCACCCAGTTGAAAGATCAAGCCCTTTGTCCCCACACCCACAAGTTCATGATGTTAGCCAGTCTCCTTCTGTCGACGTGTCAGTTACTCCCCTCATCTTCCGGGCAGGTGCTGGACAAAGGATGACCTTGAGAATCTAAAGGAATTTGTTATGGCTACATGTCTACATCCCTCATGCAACAGCCCCTCCCAAATTCCCACAGCAAGAATACATTCTCAAACGTAAAGTGTGGCAGGCCAAAGTCTCTAATAAATATGGCTTCAGCCTGACAGATAGACTGGTACCAAGCTGCCACAGAACTAGACCTCGAGTTCTGTGATGACCGAACAAGATGTGAGTGGCCTATAAGACCTCAGCGGCCACCTGTTCAGGCCCTTGGTGCCATTCCGAGAGTTCAGTCCGCACCTGTGAAAGAGCCACCAACGCCGATGACCGGGGTTTTCACTACGCGGCCACCACTAACATGTTTTTGCTGTGGGAAGCTGGGACATAGGGCAGCGGAGTGTCCAGAAGCAAGTCCTAGGAAGCCTGTTGAGAAAGTCAGCCCACGAGGAGGTCCTGCTCAGAAGAGCTTTAAGGCCACTCCAGAAAAGACCAGGGTGGTGCGGCAAACAACTCATATAACCCTGGTTAAAGAGGAGCCTGAGCTGGTTGAGAACAGTACTAATAGCGGCAGCGATGAGGACGGAGAAGCCGACCCAATGGTGAGTGCGCCGGTCAAGCCCTTCGTGATACCGGTAGTAGTGGAGGTGGTGGGGAGAAGAAGGGCTGGCACAGCACTGGTAGATTCAGGTTGTACACAATGTTTGATGAGTGCAACTGTGGCCAAGGAATTAGGAGTGGCACTTCAGAAACTGGAACAACCGATTCGTTTCAAACAGATGGACGGCTCATTGTTAGGTGGCCGTCCTGCTACACACATCACTGAACAAGTGACCCTAGAGATAGGCCTACATCGGGAAAGACTGCATTTCGTGGTGGTGCCGGGTATAACTGAGGAAGTCGTTCTAGGGTTGGCGTGGCTGGATAGATGGGGCCCCACAATCTGGTGGGGTGGGGGGGTGCAGAAATATACAGATAGGTCTCGGTGTCAGGGTTCCGAATAGCATCTGGAATTAAATCAGAGTCCGAGGCAAACGTTTCCTCAAATTCCAATTTATTAACAGAGCCATGTCAGCACGGCTGGGAGAAATCCCGAATCTGAAGCCTTCGGGGTTTCTCCACCCAGTTGAAAGTTCAAGCCTTTGTCCCCACACCCCCAAGTTCATCACGTGAATCTTCATTGCTTCATCCTCTGGTAGCTTGGTAGAAACTCCCACCTCCTTCCGTGCAGGTGCAGGACAAAGGATGACCTTGACAATCTAGAAGGAATTTGTTATGGCTACATGCATACATCCCTCATGCAACTGCCCCTCCCAAATTCCAATAGCAAAGAATACATTTTAAAACTAGCATAAAGTGTGGCAGGCCAAAGATCCAAAAAAAATGGCTTCGGCCTGACACTCGGCCCCACCCCACCTCCTTATGAAAAGTCCTTTCAGGACTTAATGAAGACAACAACCGACTCGACATATCCAGAGGTGTATGCCGATTTAAAAGAAGTTTTCAGTGAAAGGGAGTGTGACATCTTACCTCCCCATCGGAAGATGGACTGTGGCGTTGAGATCCTCCCTGGAGCCACACTCCCGAAACCGAAAATGTATTCAATTACCCCCCCAGGAGTTGGCCGAGATGAGAGCCTATATCGACAAGAACTTAAAACGGGGCTTTATCCAACCAGCCAGGTCAAGGGTGGCAGCTCCCGTTCTCTTCCGGGAGAAAAAGGATGGTGGGTTGTGTCTGTGTGTAGATACCCCGGAGGGTATCAATGCTGTCTGTGTGAAACATTTGTATCCCTTACCCCTGATGTCTGATATGTTGGCCCGGTTAGCGGAAGGCTGGATATTTACTAAGTTGGACCTCAGGGAAGCGTATTACTGGGTGAGGGTGAAGGTGGGTGATGAGTGGAAAACAGCTTTTAATTGTCCCCTAGAACTGTCTAATCCAGTGGACGGCAAAGTGCCAACAATCATTTGAACATCTAAAGTCTCTATTCACCAAAGAACCTGTGTTGAAACATCCAGACCTATCCCAACCATTTATAGTGCAGGCAGATGCCAGTGATGTGGCAGTGGCCGCAGTGTTGCTACAAAAGAACGAAGCGGGGGTGTTGCAGCCATGTGCTTTTACCTCACGGAAGTTATCAGAGGCCGAACGAAACTGGGCTGTGTGGGAAAAAGAGGATTTCATGATTCGGTGGGCTCTCATGACCTGGAGGCACCTGTTAGAAGGGGGATCTGCATTTTGAGGTCTGGTCTGACCACAAGAACTTGGCAGCCCTCCAAACCCCAAGGCAGCTATCGCCGAAACAGGTCCATTGGGCCCTCTATTTTAAACGGTTTAACTTTACACTAAAATATATACCGGGGGGGGGGAGGAGAATTTTTTGGCGGATTCCTTATCCAGGAAACCTCAATACGATAGCCAGCGAGAAGCCGTGGTACAGGCTCTAATGCCAACACAACCCCAACCCTTAGCCACTCCAGACGTCTTGCAAGTGGCCCGAATAGTAAGCCAGTCCACCATACCAAAAGACATACAAGCAGCCCTCCCGGCAGACAGGTGGTATCAAGAAAACCAATCCCTGTTAACCCACAGGGACGGGTTTGCTTGGAAAGGTTCCAAATTGTATGTACCTAGCGCTGTTCGTTTAGCCGTGTTACAACGGTGCCACAATGCAAGGTCATCTGGCCATTTTGGTTTCCTCAAGACCTTACATTTGACAAACAGACAGTTCTGGTGGCCGCACGTGAAAAAAGATGTGGAAGATTACGTGCGAAGATTATTCCTTCCTTACGTGGAAGATTATGTACCACCATGAAAAGTAGTTCTGGGAAACCACCCAGATTATTACAGTCTGTTGCCTCTCTGGTGAGACCGTGGGACCAAATTGGTATGGACTTTATCGTGGACCTGCCAAACAGCCATGGTAACACCGTAATTTGGACGGTAGTGGATCTGTTCTCCAAGCAGGCCCATTTTGTGGCCTGTTCTGGTCTCCCATCGGCTAGGAAGTTGGCAAAATTATTTATCGTGCACATATATCGCCTTCACGGTATTCCTCAGAGGGTGGTATCAGATCGGGGGGTACAGTTTACCGCCAAATTTTGGTGGGAATTCTTACTTAGCGTAGGCTCCTCACAAGGTCTCAGTACGGCGTTTCATCCAACTACCAATGGGGCTTCTGAGAGAGCAAATGCTATGATCGAACGGTATTTATGGTGCTATATCGACCGTCAACAAACAAAATGAGCTGAGCTACTGCCTTACGCTGAAGTAGCATACAATAACGCCGTTCATTCTAGCACCGGGTTCACTCCCTTTCAGATGGCCACTGGTTGGGACTTGGTGCCGATACCAGAGTGCCCCCAGGTAGTTCCCACAGATAAGGGATTACAGGGCTGGTTAACACAAATCCAAGGAGTCTGGACCGAGGTGAAGGAGGCGTTACAACGCGCTGCAGCGGATTATAAATATTATGCAGATAAGAAAAGGACATTACAACCCCCTTTCCATGTGGGACAGCTTGTTTATTTATCTACTAAATATTTGAAATTAAAAGTACCCTGTAAAAAACTGGGTCCAAAGTTCATAGGACCATTTCCTATTGTGTGGATTGTTAATCCAGTAACAGTACAGGTAAAATTACCCCAGTTATTAGGAAAAGTCCACCCGGTATTCCATTGTAGTTTACTTCGTCCTGTTCATACAGCTGGAAACCGAGGAGCCCCTGTCCGACCACCCCCACCAATCATCATAGGCGGTGAACAGCATTATGAAGTGCAGAAACTACTAGATTCACGGTGGCATCGAGGTAGATTACAGTACTTAGTACTATGGAAAGGATATCCTCTTGCGGAGTCCATGTGGGCTAAGAAAGAGGACATCCAAGCTCCCAAACTAATAGCCAAGTTCCATCGACAGCACCCAACCAAACCGGGCGGGGAGGAAGCACGTCAAGTTGAGGTTCATTCTGCTTTCTCTCTTCCAGGTGCTGTCTCCGTGGTAGGGGGGCCGCATGTCAGCTCCGGCGAGCCTGCCTGCCCGGAGCTGTCATTCGAACTGGGGAACGGGGCGCGAAACCCGGGATGACGCGGACGGCCATTACCTGCTGTTCGGAAGCCGTGGCACATGTGAGGGCTTGCTACTGAGATCGGGGGAAAGCCTGAATGCCTACCGATGACGTCAGAAAGCCCTGCGACTCTCGGGAATAGCCGAGAAGGGGGACGAAACCGACTAGCAGCTGGGGACGGCTGATCACAAGCCTCAACTGATTGCAAGCTCAACGAGACGATTGGATAGGAACTAACCACTGGGGTGTGGTGCGGGTAACATAAAGGTGGTGGGGAGCACGGAATAGGCAGCTCTGACAAAAATTACACTTTGCAATTGCTAGTGTTTGTCAATTCGTGCCAGAGGAGAAGTAAAATACCTTATTACAAGCCAGGATTGCGTATGGACTCTTTATTACTCTACCGGAACCTGACATTCGGTTCATCTGTTGGGTGAGCCACCGCTGCCTCCCCTGGGGTCACAGGTACGGTCTGTCGAGCCCTCCGTAGCCTCTCCGGCGTGGACTTGGTGCTCTTCCTAGCCGTCTCCTGCTGGCCAGAAGGGGTCATTGTCGCCTTTCCTGGCCCGGCTTCTGCACACTCAGCTGCTCAATGCCCCGGTTTTCCGCATCTGAAGCACGTCATGGGTGGCCTTGGTGTCACAGGTGGACCAGGTTCCGCCACTGGTTGGGGCTTCACAGTCGTGGGTTGGCTTCTTGAAGGGAAGCCGGCGGGTCAAAACGGGACTTTCGGTCCCCAAAATCCTCCCTTCGACCTGTCCTCTCTGAACTCTACACCTAATTCAGTAGCAGCCTGGAACCAAGCCGACAACCGATGCGGCAACCCCCGACACAGGCAAGCCTGCCGTAGGGTCCAGTCCAGTCCTTCCTTGAAATGGTGTACTATCAAACGTTCTGGCCAACCTCGCACCTTGCCAGCCAGACATTCAAATTCTTTTATATACTCCCTCACCTGTCTTCCCCTTTGGCGTACAGCCAGGAGCTCCCCCTCCGCCTGCTGGGATCTGGTGGTGTCTTCAAATCGCTCCTGGAGTGCAGCCAGAAAGAGGCCCAGGTCCCCTAACTCCTCCGCGCACTCCCCATATAAATCGGCTACCCAGTCTGCTGCTTCCTCCTCCATCACAGTGGTTACAGCCATTACGCGGTCCCATTGGGAGGTATATAGGTGGCCATACCTATCCATATGGTTCAAGACCTGGCCAATGAATAGGGCCACCTTTTCCGGGCTCCCGTTGAATGTGGCTTTTATGGTAGGAGGGTCCCAATGTCCTACCACCTGCTGGCCCTGGCCACCCCCAGCCACGAGATGGGGAACGGGACCCTGACCCTCATATCCCCTGGGTCTCTCTTCCTCCGCCCTCAATCCATAATGGACACGGCCATCCCGTACCACCTCTGTTGGTGTCCTACGAATCTGCGGTCCCAATGCCCCTTGAGATGCATGTCGTTGGGCCTCGCAGGGGTCCCGGAGATGGCTTGGCACTGTTCCCAGGTGATGTGGCTCCTGCGGAGTTTGGGTCACCACCTTAGAGTCCTGCCAACCCCTACTCCGGCCCCAGAATCCCACAGCCCCAAACATCTCTTGTAAGACCTCTATTGTTTGGCTGCCAACCGCTGTAGAATAGCTCCAGTCATCATCATCCGATATTCTTCTCTCTCTCCATTGAGAGAAATGGACCCCAGAAGGGGTAAGCAACGGGCCGGTGGGTGGTGGGGCCCTGTAGTCCATAGTCCCCTGAGCCCCCAGCCACCACTCCTTTACGCCACTCTGGCCAGCCTCCAACCCCTCCTGGCATTTCAAAACCCCTCCATCTTGGCGTTCCTTCTGCCTGACGGCCTGTGAAACGCTCTCTGCTGGGCCCACAGCCCTCCAGCACAGTTTCCTCTGCTGCTACTACAGTCTCTTCCAGGTCAGCAGCCTCTAGCCCCGGTACTGTACCTTCAGCCATGACTTTTGGTAGAAGGTCAGTTTACATTCCAATTCCAAACTGTCAGGTTCCGATGCAATGAAGGAAGTCAAACACAGATGAAGGCTTGAACCTTGTTTATTTACACTGACACAAACTGACACCCGCACTCAGTGAAAGGAGAAAATTGTTGGAGCTACCGCTCCATGCTCCCCACCACCTGATAAAGCCCTCAACCCCATCATTAGTGCAGCCCCACCCTGTTGGCAATCAGTCCCGCCCCGCCGCCCATATGTCTGTCTGAGGAGCCGCCCACGTGGCAGGCACTCCGTCCGATTCCTGATACGCTAGCCCACATTCCATGGGTCGGCTAGCCATCGTCTAGAGGTCACTGCAGAGCCGCATTAGCCAGCCAGGCTTATGACTCAGCGCCGGCCACTCCTCCGGGGCCTCCGTGCCGCACAGCTGATTCAGGGAAGCCTCGGCATGCCGACCGCGTCATCAGGGATCGTCCGCCTCCCATCCGGAGTCGCCGGCGGGCTCAATGCCCAAGCTTCCAGGTGGGCTGCTGCAGCTGGTGCCCCTCCACTCCCAACGTGACTCCCTCCGAAGTGGCAGCCCGAGCGCCGGATGTGCTGGGGCTGACATGCGCCCCCCCTACCAAGGAGACAGGATCTGGAACACAAAGATTTACAGTGAGCAGTCTTCTGAACAGGACCCCCACCCCCACCCCCCGGCTTCCTTGGATGCTTCCGATGGAACCTAGCGGTCAGCCGAGGGGCCCTGACGTCTCTACTGGGTACCCAGGAGGCCTCCGATAGGGGATACCCTTTCCACAGAATTAAATACTGTAGCCGTCCCCTGTGCCACCGGTTGTCCAGTATTTCTTTTATCTCATAGTGCAGATCACTTCCCACCATGAGAGGGGTTGGTGGGGTAGTACCGGGTCCCTTGATTTGGGCTTCGTGGGTCGGTCGGAGCAGGCTACAATGAAACACTGGATGGGTTTTTCCTAACAGATGGGGAAGCCAAAGTTGTACGGTTACAGGGTTGAGAGCCGAGGTGGCGCAGTGGTTAGAGTGCAGCACTGCAGGCTACTTCAGCTGACTGCTAGCTGCAGTTCAGCGGTTCAAATCTCACCGGCTCAAGGTTGACTCAGCCTTCCATCCTTCGAGGTGGGTCAAATGAGGACCCAGATTGTTGGGGGCAATATGCTAACTCTGTAAACCGCTTAGAGAGGGCTGTAAAGCACTATGAAGCGGTATATAAGTCTAAGTGCTATTGCTATTGATAACCCGTACAATGGGGAAGGGTCCTAGGTACTTAGAGCCTAGTTTTCTACTCTGCCAGTTCAGTTTCAGGTACTTGGTGGATAAATACACCATCTGGCCCACCTGGAACGACAGCTGCGCCTGCTGTTTCTTGTCTGCCTGTCGTTTGTATTCTGCGGCTGCCTGGCTTAAATCCTCTTTTACGAGTTGGGGAAGCCTGCCACGCCTCCGGGGCCGCCGCACCTCACAGCTGATTCAGGGAAGCCTTGCCTGCTGACCACGTCATCAGGGATCGTCCGCCTCCCGTCCGGAGTTGCCGGCGGGCTCAATGCCCGAGCTTCCAGGTGGGCTGCTGCAGCCGGTGCCCCTCCGCTCCCAACGCGACTCCCTCCGAAGTGGCAGCCCGAGCGCCAGACGCGCTATGGCTGACACAAAGAAAGGCAATGCCAAAGAATGTTCAAACTATCGTACCATTGCACTCATTTCACATGCTAGTAAAGTTATGCTTAAAATTCTACAAGCTAGGCTCCAGCAGTATGTGGACCGAGAACTACCAGAAGTACAGGCAGGATTTCGAAGAGGCAGAGGAACTAGAGATCAAATTGCCAACATACGCTGGATCATGGCGAAAGCTAGGGAGTTCCAGAAAAACATCTACTTCTGCTTCATTGACTATGCTAAAGCCTTTGATTGTGTAGATCACAACAAATTGTGGCAAGTTCTTAAAGAGATGGGAGTACCAGACCATCTTATTTGTCTCTTGAGAAACCTATATGCGGGTCAAGAAGCAACAGTGGGAACTGGACACGGAACCACTGATTGCTTCAAAATAGGGAAAGGAGTCC
>QLTV01001572.1:15078-28454 GCA_003457575.1 Thermophis baileyi
CGGAAAAAAAAAAAAAACAACCCCACCTCCGCCTTTTCGAAGGGATAAAACCGGCCCGCGGCGGGTTTCCGAGGTCAATCTGGCTGTAGGCCGCTGAGAACCAGCCCTTCCTCAACCCTCGCAGGCCTCTTGAAAGGCTGGACTCACGGACCCATAAGCCGCAGCCGTCCAGGGCGCCAGGGGGAAGGAAGAGAGCTTCCCTGAGCGCCCCCCCCCCCGTCATAACAATTGACCTCTTGTAGGACAGGCTGCAATTCCACAGGGAAAGGGTTCGCAGGGCTGGCTGGTGAGGTTAGGACAGCTGCACCTGCCAGACTTCTGCCTGTCAAGGAGAGACAGCTAATAGTGGAGTTTTAGCATCGATTTTAATGACAGTGTTTTAATCTGGGTCGTGGTAACGGTTTTTTTTAATTGTTTTTTAAATTTGGTTTATAACTTGTAAGCGGCCCAGAGACACCTTGTAGGGGTGAAGATGGGTGGCATAAATAATAAAAATAATAATAATATGGGTTGGGAACAAGGGGGCGGGGGAAGAAACCACAGCCAGGTGAACTTTGGCAGATCTTGAAAAAGTTAAGCAAGAGTTGGGCTTGTGTTGCATTGAGATGGAAGACCACTTGGAGATCACGGTTGGTGGGGGGGGGGAAGTCCCTCCTGGATCAAAGCAGTTGGTGTTGTTTGTAAGAAAGCACCATGGATGTGTCCAGGGGGTCATCAGGAGAGAGATTTTGCCACCCAGCCAGGTGGCAGGGCCTTCCGACTTTGTTTTTAACACTAAGCAGGTTAGGAGAGCATTACTATCAGGAGAATAGGCTGTCAGAAACCCCTGGGCTGTAGGCTAGTATGTGAAGTCACAACATGTCCTGGAAGAAGACCGTGATAAATAATTTCCGTTCTTTTTCAAAGAAAATACCGTGGGTGTAAGTAGGAAGTCTGGCCGGAGTTGCTCTCCATTCAGGAGAGGTGTTACAATACCTTGCTTTACCTGGAGGGAACATAACTGTTTTGCTTGCGCAATAAGAGTGCCTCACTGACAACCGTGGGAGTTGATGGGCAGGTGATCGCTTGTAGGGTGACCTGTTGCGGAAAAACCAATGACGAGATGGCTTTAAGGAGATCCTTTTGCTGCCATCTTGTGGCGTTTGGATTTTTGCTGTCCAGCTTTCTAATTAGCCCTTCGTTTTCAGATATCCTTCACCACAACCACAGTAGCTTCCTTATTGCAGAAAATGTAAAAGCATGTTACTTTTGCTACTAGGGGAGTTCTAACGATTTTCAATACATGAGCTTTTTTTCCTCCAGACTGTAGGCCCTTTTTTTTTTTTTAAAGAGCACTTGATTGGTGCATATTCGATGACAGGCAGGCTGATTGACCGTCCCTAAGGAAAGTAAAGGCCTTCCTGCACCTTTACTAACAGTTTGGAAGAGGGCAGTTTGGCAGATGAGATTGAGACATAAGTTCAGAACTTGGATCAGGACTGTAGGTCTTGTAAATTTGCAGAAGTCCATGATAGGAATATATAGGATTGCATTACCTGTCAGTGTATGCAAATAGGATGTCATAAGTACTTTTCCTAAAAATAATATTTTTGGAATTTAAGATAGCAGGCTTCCCTGATTTTGCATGGGAGAAGAATGCTTCAATTTTGATGTTGTTGCAGAATTTTTTTTCTTGTATATTCCAGTCTGTTAGCTTTAAGGCAGCGGTTCTTAACCTGTGGGTCGCGACCCCTTTGGGGGTCGAACGACCCTTTCACAGGGGTCGCCTAAGCATGCGCTAGCCCGCCATCTTGGTGACTGGCAACACGCACGTGCGGGGAGGGGCGGGGCGGGGATTGCGGCATTAGGAAGATTGAGAACCGCTGCTTTAAGGTGATATAGAAAGTTAGTTTTAGGAAGCAATTTACTGTGGATAAATGCTTGGCAAGAGGGTGCTATGTTTTTTCTTTGTTCTAGAGGCACTTAAAAGCTAATATTTGCAGTTGTTTGTGGCCAGCTCCTTTTTGACTAAGTACGCTAATGACAACTCCATCAAGACATTTATTTTTTGTAAAGTATTGTCCTGCCCAATTACTGCTGTTAATATTTTTATTCATTACGAGTTAAAAAAAAACTTGCCAGCTTTTGAAGTAGCTAGGGTTTTCTGCTATAATCTGTATCACAGTATGTAATGTACTGGTTTATGGCACCTTTATGATTATGAATGATTGGATATTTAAAGGGCCATAATAGCTATTGTGCTGTTTGTGAAATTATGGAAATATTTATTAATCTACTTACATAACAAATGCCTGTGGTTTCATTTTGAGGAACTAAGGGCTTGCCAAGTTTTTAAGAATGTAAAAAAAACAACAACCAAAATTGCTTTGTTTTGCTTCATTTTAAATGAAGAATTCCAAGTTCAGCTATCAGAGATGAAGGCTGCAAAATCCAGGTGACCACTACACGTACCCAGAAAGTTAAGTTTTCCCTATGATTATCCATGTTTTTGCAGCCCAGATTTGGTAACCATATCTAAAATGCATCTTGAAGGTAATGGTCCATTACTTTTATGTTGTAAAGTAATCAGAATTTGTAACAATATGAGAACTACAGTATAGTTCAGCTATACCCAGAAAGCCTTTACCAAAAATATTTATGTTTAACAAATGCCTGCCACAATATAGTTCATCAGAGTTAAAAGTTTAAGATTTGCAAATTACACTGAGGATGAAGGCTCCAGCTGTGGTTGTTTAGAAAGCTGTCAATGCAACCCTGTGCCTTCTAAATCACGGCATCTAAAAGCTGACATGAAGCAATTTTCTCTCTTAAAGTTTGGTTTAATATCCAAATAATTTCTTATATATACACAAAAGTTAAACACTTGATCCCACAGCAGTGTAAATCGGAGAAAACTAGCCATGTTGATCAGATCCTTACAGCAGCATAGATAATTCCAACTATCATTTGTATAGCAAATAATACATTTGTTAAGTGTCACATCTGAAAAGGTCTGTAAGATTAGTAACTGACTTATTGGTTGGATTCATACATTGCACTAAAACAATGCAGACTACTGATTCTGGGTCCTGAAGTCCATATATCTGAAGGCTACAGAGATTGGGGAAGAATGAATGAACCAGGCCACAGAAATTGGATTGAAACACAGAGATTGAAAACTACTGTCTTAAGCTAATGTCAGGAGGATTCAGAAATTCCTCAGTCTTTGCTGAAGCAGATACTCAAACTGCAGACATCAATTGAGGCTTTTCAGTGTCATTGTGATGATTTATTTTATTTTATTTATTTTATTTATTTTGTCAAGCACGTATTAGATAATATATATAAGTATAAAGATGATTTGAATACATGAAATGAATACGAATAAAAGGGAACATTAGGACAGGGACGGTAGGCACGCTGGTGCGCTTATGCACGCCCCTTACAGACCTCTTAGGAATGGGGTGAGGTCAACGGTAGACAGTCTAAGGTTAAAATTTTGGGGGTTTGGGGAAGAAACCACAGAGTCAGGTAGTGAATTCCAGGCATTGATCACTCTGTTGCTGAAGTTGTATTTTCTGCAGTCGAGTTTGGAGCGGTTTACATTAAGTTTGTATCTATTGTGTGCTCGTGTATTGTTGTGGTTGAAGCTGAAGTAGTCATTGACAGGTAGGACATTGTGGCAGATAATTTTATGAACTACGCTGGAGGACTCTTCTCGTGAAATATTTTTGGGTATTCTGTTGCAAGCAGAGGAGGACTCTTCTCCTGAAATATCTCTCGACATGCTCAATTGTATTAATGTCCGATATGCAGTGCTGGTTCCAGACAGATGAGCTGTATTCGGGAATTGGTCTAGCAAATGTTTTGTATGCTCTGGTTAGTAGTGTAATATTACCGGAGAAGAAGCTACGCAAGATTAGTATAATTATATATTATCAATATAATATATTGATAATCTTAGAGTAGCATTGATCTACTGCCTTGTTCCCTACATGCCAAAAATCTTCATTAATGAGTTAGCTTGGGGGGGAGGGAAGAAGGGGGGGGGGGAAATGAGAGACAAGAAACTAATGCTTACTGAAAAGTAAAAATTATCTCCTAATTTATCCCAGTAGCCATTGGGTTCCTGGGAGCCTTCCTTCTAAGCTTATTAGCAATTCACTCAACCTGCAACGGAGATCAGGCTAGGCTCCTCTCTGCTGGTTTTCAGGAGAATGCCAAAAACAGTTATTTCCAGGGGAACGAGGGGAATTCTCATAATTTAAGCCGTGAGCCATTTTATACCCCTTTACTCTTGTTTTCATTTGTTGTTTGTGCCTGGTTTTCAACAGGATGTTTTATGGCATTCTTATTTTTAATCTGCGTGTGTTTATAAATGTAAATGAAAAACACATAGCCTTAGAAGTCCAGTGAGTTCTGTTCTGGATATACAGTATTAGATAACGAGTTTACCATCAATTCTGTGGAGAGAGGCTACCAAAGTATTTTCTTTTCCTTTTTTTCATCCACAGGGGTAAAAGTCTTCAGCAGTAGATTTCACCCTGTTATGTAGCTGTTGGTGATAAGAGTGTTGTTCTGCTTTAAAAAAAAAAGCAAAACAGCTGAAGTTGTTAACTTACTGGCTTGTCCTTTAAGGAAGTAGGGCAAAGCACAGAGGCCCGGTGTGGGATAACTGAGAACTTAGTCATGTAAGTAGAAGGGGAATTTACCTATTAGGAATAGAATGTTCTGTACATCTCTGATGTTTATGCAGATGCTGTGAGCACTCCCACAGCAGAGGAAACCACAATTTTTTATGTGTCGAATTGCTTAGAAACCGACATCTTAATCCATTGGACTGAATTATATAAGAATAAAAGTCCAGTTCTAAAATCAGAATCATCAGATGCACAAGGAGAAATATTAAAGAGATTTGTGGATCCAACCAAGTACCATAGAATCCGGCAGCTTGTTTCCAGCTATGTTCCACTGTGCCGTTTTGGAAGGATCACTGGACTGTGGGCAGGATTCCTCCTTGGTATTCTGTAGGTTTGCACAGCATGCTATTAATAAGGTAAAATGGATTAGAATGCTAGTTTGTGATTGTGTTGTGGAAAATGTCAACAGCATATTGTGTGAGCCAGCTCTTCCTATTTAGCCCATTATAATTGTTTGGACAAGACATGTTTTGTGAACACAGCAATTGTGTTTTCTTAACTTGGATTAACACATTTATATGAACCCTAATCTTACTGATTCTGATTGTTTCTCTTAGGTATCTTTATAGCTTCTTCTGTTTCCTCATGCATTGAATGACCTTTTGGGGGATTATGCCATCCTTCTTCAAGAGGGAAGTTTAAGGTTTAGAATGAGGAAGAGTCTGGTAGCACCATTTCTGATTAGCGCATTTGATTAAAAGGCATAAGCTTTTGCCTAAAATTCAACTTGAAGCTTATGCCTTTTGTGGTAAAAATTAGTTAATTAGAAAAGTTTGTATATTTTAATAAAAAGCTTACATATTTTAATGAATGGTGCTAGTTGGAAAAGCTGCTGCCAGACTCCTGATTTTTTTCTTTCTCCTATAGACTATCACAGCTCTAATGGTACAGGTTTGTAGAAATACCAAAACAATAAACCATTAATTTAAAAAATCCTAAAAGGGCAGAAAAGCCAAGAGGTCCAAAATGGACTGGTACATTGCTTAGTGATCAATGATAGCTTAGTATCTGTTATTAGGTAGGAAGTGTTGAGGGAGAGAGAAGAAAGAACCATAATTAATAATGGAAATAATTGATCTGCTTCATTTTGTTGGAAGTCCATAAT
The DNA here is from genome assembly GCA_003457575.1 of Thermophis baileyi. Taxonomy (NCBI): domain Eukaryota; kingdom Metazoa; phylum Chordata; class Lepidosauria; order Squamata; family Dipsadidae; genus Thermophis; species Thermophis baileyi. The sequence goes on from QLTV01001572.1 coordinate 20,863, forward strand.
GTTCATAGCCAATAGACATAGATCTGTCTCTTCTTGTTTTACAATAAAGCAATATTCAACTTTTGCAAACAGAATGATGTATCTTTACATTTATACATTGTTACTGTCTTTTAAGGAAAATTCTGACAATAGTGAAAGGGAGAGGCTAACCCAGTGCCCTATGTCTGAGATCCAGTAAAATTCATTTACCATATCTGATTTTGTTATTTACCTTAGGAGTAAAGCATTTTCTGTCAAGGGCGGATGCTTTCTTGGAGTTTGCAAGGAACTGTATTCATCAGAACGTGTGCCACAGATTGGGTGGGAGGTAACTCCCTCCCATACAGTTGCCAGTTAAATGTATTTACAAATGTGAAACCAATTTAATAAATGTGTGATTTGTTCATGAACAATCAAATTAAAGGGTTGGGGGCAATAGCATCATTATAGATTCAAAAGAACGCATGCCTAACATCCTATTAACCTGTTCGCTTAACCAAATCAGATCACTTAACTGCATTCACACGACAAGCTAAGCCTCAATCTTAATTTCGGACTGCTTTTTTAATTTAGAATGCTGTGAGGATCTGGTTCAGAATTTAAAGCCCATCAAGTTTGCTTAATTGTGTAACCAAGTTAAATCCGGCAGTAGTATTTCATGTCCTGTTAAAAGAGTGGGCTAGCTCCACGTTTAATCACAGCCGTTCAATTATACAATCTATTTAGGCCTATGGTATGTTCTCAGTGGAGTCCCCAAGGAATCAGAAACCTGTGAGTGCACATGTGGGGCACAATTCACTCAAATTCTGTATGAGTGTTTTAAAAATAAATAACCAAGCCAGTTCCGTATATCAGATCAATTTTATGTGGGCTTCGCCATGCTTACATCAAAGCCACAATCTCCTCAAACAAACCTTGGCTCTGTGTAGAAGAGGAAGTGTGAAACTTGATTGAAATTCAGAGGGCAGGAAAGAGCCAACCAGCCAACAATCCAGTGAGCATCCTTTTGATTGTCAAATAACAATTTTGGTGCCAAAATCAACTTGGGCGACCAGATGCAAAGATGAAGAGAGCTCTTGTTCTTTTAGACTTGTTCCGTTAGGAGGCAGTCATTTTGCATGTTTAATTTGCCATGTGCTATGTATGTGTATTTGTTAGGAAGGGAGAATTTGCTGATACTCTTTTTTTTCTTTTTCTTTTTGCAGTTCATAACAGATAAAAAGATTCCTCTTGGCTTCCCGAGAAGCAAATGTATTGCTAGGAATATTGGTTTTCTTCTTGAGTTAATAAAGATTCTTCTTTTTCATCCTTCTGTCCCTGCTCCCTTGCCCACATAGATAGGCAGACAATGCTACGCAAAGAAATGTTTCTCCAAAGAGTTGCTTTATTATTGCATTGTACCATCTGTGCTGTTGCTGAAAAGTCCAAAGTATCTAGTGGTACTGAATGAAGCCGCCTAATTAATGTTGTGAAGACTAAGTGTCTTTTATATTGCTATATTAACTTTTTGTATTTCTAGACTGGCTTTACCTTTATCCATTGATTAGGTTTATTCTTTGGCACCCTTAATGACCAATCCCTTAAGGAGCGTCAGTTGGCCAGTTGAGATTTCTTCAAGGTGCTTTTTCTGTGTTGAATTTGTGGCAGGTTCACGTTAATAACAGCTTGGAGCAGAGTTATTTTAATGATTGCTCTAAACCGATGGTATCTTTAAAAAAAAAATCCTACTCACTGAAATGGTTTTGATAAGGCGGCGTCACAAGCGGAAAATATAACATATTTTGCCTCTCAGTTTGTGTATTAGTGTTTTAAAAATAGTTGCTCATGTAAGCTGATTAGAAAATTATAAAAGTAGGTGTAAGTACTGTGTATATATATATATATATATATATATATATATTAAAATATGCCTGGTCATTTGGTCTCAGCAGATGGTGCACTTGGCAGGCTGTGTCTGGACTCCGCAGCGCAGCAGGATCAGATCTGGATAGGAGTTGGATGGGAGACCACTGGAAATCCCAAACTGTAAGCTAGACTGGGAAATTGAAAAACCATCCATAAAAAATGCAGTTGCAAACCACATGGTTAGTAGGAGTTGATTCAAAGGAGAATTTATATGGTTTAGGAATGTGTAGATAAAATTGGGATTTTAGCACATGAATTCATTTACTTAGTGAGTAAATGAATACATGGGAGCAAGTGGCAGTACAGGCAGTCCTCAACTTACAACAATTTATTTAATGACCATTTGAAGTTACAACGGCACTGAAAAAAATGACTTATGACCATTTTTCACTCTTACGACCATTGCAGCATCCCCTGGGGTCACATGATCAAAATTTGGATGCCTGGCAACTGGTTCATATTTATGACAGTTGCATTGCCCTGGGGTCATGTGATCACCTTTTGCGACCTTCTGACAAGCAAAGTCAATGGGGAAGCCATATTCATTTTACAACTGCGTCACTAACTTAACAACTACAGTGATTCACTTAACTGTAGCAAGAAAGGTCATTAAAGGAGGCAAAATTCACTTAATAACTGCCTTGCTTAGCAACAGAAATGTAGGGTTCAGTTGTGGTTGTAAGTCAAGGATTCCTGTAGCACCTCGTTCTCGGGTTAAGAAATATGCAGGCCTGGATCTGGTTGGTACTTAGAAAGAAGACCACTAGGAGATACCAGGTCTGAAACTTCTGTTGCTTAATCAGAAGATATTTCCAGTCAGTGGTAAATTGCTTGGTATCGTTGCCAAGAAAGTTAAAAGAATGGACCAATGAAGTGATCAGAAGCTGAGTGTGACATATGCCCTTATTTTATAATACCCATTGCTGTTCATTTTAGGATCCACCCTGAACAGGAACATAGGAAGTGACTTAATATTGCATTGCACCACAGATCCAAAGCTTTTCCCTAATATTTATACTGGAGTGGACAATGGACTCCACAGTCCGTTAACCTTGAGTATTAGGCATTCATGAAATTTTGTTACTTTGTTATACATTATTTATAATATTTATATAGCCACCTACAGTAACTTACAGCTGGACAACTAACTACAGTACTTAATGGCTTTCCCCCCCTGATAATATCATATGTATAATTTTTGACATTGTCACTGTTATGGATGCTGACTAGCAGATAAAAAATATGAAATGTTTACTATTGGAATAAATTTCTGTATCTTGGTGATGTTGTGTACTGACCTCACACTTCCAAGAAGTTTTCATTTTTTTTTTTTTTGCTTTATAGATTCATACCACTAAAAAAGATAATAGCTTAATTGCCTCCATTTGGAAACATTTTCAAGCATCGCGTTTATGTGTTCCAAAATGTGTCTTAAATTCAGTGGGCCATTTTCCAAAAACCTGATGGCAAAAAGACAAAAGCAATCCTTCGATTTATAGCAACCATAGTTAGCATGGGACAAATATTTTATAAATTTCTTTTTGTTTTGTGGAAAAATTTCTTTAATAAAAATTAAACGTTAAGAAAATAATTCCTGGCTGTCTTCCATGTGGTACTTTTTTGATACACCTGAAGATTGATATTATGTCTCCCCTTAATCTTTTTTTTTCTTAACTTCAGACTGAATATATACCTTCAGCCTGCCCTCAAGTCCCTTTATGTGAACCTGTTCTAATCTGTCACGATTCTTCTGAAAATGTGCTGTACATAAAATAAAAATGTAGCATACATTTGTTTTTTACAAAAATAAATACTCAATAAATAAATAAACGGATAGTTAAGACTGCAGAAAGAATAACTGCAACCAGCCTGCCTTCCATAGAAGATTGTGGGTCAGAAGGAGGGCTGAGAAGACATCTACAGACCCCTCACATCCTGGATATAAACTCTTTCAATTCCTTCCCTTCGGGATGGCACTATAGGGCATTGAAGGCCAAAAGAATTAGACACACGGACAGTTCCCCCCCCCTCGGGCCATCACTCTACTGAGCTCCTAATTTTCACAGTGCTGTCTAATGTCTATGCATATTTACCCATGTAGTATGTCTGTAGTAGTACCATTATCCTTATTATCTTCTTTACTACTCCCTCTTGTTGGTATGATGATTATTATTATTCTGTGGCTTGGCATGTACCCGGAGAGCTTCTGCCCTGGAGAAAATTCCTTGTGTGTCTACTAGGTTTGATTGAAGGTGTCACACTTGGCCAAATAAAAGTATTTGATTCTGTTCTGTTCTGTTCTGTTCTGTTCTGTTCTGTTCTGTTCTGTTCTTTTCTCTTTTCTTTTCTTTTCTTTTTCTTTTCTTTTCTTTTTTTTCTTTTCTTTTCTTTTCTTTTCTTTTCTTTCTTGCTTTTTTCTTTTTTTCTTTTTTTCCCTTGCACTTCTGGCAGTAAAGGGTTCCAAAGAGGGCATCCAGATAAGGGGTTCTGAAGCAGTTCTGGTTATGCCCCTTGCATCTTTAAATACGAAGAGCAAATGAACAAAGATCTCTGAAGCTTTCAGGGGAAAGTTCATTCTTTACCATATAATAGCATTTATTCTCTCTCTGTTTGCTTTGATTAAGATTCCTCTGCCTTTCTGTGATCGAAGTCACTGCTGATTTTCTATCTGGAAACAGCTGTTAACATTCTACATTCAAAATATGGCTACTGTGCCCTCTCCTGTCTTTCCAACATTCTTTCCTCTCCAGTTATGGTTGTCACACTCCATAAATCTTGGATTTATAAGTGGAATACTCAGATTCATATGACTGCTTTGGAATGTTGAGTCAACTCTGAGTCAGCGCATTAAATATTAGAGCAGTGTTAAAAACAAATGAAGGCCATAACATACTAGGTTCGGTTGAAGGTCTAAGGCAGGGGTGTCAGACTTGCGTCGTTACGTGATGTATCACGACTTTTTCCCCCTTCGCTAAACCGGGGGTGGGTGTGGCCAGCGTGTGACGCTTCCGGCCTGCCGGCCACGAGTTTGACACCCCTGGTCTAAGGTTCCATTGTTGTGAGCATCAACTATCCTTTTCTCTCTCGAGATGCTTGACCTAAAAGAGATCTGATAACGCTAGGATCAACAGTGATGTTAAGATTGTTCATTGTGAGCCAACATGAGGTTTGCTATGTTTAGTCTACATGTGCTAATGTAGATGCAGATATTTGAATTATGATCCAGGTTTATACTTCAGTGTGTCACACAGAGGTGGCCAATTGTACTTTATTCAATGAACCACGGTTAAATCAAGTCTGGCCTCGTCCATTGTGCAAATCCAGACTTCGCAACTAGTGAGTTGCCTGAAGTTATATATATTACTAGTAGCTGGATACCCGTGCTTCGCTATGAAACTATGTGATCGGGCTTGATAAATTGACAGTTAAAGCTTGAAAATTAATGAGTAGTTATGATCGGGCTTGATACATTGACACGTAAAGCTTGAAAATTTATGTAGAATGTGTAACTCCTTAGCATCAGAGCGTGTTAATATAAGGCAACTGACAGTTTGAACAGAGTTCTTTTTAGGTGGGGAGGGGGAGTAGAATGTCTAACCTCCCAGCCCGCAGGCCGGATGAGTCACGCGTTGGCCACGCCCATGCTCGGTTTAGCAAAGGCGTAGCATCAGAGCGTGCTAATATAAGGCAACTGGCAGTTGGAACAGAGTTCTTTTCAGGTGGGGAGGGGGAGTAGAATGTCTAAACTCTCAGCTCGCAGGCCGGATGAGTCAAACACTGGCCATGCCCACACTCAGTTTAGTGAAGGGGTAGCATCAGAGTGTGTTAATATAAGGCAACTGGCAATTGGAACAGAGTTCTTTCAGGTGGCATTTCGAAAAATCCTTTCTAAGCGAGCACCTAGAAGCCAAGAGGAACATATGTGCCAAATTTCAAGTTTGTAGGGTTTACGGTTCTGGAGATTTGTGATGATGCATGAGTGGCATTTCGCTTTTATATATATATATATATAGATTGAAAAGAGGGTAAGGTAGAAGGATATGTATTAACAGCACTATTCTGCCTATTTTCCTTAGTGTTTCTGTGACAATCTATCACTGTAACTTGAATCAACTCCTGTTTTTTTCATCTTTTACAGTCCAAGAACTTCTAAGATCCCTCTCATTGAGGTCATTAAATAGCTTGATTCTTAGGTATTTCTAAGCTCTAGAATTTCCCTGTGTAGGAAGCTCATTCTTACTTCCTTAGCCTTCCTTAATTTGTGGAAGGTATGACAGCTTTCTCTTTTAAGTAATCCATTAATGAATACCTTGTTGCAGTTGTTATTTGACTTTTTTAAATATAATTTTTAATTGAAAGTTTTAAAAGCAATGATAAGAATTAATACAAACTAAATAAAAACAGAAAACACGAAAGAAATAACTGAAAAAGTTAAAAGTGCAATAAGAAAATTTAAAAAGTGAAAGATACAAAGAAAGATACGATATAAAGAAATAGCTTCCAATATTCTTTACAGTAGTTATAAGTACAGCTATATTTTATCCTTTCTCTCTAAACTTGCATCATGACTCTCTTCTTTTTATAATCTATCCTTTCTAATTGCCAAAACCATAAATCACCAGCTCATTTTTTTCAGTTTTACACAAAAAGTCCACCAAAGGTTTGCATCCACCAATAAATAATTAGGTATTGTCTTTTCTCTAATCAAAGAAATCAGTTTGTCCGCTCCATCCAGTTCGCCCCAACTGTACCCCAAATAGAAACTACAGGGTTGTAAAAAGGGAGGTTTTTTAAAATACAGTAGTTACCTTGGTGATGACAGTGATTTGCCGTTGCTCTCTTCTGGGATGTTTGCCCATGTTCCTTGTCTAGCCTGCAGCTCTGGGTTTTCCTTATGATCTTCCATTTGTGCACTGTACTGTATATTGGCTTGGGAGACGGGAGGAAGAGCTGCAGCCTAGAGAATGGCCTGATAAGAATTCACAATTCTTTTCTTTTCTTTTTCAGAATTCTTTATTCTTTATTGGCCGTGTGATTGGACACACAAGGAATTTGTCTTTGGTGCATATGCTCTCGGTGTACATAAAAAGACAAGATACATTCATAGAATAGAATAGAATAGAATAGAATTTTTTTATTGGCCAAGTGTGATTGGACACACAAGGAATTTGTCTTGGCGCATATGCTCTCAGTGTACATAAAAGAAAAGATAAGTTCGTCAAGAATCATAAGGTACAACAATGATAGTCCGGGTACAAATAAGCAATCAAATCATAGCACTTAGCAATAGCACTTAGACTTATATACCGCTTTACAGTGCTTTACAGCCCTCTCTAAGCGGTTCACAGAGTCAGCATATTGCCCCCAACAATCTGGGTCCTCATTTTACCCACCTCGGAAGGATGGAAGGCTGAGTCAACCTTGAGCCGGTGAGATTTGAACCGCCGAACTGCAGCTAGCAGTCAGCTGAAGTAGCCTGCAGTACTGCACTCTAACCACTGCGCCACCTCGGCTAGTAGGAACCAGTCAGTATAAATTGTAAGGATACAAGCAACAAAGTTACAGTCATACAGTGACTTTAAAGTGGAAGGCGATGTAGATACCAGTGTGGGGTGCTGTTCATAGAATATGGCCATACTACTGTTGGCGTTTCTCCCGCATTTTCTCTGATATTGGTACAGTGCCCATTTGCTTCCAAACTGTGTCAT
>QLTV01001572.1:36574-66628 GCA_003457575.1 Thermophis baileyi
CGAATGCAGAAAATACGACTTCAGCCACAGAGTGATCAATGCCTGGAATTCACTCCCTGACTCTGTGGTTTCTTCCCCAAACCCAAAATACTTTAACCTTAGACTGTCTACTGTCGACCTCACCCCATTCCTAAGAGGTCTGTAAGGGGCGTGCATAAGCGCACCAGCGTGCCTACCGTCCCTGTCCTACTGTCCTATTGTCCTCATCTATCTGTATTCACCTTGATTATGTTTATGTTTATACCTATACCTGCTATCTTGTACATGTTTGACAAACAAACAAATAAATAAATAAATAATAAAATGTGGAAGCCAGATTCACTTAATAACCATCTTACTAACTTAACAATGATTCGCTTAACAACTGTGGCAAGAAAGGTCATAAAATGGGGCAAAGTTCACTTAACAAATGTTTCGCTAAGCAACAGAAATTTTGGGCTCAATTGTGGTTGTGAGTCGAAGACTATACTTTCTGACCTGTAGGTCCTACCATTGGGCAGCATGTCTGATTCATTTGAGAGCCTTTCCATAACAATCTCTTGGCAAGGTTTTTACAAAATAGGCCTCCAGGTCTTACATCAACTTACCCCGTTTATCGACTCTTTGGGTTCAGTTATTAATATGCAACATTAAAGTATTTTAAATTTCTGTGCCACTGCAATTAAGATTCATAGGAATAGATTGTATTCTGCTAACCAGGAGTAGCTGAGGGTTTTAAAAGCCTAGCTTTCTGCAAGTGACATTTCCAGCTCACTCAAACTTCCTTAACTAAGTTTCTTGATTAAATCTGATTTGGTTGTTCATTCAACATGCTACATCATAAACAATGTTTTTTTTAGAACTCTATCGCACTGAGTTGGTATATTGAGACCAGGGGTGAAATTCAGCAGGTTCTGACAGGTTCTGCAGAACCGGTAATGGAAATTTTTAGTAGTTCGGACAACCGGCAAATACAACCTCTGGCTGGCCCCAGAGTGGGGTGGGAATGGAGATTTTGCACTATCCTTCCCTCAGGAGTGGGGAGGGAATGGGGATTTTGCAGTATCCTTCCCCTGCCGGGCCCACCAAGCCACACCCACAGAACCGGTAGGGAAAAATTTTGAATTTCATCCCTGATTGAGACCCATTGAATCACAATGACTAAGTTCACATGAGATGCTGAATCAGATAATGACTTAGTGCAGTATGTAAACCCAGCCATTGTACAGTATATGCAGCATATGGTGAAACTTATTTAAAGGTTTGAAGAGAGATAATAAAGGAACATAATATAATGGAATGGCCTTTTTCTGTTGCTCTACAATCGGCAGCTTTGTCTGCAACGCTTCATCAAATCTGTGTCTTCTGTCAGTTCTACATCTTAGACTTTAAAATCTGCTATGGTCATTGTAGCATTTGAAAAATAGCTTCCAGTAATCAGGGAACATTATTTTTCAAAGCGGGCTGTAAATAGATCTTCAAACCCCAGATGATATGATATATTTTATCTTTGTGTGGGATTTTTTCCCCCTCCCTTTGTATTTAATTGCGTTTCTCTCCCTTTCAGCTTCAAGAATGGATCGGTTCAGTTTTTTTCTCCTTCCAACTCATGGTGTCATCCTGAACAAAGCATCATCGACTCACACTGAGGAAAAGATTTTGCCCAGGAAATAGCTACATTTGTGGTTTCTTAGGCAACTACCTACAAAATCATTTTCAAAAGACAGAAGGCTGTTATAGAAGGCAACACATTGTACAGAATTACTTCGTTGTTCTTCGTATTTGTTTTGCTTCCCGTCAAAAACATGTTCATTTTTGGCACTTAAAACTCCCTTTAAAATCCTTTAAAACTTTGGGATAGGTTGATCATTGGCTGAAAAGTTGGCCGGAATCTCAGTGAAATCATCAAGACTGAGCGATCCTGCAGGAACAAGAATACCTCCTAATCACCTTATCTTAATTGGTGAGCAATCCTGAAAAAAAATGACCTGTAATTTAAAACTATTCCAACTGGGCATTTCTTAAACCTGTTTTGTTGATTTTCTCCAATAACAGTGCCATGAATAGGAAATTCATTCTAGAATTCTACCATTTTTGCAATTCAGAAATTTATCCTAATGACCGTGCTAAAACATTTGGCTACAAGTTGGGTCTCCTGTTTCTTTTCTGTAATGGTCACACATATGATTCATGTACTAAAATCTTTAAGTCAGCCCATCAGTTATTTATTTATTAATCTTTTCTAAACTGAACGGATGGGTTCTTAGACTTAAAAAGGCATTGTGGTTCAGGAGTACATGTCACCATGTAATACTGCTCACCCTGGAGATGTATCCAGCTGCGTTGTTACCTTTATATAAAACGAGATATGGCAGTCCAGTGGAACAAGTATTCTGTTTGTAGTTTGAAGGAGAGATGCCACCATTTGGAGTATGAAGAAGCAGAACTTTTAACTCGGAAGATAGCCATCAGTTTTGGTCACCTTGTAAACAAACTCACAGTAAGTCTTTAAAACATTTCTCCTTAGAATTGCAAGCTAGGAAGAAAAATTGTTTGGAAATACAGTAAAAAGTAAAAGAATAGCGTACTTGAGAAAAGATGTATTTATGAAGAGCAGTTCATTACTTGGTTGTCTAAATGGTATGCTGCTGGAATTATTATTAATTAAATTTATAAGGCTTCTCAACTCAGTGGGATTGTTAATACTTAGATTGCTTGGGATTTTCTGCTTGATTTCTACTTACAACTTCCCTCAGTGTGATGCTTCCAGATATATTGGCCCTGTTCTGCTTAGCATCCCCAGTTAGCATGTCCAATAGAATTCATCATGCAAACTGGGAATTCTGAAGTTTCAGACCCAGCATATTTGGGGGAAGGCCTTGATAATCAGTTCATTTTGAATAGAGATGTACAGTGGTATCTTGGTATTCATCCTTAATTGGTCCTGGGAGGCGTGATGAGTACCAAAAATGATAGGTACTAAACAATTTTTCCCCATAAGGAATAACATAGTCAGTCATAAGGCGGCTGACACCGACAAGTTCTAGCTTGTGCATTGAGTACCAAATGATGAGTACTGGGTCAAAATGTTCACGTCGGAATGTATTGAGTACCAGATTCGATGAGTTTCAAAGCAGTTGAGTACCAAGGTACCACTATATTTTTGCCTTATGGAAAGGCTGAAGGGCCAATGCTGTTTCTTCTCAATGCTTTCATTCTCTTGAGGACAAAGACAACCAAACAGGATTCTTTTTAAACCTCTTCTGCCAAAGTCAGAACTCCAAAATGAAGAAAAATGTGTATTTTCTTCTCAGCTACTTAGGTTTGCCAGAAGTGAATTCTACCAAAACCGTTGTTGCTATTATTACACAATACTGTAGGAGTCAAAAGAGAGAAAGCTGCTAATAATAAGGGTAGATGGGAATTGTGCTGGGGTCAAACCCCATTGCCAATCCTGATTTTATAAAGACCAGAATACCAGCTGAAGCTCCATAAGATGCCGGGTGAGGAGGTTTTATGCTTTTTCTTGGTTTAGTATCATTGCTTTGTGTTCAAGGCTAAATAGCTGGAATTTTTCTCCTGTCAAGTCAAACACCGGAGGGTGTCAGCATTTTATGTAAGATTCAGATCAAATTTGGTATTTTGGGAATTGCCATCTGTGCTCTTTTTATATAAGGAAGGTTTGTTGCCAAGATTTGTGTACAATCTTGTTAGGATTTAGTCTTGATTTGGGGGGTGGGATTTGTTTGAAAAATAATGATATGGCTATGTGATTGCAATATCTAAGTGAATTGTTAGTGTGGCAGTGCAAAGTTTGCTATTATTTGTATCCATCTTCTCTTTTAGTACCTTCAGCATTACTCCTAAATATTTTCGGAAAATCTTAGAAAGCCATAGGAAAAGAGCTGAGCTAGATTTATACTGCAGTGCAGGTAGTCCTCGACTTACAACACTTTGTTTAGTGACTGTTCAAAGTTACAATGGCACTGAAAAAAGGGACTTACGACCTTTTTCATGCTTATCACCGTTGCGGCATCCCCATGGTCATGTGATCAAAATTCCCGATGCTTGGCAACTTACACAGTATTTATGATGGTTGCAGTGTCCCGGAATCATGTGATCACCTTTTAAAATCTTCTGACAAAGTCATTGGGGAAGCCAGATTCGCTTAATAACCGTGTTACAGCCTTAACAACTGCAGTGATTCACTTAACAACTGTGGCAAGAAACATCGTAAAATGGGGCATGATTCACTTGACAAGTGTCTCACTTAGTAACAGAAAGTTTGGGCTCCATTGTGGTCGTAAGTCGAGGACTACCTATATAGCAAAAACCAAAACCTAAAAAAAAGAGCGTACTGGTGATTTGTACCTTATCTTTCCTTGTTGCCTGTTGAAGGACAAGAAACTCTTACTTGTCCTTACCTGGATGTTATTTGCTTCAGAAGCTCTTACCTGCATGCCCTGAATTTCAGAGATGAGGTGAAAAATCTTTTTGTGGCTGTACTTGCTTGGAATATCTTTATAAGAATTTAATACAAGCCATGCTGGATTAGAGATAGGCTTGATTTAAGATTTATGTGAGCTTTGTCTCACCTGCTGCTCTCAATGTATGGAGATATATACTGAACCTATAGTCAAAATTAGCAATGGTTTGAAGTTAAAAGATTAGCTAGCTCTTTTAATTTCAAACATTGCTAACATTGCTAATGAATTTGTTCCTTTTTTGACTAATTAAAGTTGATTATTATGGCTATATGTTTAGGCATCAAGCATCTTCTGTACTGTGTTTTAAGTGCCAGCTTAAGGTATTTTATTTTGTTTGAAAAGAGAGCCTTGTTGGTAGATTATTTTGACTTTGTTCTTTGAGAATTGTTATGAGAGTATAATTACTCCTTTTGTACATTGGTGCTTTCATTATTTTTGTTCTGCTACTCTTGCTTGATTTTTTTAATCTGGCAAACTAAATTCTGTTCATTATTGCATGTCACCTGGGGGAGGGGAAACTAATCAAATTTAAAAAGTAGAATAGATTATAAAAATAAATACTACTACTTTACGACTCTTGATTCTCCCTCTATATGCATTGTGTTGCATCCAGAAAAAGGTCCCACAGTTATTTGAGAATTGGTTCACGGAATTCAGTGCTTCTTACTTTTGAGTAGAATTATGTTGTGCTTGGATCCATTTCAATTAATGCAGCACCATTTTTAATCTAACTCTTTATTGCAAGAACAAAACAATGCAAAAATATAAGCACTGGAAGCAGAATAAATTATGGAGAACATGCAAATGTAAATCTACATTTATAGAACGTCTTGCCAGGGAAATTGGCCAAGAAACATCCTTACTTACCTTCTAGTGACTGGTGAAAAAACCACTTAGTTTTCTCACTGTTTGGCTGCTTGCCATGCTAATGCTCATAAACATTTATTTAATGCAGTTTTCTATGGATTTTTTAAAATGCAGTGTTTTATTTGGGGGAAGGAAAGGGCTTTTTAAGAGGTATATTTTATGGAAGCACTGATTTATTTCTCTTGTGTAGAAACTTGGCTGATACCTCAATGTAACAATAAAAACATTAATAATTATTCTGATGTGCAGGCAGGCCAGGCCAGTTTATAGACAGCGCAATGCAAATAACGTTTGTGCAATTAATCGTCCTTGTTCTGCACTCCACTCCAACTGATGTCAGTTTTCCATTTGAGCTGAGCTTCTGGCACATGGTGAAAAGCTGTAAAAAAGAGAGATGGAATTAAAAAATCAAATGCCACAGTATGGTAAGAGCTCACATCCACTCTGCCCTTTAATTGGCACCTCCAGTTTAACTGTAAGTGATTACTTGCTAAATTACTTATAAGCAAGTTTCTGACTTACATAAAACGAGTTTTTTTAAATTAAAATATCAATGCTGGGCCCCTTTAAGAAGGAAGAAAATATGTGTTGCAATGTGTCACATATATAATTTATGCTCTTTGGTTTCTCGTAGCAGCAAGTGAGTGGGTGGGTAGGGGAAACATATCCTTGGGAGGAAGGGAGCTGTTAAATCATTCGGCTGGTTTAATGATTCAGCCTCTTGGCGACTTGTTGAAAGTGTTCTGCGTGCTCGTTTCAACTTACAAGAAATCAATACCGTATGCATGAGTAAACCATCTTGACACAAGAGGATGTTTAAGATATAGTTCTGTGTACTTTCCCTCTTAAACAGAAGCAGGGCTAGCCTTCTGGAAAAGGAAACACATGTCATCACAGCTGCCTTGCTCGCTCTTTTCTTCTGTTGTAGTGGAACTGAGAGCTAGGGTGGCCTGTTGAATAGAGCAGGATTGAGACTGCGTTCCTATCAAACAGACAACAAGTGGTTAAAATAGTTCTCTATCAAATCCTGCACCTGTCAACAGTGGTGTCCCTCAAGGCAGCGTTTTAGGACCAACACTCTTCATACTTTACATAAATGACCTTTGTGATCACATTATAAGCAACTGCGTTCTCTTCGCCGACGATGTCAAACTATTTAACACCACAGACAATGCTACTACCCTTCAGAAAGACCTTGACTATGTAACAGAATGGTCAAACAAGTAGCAACTTCAAATCTCAATCAACAAATGCTCTGTCTTACACATTGGCAAAAAGAATCAGAACACAAAATACAAGCTTGGAGGACACCCAATTCTCAAATACAGCTCATCTGTCTGGAACCCACACTACATATCGGACATTAATACAATTGAGAATGTCCAGAGATATTTCATGAGACGAGTACTACAATCCTCTGCTCGCAACATAATACCTTATGCAACCAGACTTGAAATTTTAGGCCTAGAAAACTTAGAACTACGCCGCCTTTGATCTGACCTAAGTGTAGCACACAAAATTATATGCTACAATGTCCTACCTGTCAATGACTACTTCAGCTTCAACCAAAACAATACACAAGCAAACAATAGATACAAACTTAATGTAAACCGCTCCAAACTCGACTGCAGAAAATACGACTTCAGCAACAGAGTGATCAATGCCTGGAATTCACTACCTGACTCCGTGGTTTCTTCCCCAAACCCAAAAAACTTTAACCTTAGACTGTCTACTGTCGACCTCACCCCATTCCTAAGAGGTCTGTAAGGGGCGTGCATAAGCGCACCAGCGTGCCTACTGTCCCTGTCCTACTGTCCTATTGTCCTCATCTATCTGTATTCACTTTGATTATGTTTATGTTTATACCTATACCTGCTATCTTGTACATGTTTGACAAACAAATAAAATAAATAAAAAATAAATAAAACATGTGAACCCTCCAGAATGTAGCTAGGCTACAGTTCCAGAGTAACTTCAGCTGTGGTCAAGGCGCGTGCATAAGTGCACCAACGTGCCTACCGTCCCTGTCCTAATGTTCCCTTTTATTCATATCCATTTCATGTATTCATAATCATGTTTATACTTATATCTGTTATCTAATACATGCTTGATGAAATAAATAAAAACAAAGGATGAAGGATGTAGAATCTCAGCAACATCTGAAACTTTGCCAGTTTCTCCCACCCTCTCCTTTTCCTCAAAAAGAACTTTAGTTGGACTAAAGGGGTTGTAAGTTCTCAGAGTAGTTGAGAAAATACAGATATTTTCTGGATGTATAACTTCAAACGGATGGCTAGGACTTAACCTGTTGAATTGCTGTTGTGACCCGGCAGAGGGGGAAAGAGCAACATTTCTGTCAAAGATTCCTGGTGGAGTCCTTGGGTTCACCATTTTTTTAAAAAAAGTTAGTGGGTGATGAGAAAGAAGTTTCTCTGCCAGAAACTCCAAAGCCAGCAGCTAGTTAGCACTGACTCAATTTCTGCATGTTGGCTAGGATTTCCATTCCATTTTTGGAGGGCACCAAGCTGCATAAAGTGATAAAAATAATGCTGTGGATAATATTCACTCAATCATCGGTCACAACATAAATGTCCCCCCCCCCGCCCGGGTAATTATCTATTCATATCATTTTTCCCTATACAGGTAGTCACCGAACACAATTGGGACCAGTAACTCCATCACTAAATGGCACATTAAGTGAAATGTCATATTTTTGCAAATGACTGCAAATGAAGTGACAGTGTTGTGGGAATTAGTTGTTTAGCAGAGTGATGGCATGGGGGGGAAACTGTCCTTGTGTCTAGTTGTTCTGGCATGCAGTGCCCTATAGTGTTGTTTTGAGGGTAGAAATTGAAACAGTTTATGTCCAGGATGCGAGGGGTCTGTAGATATTTTCACATCCCTCTTTTTGGCTTGTGCAGAATACAGGTATTATAATATATTATATTATACTTTATAATAAAATGCTGCTGGGCTGCCTTCTGGGGTGTCTTTACTACTTCCAAATTTGGCATATAGCTTTGGGATTTCCTGGTGGTCTCCTAGCAAATTACTAACCAATTCTGCTCAGCCTTATGAGATTAACCGAGGGCAACCCACAAGAGATAAAGGAATGGTTCCGTTTTGTAGATGTGGCTTTATATCTGGAGTCCACACAGGAAGCCCTGATAAGACATTAGGCTGTCCCATAACCTGGACCATAATTCAGGTTGAGATAACATGCTCAGCCAACTATGGCATTGATGTATGGGGCTGTGTGGATATAGTCTCTCTCATACAGTAGCCAAGTATGTGTCTATGGAAACTCCCACATTGAAATGGGTAGAAGAACATTATTTTCATGTTCCTCAACTCCTGGTATTCAGATACAGGTAGTCTTCTACAGTGGGATTGCAGAATAGGCAAGGAATGGGTGTTGACTGTGTCCTTCTGCCTAGAGACTGAGTCATCATTTTTACAGCCACACCTCCTTGCCTCTCTGTCAGGCCCCAGTTATCGACTCAGTCCAGCCTGAGAGAGACGCTTTTTCGTTGGCTGTCAGTCTTGGGGCAAAAGGACTTTGGAGATTAGAATTTCTTGGTCTTTGATGCTTGCTGTGGACAGTTTCTCAGAAGTTCAGGTTTGAATTGAGCGCTCTGGTAGCAGCGTGTAGTCTGACAAGGCCGTGCTGGCCGTTCCAGCTTAGCTGGCTTGCTGCCGACAATTTGAGACCGGATTTGAGCTCTAAGCGCCTTTCCCGACATCGGAGGCTACCTGACAGGTCGCGCTTCTACCACCGACCTAAGTGTGGATTTGCGCTCTAATTGCCTTTTTTCAACATCGGGCTGATTTATGAGTCACGCCTCCAGCGTAGATATTTGACAAGCAGCTTCGTGCCCTAACGGTCTATCCAACTATCGGGGACCGTTTGACAGATCGCGCTGTCACCACCACCATTTTGAGCGTGATTTAGAGAGCTAGCGATCTGCTCGCGTCGGAGCGAGGCTTCTGCCACCTTAAGCCTTATTGCAGAGGAGTCTGCTTGCCCCTTGATTTTGGAGCTGGCTGCCCTGGGTCTGCCCCAGCTAGCCACCCGTTGTTTGTGATACTCGAAGGAGATTGCTGAAGAGTGAGCTGGCTAATCCGTGGGCTTCCCGGCACAGCCGCCACCACCATTAACAAAATTACAGCTCTGGATTTCTGGGTCCCTGCCTAGTTTGGCTAAGCATTACCCTCAGAGCTTAAACCTGAGCCTAACTTGCTGTGTGCTTTGCTGCTGGCTTTGGAGGCTGTCAAAATGGCGGATCGCCCTGTCAGATCAGAGGAATGTGATTCTTCCTCTGTGGAGAAAAAGACCCGATCTGGGTCAGACAAGGGCAGAAAAAAGGACTCAAAGTCATCTAAGCCCAAGGAAACACATGCCTCTAAGGCCGAGTTAAAGGATCAGGAGAGAAGGCAAAAAGCCTTAGAGAGGCAAATTGCTAAAGAGCAAAAGAAGAAATCGGCCAAGCTGTCATTGCCTGACTCTGCTTCGGCTTCTGTTTCCCACCCTGCTGTTTCTGAACCAGCCATACAGGCTGGCTCCACAATCTTGGCTGACAGAGGGCGCCCTTGAGCTGTCTCCCTCACCTGCATTGCCTCCCATAACAGAAATAGGGGAAGATCCTTTTGGCTGTTCAGCTACATCTATATGGCAACCAAACCCCTGTAGAGTCCAAATTCCTCCTGAGGCCACCTTTACACCAACAGCCGCTGGCTTATGCCAAACGGAGGACCAGGCGCCGGATCTCCCTGAGAACATTAAAAATTACATTTCTCATGCCATTTTCAGGAGCATTTCAGCTGCTTGGCAGCAACAGTCCCAGCCACCCCCTATGGCTACGAATTTGCCCCAGCAGCAGGCGGCTCAACCTGTAGTGCATTCGCTTGAGCACCAATCATCCAGCCGCTCCATTGGGAGCGAGGAGTCTAATCTAGACGAAGGTGCCCTGGCAGACCTGGACTTATCCAAGGATGAGGGTTTCACCCCAGACACCCCCACATTCTCAGGCCTGTTCCCTGCAGGGTTGTTTAAGGCTTTACTCTATAAGGTGAAAACCACGGCCCAATTGGGCGAGGAGCCTTCTACCATAGGGCAGCGCCTCCCTTCTCAAGGTCCAGATCGGGATCTCTTCCATGCCCCAGTATCTGAACAAGACTTCATCCCTGTGCCGAGCCTGTTCCTCAATGTAGTCCAAAATCAGTGGTCACAACCGGCAGTGTTACCCACGCCCAGCCTTACTGACAAACGGTTTTACAATATGGGGCCCGCCTTGTCCCAAATGCTGCAACCACCTGAGGTGGATGGCCCAGTGGCGGCCCTCTCTTCCCCTACTCCCTCCTTATCAGGAGACGTAGCAGAGAACCTAAAGGCGGAAGTTAAAAAATCCGAACTGTCCCTCAGGAAGGCGCACCAAGCCGCAGCCTGGGCGGTTAAAGCCTCATCAGAGGCCTCTTTCTTTTACCGAACATCGCTCCTGTGGTTGCGCCAGCTCCAGGCTAAGGTCTCACCCCAAGAGGTTCGCATTCACCAATACCTAAACAAATTAATCGC
This sequence comes from Thermophis baileyi, assembly GCA_003457575.1. Taxonomy (NCBI): domain Eukaryota; kingdom Metazoa; phylum Chordata; class Lepidosauria; order Squamata; family Dipsadidae; genus Thermophis; species Thermophis baileyi. The sequence goes on from QLTV01001572.1 coordinate 47,480, forward strand.
GGCTACCCAATTCTCTGCCAATGCTACTCTGGATGCTGTCAAGTATGCATCCAGATCCCTAGCCGCCTCGGTTATAACCAGGAGGCTTCTTTGGCTATGCCAGTGGCAGGGGGATGCCAAAACCAAATGGAGGCTTGCTTCCGATCCATACTCGGGCAGTACGCTATTCGGAGAATCACTGGAACTGCTCTTAATAGAAAACAGGGAGAAAAGGAAAATCTTACCAACATCCTTGAGAAGGGCAGATCGTCGTCCAACTCCGTTTGGACGCAGGTATTCCTTTCGTCCTTACAAAACAGAGAGAAATCAATATCAGAGATTCTACTCACCTAGGCAGGACCGCCCACCAGACCGGTCTGGCTTTCGGGACAGATCCCGGCAGATTTTCCAGAGTAGACGACCCTTTTGAGGTGCGGGAGGTCGCCAGTTCCGCAGACAAAAATAAGACCCAGGCCAATCCGCCCATTGGAGGACGTTTGGCCCTCTTTGTAGTTTGGTGGGAAGAAACCACAACTGATTATTGGGTAATCAACACAGTGAAATTCGGCCTTCCTCTGGAGTTCCTCTCCACTTCCCCGAACTACCTTGTGCATTGCCCTGTCTCTTCTAACAACATCAAACGGGGCCTCATGAACTCCGCCATTCAACATTTTCTGGAAATTGAGGCTATAGAACCGGTCCCAATAGACCAGAGGAGACAGGGGCTCTATTCAATCTTGTTTGTAGTGCCAAAGAGTTCGGGAGTGTGGAGAGCGATCTTAGATCTAAAAAGACTTAACTCCCATCTGATCTACAAAAGATTTAAAATGAGTTCCCTCCACTCAATCCTGGAGGGAATCTGACCTGGTGACCTCCTAACCTCCATAGATTTAACGGAGGCCTACATCCATCTTCCTATTTTGCCTAGTCACTGCAAGTACCTCCGGTTCTGCTATGCAGACCAGCACTTCCAATATAGGGCCCTGCCATTTGGTCTGGCTTCAGCTCCCAGATACTTCACTAAGGTTCTGGCGGCCCTAGCAGCTCACCTGAGATCCATCCCGGTGAGACTGCAATGTTACCTTGATGATATCTTGGTGCAGGCCTCGTCTCCCTCCAGGGCGATGGAGGACCTCCGATTGACAATGCAGACCTTAGAAGAACATGGTTTCTCTATTAACCACAAAAAGAGCCACCTCACTCCCACCACCCGCCTGGTTCACCTGGGCACTGTTATTGACACTGTCAGTGGTGAGGTCTTCCTATCACAGGAGAGGAAGGACAGCATAGTGGAACTGATTCAACAGGTAGTGCAGTCTCCTAGGGTTCCCGTGGCCACACTTTCCTGCCTGCTCGGCAAGATGGTGTCATGTATGGGGATTGTGCCCTGGGCCCGATTACATGCACGAAGCCTTCAGTGGTTCCTACTACCGTTACAGCGGTCCAACAAATCTAATTCCTCAGTCAGGGTCCGGGTTCCTCCCCCAGTCCTACAGTCCCTGCACTGGTGGACCTCTTCGGCCCTCAGTAAGGGTTCCGTCTTCCGGGAGCATGAGCGCATCACCCTTACAACGGATGCCAGTCAATTTGGCTGGGGTGCGCACCTACAGAACCACCTGGCCCAAGGCCAATGGTCTCCAGAGGACCTCCAACATAACATCAATTGGTTGGAACTACGGGCAATCCATCTGGCCCTCCACCATTTTCAGGCCCTCCTCAAAGGGCACTATGTCTTAGTACTTACTGATAACGTGGCGGCTAAAGCTCACATCAACTGCCAGGGAGGCACTCACTCTCTTCCCCTCATGGGTGAATCATTGCTCTTAGGGAATTGGGCGAAGTCAAATCTCCTATCGATCAAGGCGGAGCATATAGCCAGTTCCTCAAACACCCAGGCTCTCCGTATATACATCAGGCGGACAGCTTCCTCAAGGCGGTCAGAGGTCCTATTTGTATCTTTCCAGCCAGTATCGGTGAGAACCAAGGTCTCCTCCTAGGCCGATGGATCCGGGCTTGTATAGCAAAGGCTTACGAGGTGCACTCCCTTCCCTTGCTGAGGCAAATTACCGCGCATTCCACAAGGAGCGCTGCCACCACAGCGGCCTGGTCGACACAGGCATCCCTAGAGGACATCTGCAGGGCGGCCACCTGGGCCTCTCCTTCGCCTTTTATTAGGCACTATAGACTGGATGTGTTCGCTTCGGCAGACGCCTCCTTTGGCCGGAGAGTGCTCCAACAGGTGCATAGGGCAGCGGACACTCCAGCCCCAACGGATACCGGCCCTTAGGACTGACATCCTTTGGTATGTCCCATTCCTGGCCTATCCTGCAATCCCACTGGAGAAGGGGCATTGGTCCTACCTGAACGCCTTTTCTCAGTGGAGGTCGCAGGATAGGCCAGTCCCACCCTGATGACCATAGGGTCTGGAGTCGGGGGGGGGTACTAATATCTGGATCAGCGTTTGTTCTTGCAGCTGCACCATCGTCGATAACTGGAGCCTGACAGAGAGGCAAGGAGGCGTGGCTGTAAAAATGATGACTCAGTCTCTAGGCAGAAGGACAAAGGCAACACCCATTCCTGGCCTATCCTGCAACCTCCACTGAGAAAAGGCGTTCAGGTAGGACCAACGCCCCTTCGACTTAGGACCACAATTGAGCCCAAAATTTCTGTTGTTAAGTGAGACATATGTTAAGTGAGTTTTGCCTCATTTTACGACCTTTCTTGCCATAGTTGTTAAGTGAATCACTGCAGTAGTTGATAAGTTAGTAACCTGGTTGTTAAAGTGAATCTGGCTTCCCCCTTGACTTTGTTTGTCAGAAGGCCGCAAAAGGGGATCACGTGACCTTGGGACACAGCAACGGTCATAAGTATGAACCGGTTGCCAAGCAGCTGAAATTTGATCACATGATCTCATGGGGATGCGGCAAAGGTCATAACTGTGAAAAACGGTCATAAGTCACTTTTTTCATTGCCCTTGTATCTTTGAACGATCACTAAATGAACTGTTGTAAGTCGAGGACTACCTGTACATTATTAGAAAAGGGTTCATCACATTCAGGAGCAGTTTGGCAGTAGAACGAAAGACAGAGAATTACAGAAAAGCAGATTTTGACTGAATGTTAGCCTCTCCTCTGCTGGAATCGTTCAAGCAGAGGCTGAATAAGCCATCTGTTAAGAGATGCTTTCATTTGAATAGAGCCTGGGCTTTGTGATCTCAGTGGCTCCTTCCAACTGAAGGATTGGTATGTGTTGCATACAGAAAGCAATAACCATCTATCTACGGGTAATCCTCATTTAGCAACTGCCTCTTTTAGTGACCATTCAGCACTACAACGGTGATGAAAAAGTATGACCGGTCCTAAAGCAAACAAAAGCTGAAATAAGATTTTAAGCACAGTGGCAGTTTCACTTAGTGACCGCGAGCCGGCTTAGCCTAGCACAGGGCTGTCAAACTCCCGGCCCGCAGGCTGGATGCGTCACATGCTGGCCACGCCCACGCCCGGTTTAGCGAAGGGGAAAAAAGTCCCGATACGTCACGTGACGCCGCCGTGACGATGTGAGTTTGACACCCCTGGCCTAGCAGTTCGTTCACAATCCGAATTTAGTGACCTCTTCACTTAACGACCAAGTTGTTGGTCACAATTGTGGGTTGCTAAATGTGGACTACCTGTAATAAGTCAATAACAAGTGTGTTGCTGTCCAAATTGGCGGATAGGTAGTGACCTCTTTGTGATAGCAAATTCCACAGCTGAATTAGGTACTCTGTTAAGAATGTGACTTAAGTTACATTCTATTCAGCTTCCCCTTAATAGCTACCACTTGTGAGTTTTGTAACTCTTGGCTTTTCTTCAGGATACTGAAAACAGAATCCCAGTGGATCAATAAATAGGTCTCATTCTCCACCCCTTTTTTGCTTTCTACCTACACTTCATAATGCCTGGTGCTCTTGTTATTTTTATTTTTTTCATCTTTCTTTTCTGGCTCTAAGACTGCTTTGGCAAGATATTAGAATAATAATGGATTGTTTTGGAAAGTGTTCCTGCTGTGTCATAGTACATTCCGAGAAGAAAGGAAACAATGATTTATATTTCACCATTAAAAAAAAAAAAGAATGCTTCAGTTGCTCTCATTGATGGATTTTCTTTTTCTTTTGATTAAGAGAACATGTACTTGTTTTGACTAGGATTTTGTTTGGGGGGGGGTGTAAAAGTAATTATCAAGGACAGTAAATGAATATGACTCAGTATTCTCTTTAAAACTATTCATTTCCCAATATGAAAGAGAAGGCATGAACAGATGGGATAGAATAGAAACCATTGTTGTACAGGGGTGGGCTTCAAAAATTTTAGCAAGGGGTTCTTTGCCCGGTTGCTGGGTGGGCGTGGCCTAGTCGGCCTCCTGCACCACGGTGGGGGGGAGGGCGTTTTTGCCCTCCCCGGGCTCCGGAGGCTTTCCTCAAGCCTCCGGGAGGGCGAAAACGGCCTCCCCAGGCTCCAGAGGCCCTCTGGAGGCCGGAAACAGGCTTCCGGCCTTCCTGAACTTCCGGTAGGCTTGTTTTTCACCCTCCCCGAGCCTCCGTGCGTGCCCTGCATTTACCTGCATCCAAAATTGGCCCCGTGGGGACTCCTGGGAAGGGCGAGGCGGGCGGGGCCAGCCAGGAGTGGGATTTGGGAGTTCTCCGAACTGCACAGAATCTTAGCTAGAGGTTCTCCCGAACCCCTGCGAACCCCCAGCAGCCCATCCCTGGTTGTGTATTCTTTTTCAAGTTGCTGCTCATACAAACTTTTTTCGATCCACATTTCTGTGCTAGGTCTCCTCCTGCCATGCAGCCTGCGCTCTGAGTTAACTTGAACCAAGTCTTCTTATACAGCCGAGTGAAATTGATCTCAGGCTGTTCAGTAAATCTCACTGTTGTCCAGTCTTGTTCCACACACATTTCTGCCCAAGTGCCCTCCTACTTCCTGTTGATTTAACAGTAGTTTACCATTTCTATATCCAGCAGCGGAAGGAACTGGAGTAAAATGGCTTTATATATGACCAAAAATTGTACCTTACTCAGATATTCTGCCCAAGTCGATCTAGCGTCTAGAATAGCCTGCTGTGAATAACGGAGTTGGTGGTTTACCCAGTCACAGTCTTTGTTGGTAACAGTAGTCAACATTCCCTTAAATTAATTTTTACTTCTGGAAACCACAAAAGCAGCAATATGGAAGTGGTTAGCCATTCCTTTCCTTAAAGTTTAAAAAAAAAAAAACTTTCGAGGCTACAATACTGTACAGCCCTGGTATTTCCTGGTGACCTATCCAAATATTAAACCAAGCCCATCTCTGCATACTTTGCCAGCCAGCCACCTGGATAACATTATTAGTATTGAGCTAAAACATCTTGACCGTACATTCTCAGTAGCTGCTCTTCATTTATGAAAGTTCACTTTTCTGCCCTGGGTAAAGCAAGTCATATTTTTTAAATGTGGAAGGGAGGGGCTTTGTGTGCCAGGAAATTTGCTTTGCTTTGATGCACTTACTCATCTTGGTGTCTTTTCGGATACAAGAATCTTTCCTAGTCCTTCTGTGGTGAAATCACTTGGCATGAGAAACAAAGTAAGATATTTTGCACAAAGGGACGTAGCCTGTTTTGCCTTTTCTGATCAGTATCAAATGTGTTCTTGACCCCATCTAGGGACTGCATTTTCTGTTCCCATAAAAAAAATTTTTTTCTTAGTAATGTTCACTTGATTTATGCAGGAAATGGGTTCATACAGATATCAGTTAGCACCAATTTAATGACATAGAATGCAACTCTTTGAGATTAATAGCTCAGTGGTTATGTTTTATGGCAGGTTCACCGTCGTAACTCTAATCAAACTTAGCATCATGCTGAAATGAATCTACACTAGTGTGTAAGATAAATTGAGTCAGGAAAGATTTCATGCGGCACAGCATATCTGTGCATCAATTTTCTTGTTAAGCCTAATACATGTTTCTGCATTCAGCATGAAGCTATTCTGCTAATCAGGCACCATTTAATTTGTGGCAGAGAAATTGGTTTGCCATTATTTCTCGAAAACAAACAAGCAAACGAATCCTGCATCTCTTTGGAATGTAGTACGAAAACAAGAGTCAGTTTTCACCTGTGTGTTTAATTGTTTGGATGTTTTTGCAAATTTCTGCCTATTTGTTTTTGTTCTGCTCTTGGTAAGATGTCTGGCTTCCAGATCAAGAGCCCAAGTAAAGCTCCCACTGATGGCCTTGGTTACTTAAGAGATAACAGAGGGTAGAACATTTAGTTGTGTATGCCAACATTTTTAAACAAGAAAAGCAATGTGGTGGCCTTGAAATTGTGTTGTGGAACATGAGAAAGTACATCTTGTGATTGTACAATATAATAAGGTATAAACTCCATTATCTCATTGTGTTGGTTGTTTCCATGTTCTCCCAACCATGTTTAAAAGTGACAGGATCTGTTCTCTCCTACTGTACATAGTAAAGTGAGAAGACCAGCCAAAATTTCATTCTTTCTGACCCACTGTCAAAACAAAATAATATAAAAGCTGAAGGGAAAAAAGCCCTTAGGTTTTTTTTTTCCCTGCAAAAGGCATTTAAAAGAGAGAGTCAGAAATGATAATAATTCAGCACATATTCAAATGAGTGCAACACTCCAATTTCCTTTCTTCGTAACAGTTTTTCTGTGCATGGTCAAAGATACTTTTCCCATTAGGAAGTTTTGATCGGAAAGTATTCAAAGCAAAGGCTATTTTGCTGCTTTCGGTGGAAGTCACTCCCTCCCACTGCATGTAGCTCCATACAGGCAGAATCAGTTATGGATAGTTTTTTAATCCATACAATTCCGGGAGAAAGCAGTACAGCCAGGCAAACTAAGGTCACAATTCTGTCTGTCCTTTCTTTCTTTCTTTCTTTCTTTCTTTCTTTCTTTCTTTCTTTCTTTCTTTCTTTCTTTCTTTCTTTCTTTCTTTCTTTCTTTCTTTCTTTCTTTCTTTCTTTCTTTCTTTCTTCTTTCTTTATGACCCTCGCAGTCTGTAGAGGTCACAGAGCTGTTGATACTGTTCCCTGGAATTTAGGAGATAATAATTTTAANNCTTTCTCTCTCTCTCTCTCTCTCTCTCTCTCTCTTTCTCTCTCTCTCTCTCTCTCTCTCTCTCTCTCTCTCTCTCTCTTTTCTTTCCCATCTCCCTCAGAGATGGGCTCTAGGCAGTGAGGTCCTATTCCTAACGTTTGGGTGGCAAACCATAAACAGCCTCTCATTACAGAGCCAAATAGTTTAAACAGAATCTCACCTTTCCTGTAATTTGAATCCATTATTTTGCGTCTTGCACTTTGTGAGCTATAGAGAACAGAACTGACCTGTGTAACAACTTGTCCGGTAATTGAGTTGCTATTATATCTGTTCCTCAGTCTTTTCTTCTCAGGGCTAAATATTCTATTTCCTGCTGTCTTTATTCATAGGGCAGTTTCTAATCCCTTGATCAACCTTGGCCTTCTTTGAACCTATTCCAGTTTTTTTCTGAATAATTCCGAAGGCACGCACCCAGAACTGGACATAGTACTTCAGCTAGAATCAGCTTTAAATAAAGTCAGACCATCTGAAGAGTATGTTCTTTTTTTAAAAAAATAAATAAAAAGATTATTATACTTGTTCTGTAAAGAACACTTGTGTTCTGAAGATACTTAAATAGGGTGATTTAAGTGCGGTGGTCTACTCATAGGTTGCACACTTAGAGGGAGAATTACTAGTATTTCTGATGCATTCCTGTGTTCACCCCTTTACATAACAAAGGATGAGCTTTAATCAAATGAGCTTGCTCAAAATGTATTCTTGTCAAAGTTTTTCTCTGTCTCCTCACATCTGCTGATGTTGATGAGGGAGGAGGCATTTTTGGCTGCAATATTTCTCACGTGGGATGCCCTCTTTGGGAGGGCTGACTTAGCAACGTAATGGACGTCCTTGAGATTCCAAGTCTTTAATACACTTGGGCACTCCAAGAGAGTTTTGTAACTACGGGTAGTCCTCAACTTACAGCCATTCATTCAGTGACTGTTCAAAGTTACAATGGCATTGAAAAAAGTGACTTGTGACCGTTTTTCACACTTACGACTGCTGCAGCCATCCCCGTGGTCACATGATCAAAATTCAGATGTTTGGCAACTGGCATATATTTATGACAGTTGCAGTGTCCCGGGGTGACACTGACTCCTCCCTCCCCTCTCCTCCCTCCCCTCTCCCCTTCCCTTCCCTTCCCTTGATATTTCAAAATAGCCAAAGGAAGCATCTCCTCCCTATTTGCATCAAAGCTCCCTCCCAGTGCATAACATAACATAACATAAAACATAAAATCCTGCGTAGCTTCTTCTCTGGCAACATTACACTGCTAACTAGAGCATACAAAACGTTTGCTAGACCAATTCTCGAATACAGCTCACCTGTCTGGAACCCGCACTGCATATCGGATATTAATACAATTGAGAGAGTCCAAAAATATTTCACGAGAAGAGTCCTCCACTCCTCCACTTGCAACAGAATACCTTATTCCACAAGACTTTAAATTTTGGGCTTAGACAACTTAGAACTACGTCGCCTTAGAACCGATCTAAATGTAGTTCATAAAATTATCTGCCACAAAAACATGACGTCAGCAACAGAGTGATTAATGCCTAGAATTCACTACCTGACTCTGTGGTTTCTTCCCCAAACCCAAAAAACTTTAACCTTAGACTGTCTACTGTCGACCTCATCCCATTCCTAAGAGGTCTGTAAGGGGCGTGCATAAGCGCACCAGCGTGCCTACCGTCCCTGTCCTACTGTCCTATTGTCTTCATCTATCTGTATTCACTTTGATTATGTTTATGATTATACCTATACCTGCTATCTTGTACATGTTTGACAAATAAATAAATAAATAAAATAAAATAAAACATAAAAGGGGTACAGATTGGCCACCAAAAGAGGTCCCCCAAGCTTCACATTCCTTTGGAGTCACCTCTTCCGGGGCAATCCAGCTACCTGAGGGCAGTGTTCTTTTTAAACTTGGGAAATAGATGACCGGATCTCTGCAGTTATTTCAGCAGAGCGGAAATTTGGCTGTCCTGGCCTGCAAAGAGAGCTGGCAGGGCAGCGGTTAGCTTCCCAGACTCCTCTCCAGATGGTTGCTGGTGAATGAAGAAAGAACATTAAATTCTGTGCTGTGTTTGTACTTGTCCAGCGCGCGTGGAAGAAACAGATTGTTCCATTGCGCTGGCTGAGATCTGTTGTTGCTTTACCACTACAATAAGAACACAAAACATTTTATCCCTGATATTTTAATTCACCTTGCAAAACATAAGAGGTATCATGAAAAGAACTGTTGCTAAGCGAGACAGTTGTTAAGTGAGTTTTGCCCCCTTTTACGACCTTTCTTGCCACGGTTGTGAAATGAATCACTGCAGTTGTTAGTAACGTGGTTGCTAAGTGAATCCGGCTTTCCCATTGACTGTGCTTGTCAGAAGATCACAAAAGGTAATCGCATGATCCTGGGACAATGCAACCATCGTAAATATGAACCAGTTGCCAAGCACCTGAATTTTGATCTTGTCACTGTGTGGCTGCTGCAGTGGTTGTAAGTGTGAAAAATGGTCAGTTTTTCAGTGCTGTTGTAACTTCGAACGGTCATTAAACAAATAGTTGTAATTTGTTTATATTGGCTTGTTCTTTTTTTAACTTTGCATAGTTTTTTTTTTCCTGGTTTGTTGTTTGTTTCTATTGTATACCACCCAGAGTCACAAATACAGTGGTATCTTGAAACTGATCGTTAATTGGTTCTGGGAGGTACGCTGAGTACCAACTTCCCCCCCCCCCAAGGAATAATGTAGTGAGTCACAAGGCAGCCGACACCTACAAGTTCTAGCTTGTGCGTTGAGTACCATACGAACGATTAGTACTGGGACAAAATTTTCGTGTCAAAATGCGTTGATACCGAAATACCAATTTCGATGAGTTTCAAAGCAGTTGAGTACCACTGTAAATGGGAAATCCATGCTATTTATGTATATTCTTTTGGTTCAAATGCATGGTTGGAAAAATTGTTAACCAGCCAGTTTTCTTCCTCATAATAACTCTGTGAATAGGCTGGCTTGAGAGATGAGGACTGACCACATTTAGTTGCTTTCATGGTTAAATTGGGATTTGAAGCCTGTGATCCTAGTTATAATTCAAGCCATCTTTTCTGGCAACTCAAGCTGCAACTCAAATTCCCAGCTTTTGGGGGGAAAGCTAGTTTGATCTTTTAGGTACTGTGCAATGCTAGTTCTGAGTCAGGAGGCTAATATGGATGCTCAATTCTTTGTCTATGTTCAATTAAAAAAATGTGTGATGGAAAGCATTCTTATTTCTGAAATACACAGATATGGAAGCGCGCAGATAATTTAGCAGTTGTGGACTTGCTTGACTTGCGGAGAAACAGTTTCCAAGGCAACAGAGTCCTTGATGGAATTGCCGCGTTCATCTTGTTTCCAGCTACTTTATTTGTCATTAATCAGGAACTATGACTTTACCAGGAAGACCTCTCTTGTGTGCTTTGGTGGCAGTTTGTGCAGAAATTCATTATCTTTCTCTGCTTTTTCCTCCGCAACTCTGCCTGAGCAGATTCAGTGTTGGTGTTGAAATGTTAAACAGCATCCAAAAGGCTGCAACTTAATTGAAATGTCTTCAGTTTCTTTTATCCTGAAAAGAATCGATCAATTCTTGCATCTTAAAAAGATACTTAAATATATCCTGGATGTTTTCCAAGAAAGCATTGTATCGCTAGAGGCCATTTGCATGCTGAAGTGCAAATGACCGAGGTCAACTAATGTTTGTATCCCGTTTCGTATTTCAGGAGACCATCTGTGTCAGGTTTCAATGGTTTCTCTACTGAAACAAAATATAAGCTGTCTGTTGCATCTACAAAACCTTTATAGTCTTGCATGTATGGATAAATATTAGCTTAATTGATATTTTCTTGGTATTCAGATATAATAGATTTTCCATTTTAGAGATCATAGTGGAATTAGTTCCCAATTTACTCAATTTTAATCAAAATCAGACATTTGAGAGCCAGTTTCTATAGTGATTAGGATATGGATTACATTTTTCTTTATGATGAAGGTGCTGCTGATATTTTCTTTTCCATGAGAATGGATTACAAGTAATCTCCTTAGCTAATTGAGAGGGACATTGTACTGGATATGATCTGGTCATAAAGATAATTTCCCACCTTGATATGATAGATTCCTGTAATTGAGCGTTAATGACTGTCAAGGAGGTGGTACTCATACCAGATCACTGACTAACCCAAATGGAGACAGGAAATGGGATCGAGGCCTCTCCATACCACTTTTCCCTACAAAACCCAAAGCACAAAAATACATTCCAGAGAAGGCAGGCAGCAAACACTGACTCAGCTTACAAGTAGGTTGTGGGGCTAAACTCAGTGCTTTGCCAACTCTTCAGCTCTAAAGTTGAGATGGTCACACAGATACACAAACTTCACCTCTGGAAGGAAATCATCCTGGAAAGGTGGATGACCATTACAGTGGTACCTCAGCACTCGTTGTTATTGGTTCCAGGAGGTGCGATGAGTACCAAATAAATTTTTCCCATGAGGAATAATGTAGCGAGTCACAAGGCAGCTGACACCGACAAGGGCGCTGTTCTAGCTTGTGCGTTGAGCACCAAACAAACGATGGCTTTTGAGACAAAATGTTTGCATCCAAATGCTTTTGAGTACCAAAGTCGATGAGTTTCCGAGCAGCTGAGTACCAAGGTACCACTATATACAACATGAGCAGAATCTTGAAGCCAATGTTTTTCTCAGAGCCATACCTCTCTACTTCCGGGATGAAACGGTGGAAGAACCAGTCTTCAAAGATGAGAGAAGGGTGACCCAAGCTTTCTCGTTATTTCCACGCAATACGAAGTGAAGCTCTTTGAGATGTTCTGTTTTAGATTCAGATCACCAAGAAGCATTGACACCTAGCAGCACAGCTAGCCTCTTCTTTGCAGCTTTGAAGCCTGGCGTCCTTTCCTTCTCCTTGATGATATAGGTTCTGCCTGGCATTTCCTTCCAATAAAACCATGTTCCATCCACGTTGAATATTTGCGGTGGGTAAATAACCGCCTTCCTCGAGGATCTCCTTGAGAGTTTCCAGGAACTCCTTGGCTGCATCCTTGTCCACACTTGCCGCTTCTCCACTGACTTTCAGGTTATGCAGGTTTGAATGAATCTGAAAAATGCAGGAGCCGTCCAGGACTTGCAAGGAACGTGTCTTCAGCAGTGCCTTTTGTTGCAAGTCATGGAATAAGCTCTTACCCTCCTCCTGGATCAGCATTTAGGCTAAGCGGTACACGCCACGGATCCACGTGCTGAGCAGCATCTCCATCTCTTCCATCCCTTTTCCTCTCATCTCTTGCTTATCATTGTGGATTGCATAGGCGCTTCTGACACGTTCCATGATGTTCTTAGAAGGGGCGGCATGACGGCTCTGCAGTTTAAGATGGCGAATGTCAGCTGAAAAGCCCGGGTTTGAGACAGTCACACGCAATGGGGTGAGGTCCATTCTCGCTTTAGCTCCTGCCAATCTAGCAGTTCAAAAGCATGCAAATGCAAGTAGATAAATAGGTACCTCTTCAGCTCTGAAGACGCTTCTTGGATGAGAAGCGAAACGTCTTCGAAAGAAAAAATAAGGAAGTCCAGTTGCCTCCTGAAAAAGCACCTTTGGGACAACCATGACCTGGATGGCTGAGAATCTCTACAGGTACCGCTTTGGTGGGAAAGTTTACTGCCTTCCATACTTTCATGACGGCCACATGATGACAGAAGCATCTCTCAGACAATGTAGGCTCCCTAGGCTGAGAATCGGAGGTGAGCACCTTCCCTTTTGAGTCAGTCATGCCTGGACAGGGGAAACCTTTTTAATGATGTTCTTAGTCATCGTTCCAATTGTGGAACGATTCATGCTGCATTGCTCACCATCTTCTCTCCCCCCCCCCCCCGCCTCTATTTTCTTCAATATCTCCATCTTCATCTGCCACCAGCCTGGAGTTCAATCCTGATGGACCTCAAGGTTGACTCAGCCTTCCATCCTTCCGAGGTCGGTAAAATGAGGATCCAGTTTGTTGGGGGGGGCAAGATGCTGACACTGTAAACCGCCCAGAGAGTTGCTGTAAAGCATTATGGGATGTTATACCAGTCTCTCTGCTATTGCTACTGCCGTTGCTATCTGCATTCCCCATTGTCATTCTTGTGTTTAATTGAGGACATTTACAGTCACTATACACCACATACAACTAAACAGTGAACGGTATCCGAGTGGCTCTACAAACTATATGCAAACAGAAGTCACAAGAAGAAAGGGGTTTTGTTTCTGCCTTCTCTTGACCTCAGGCCTTCTAAGTTGAAGTTGCAGAAGGGTTTGTTCATATCGGTGGAAGCTTATAACTGGAAAGTTCTTAAAGAGTAATATCTGTAGCCCTTAACTCTCAAAACAGGACATATGGATCAAAACTATGGTTGGTTCAACTATGGATGATTGTTTTAGTTACTCTAGAAAGAAATCAGACCCTGAATTACCAAAGCCTAAAATCTAAAATGATCTCATTGCCTCACTTTCATCAGTTAACCCGTGTGCATCTCAGTATCGTGCTTTGCACACAGTTTGGGAACTGTGGACGGAGCATGATGAGTCACAATTTACAGGCTGAGCTTGTGTGAAATTGCTTCAGTCATTGCGGTTGCTAGATACTCAAGTGGCAGATGATTCCCCATTTAATTCAGAACTCTTTCTTTGACTGCGCTGGTTTTAAGGTAAATAACTTTATACATATATACACACATTTATACACACACACACACCCTATTTCATTTTATTTCAGGATTCTAAAGAAACCAAAAATGTACACTTATTTTTACGAGGACTGCTTGCCGGCATTATGATTATTCTTTGCAAAGGGAGACTGGAGGAGATCCAGTTATGGGGAAAAAAATTCTTTTAGAATGTTTCATTAATTGCATTGTGTTCCAAGTATATTTGTAGTCTGTGCTAAAAATATTAACATTGTCATGTTCACGTTGTATGCAAATTATATAATCCTGATTTAATGTGCGTTCCTCTTTTAGCATGTTACTGGGGATGAAATTACTGGCTTCAGTCAAGAGAAATCTAGTTAGAGTGTGCAAATCATTGCAGTTAGACCAGTTTCTATACGGCAATCTCTCCGCTCGTCTTACATCTCCATGAATTTTTTGATCTTCCATTTCATGCTGATTTACTTGCCAAAAACTGCTTTTGCAAAGCAATTGGTGCTTTCTAGCCAAGATGTATCATTCTTCTGGTTCATGGGGCGTACCTTACTTTTTACCAGAAATACAATATCTTGCCAACTTTAACCAAGAGGCATATACAATACGGCGGGCTATAGGAGTGAAACCAAACTGACTTGCATCTCATGACATATTCAATGGAATACAGGTAGTCCTTGACTTAACGTCTGTAATTGAGCCCAGAACTGTGATTGTAAGTCATGCTGGTCATTAAGGAGCAAATCATGTGACTAGGATTTTATGACATTTTTGGGGGTGGTCACTGAGCAAACATACCAGTCGTAAAATGAATGCCACGGTCATTAAATTGTTCACAATGGGTGTTGTTCGCTGGAAACTGAACTAGATGCCAATTAACTCCGAAAACCGTTGTAAATCTTGATCATGTAATACTATAAACAGTTGTAAATGTGGGCCAGTTCTGAGCACCCAAAATGCAATCACTTGACGTGTGTGTGTGTGTGTGTGTGTGTGTGTGTGTGTGTGTGTGTGTGTGTATGGCTGTCAGAACTTCAAATCTGGGGCGTAAGTACCTTTATTGGGGTCTGTTATAAGTTCAAATGGTCGTAGCTTACCTGTATCTGTTGCATTTACTGTTTGAGCTGCTAATATAGACAGGAAAATATTTAGCATCCAGGGAAAAATGGTTGTGGCAAGTAGTTTGATGGATGAGGTCAGCCCAGCTTGCTATTGTGTAACTAAAGAAAACTTCATATACTAAGAGATATTTAGAAAGCGCTTGAAAGTAAAATGCCAGGGTTACAAAGCCAAAAATACCGTATTTTTCGGAGTATAAGACACACCTTTTTCCCCCCTAAAAGAGGGTGGAAATGTTGGTATGTCTTATACACCGAATACAGCCATTTTTGGCCTCCCAAAGCCCCGCCCCCGCGTCCCATTTTTGCAAAAAATGGGCCCTTTTTTTGCAAAAACGGGGTGCGCAGAGAGTTTGGGAGGCCTGCAGAGTGCTCCTGGGGGCTGGGCGAAGGCAAAATCGCCCCTGTTTTTGCAAAAAATGGGTGAAACATGGGCCATTTTTCCCAAAAACGGGGGTGTTTTTGCCTTCTCCCAGCCCCCAGAAGCACTCTGCAGCCCTCCCAAACCTTCTGTGCACCCCGTTACCTTTTTGAAATCTTGGTGCGTCTTATACACCGGTGCGTCTTATAGTCCAAAAAAAATACGGTAAATTGCCTGGTACACGTGGACTGTAATGTATCACGTACATGAAATATTATGTACAGTTCTTCTTTCTGCACTTCAAAAAAAAATGGGGGGGGGGAATCTAAAAAAGGACAGTGAAAATATAAATAGGCCGGACAGATGTCTGTCTCTTTGTAGAACAATTTTGGTCATGTTAGCTTTGAAGAAATGTTAAGTGGGAGAGGTGTGCAGAATTATTCCTGGTCACAGCAGACGGCAGCACCCAGCTGACTTTAGCCCATCTTGGAACAAGTGATAAGCAGGGTGAGACTTAGGACGTGAATGTGTAACCAGCTCAAACTCCTGGATTTGTAGATGAAACAGGGAAGTTAAAGTAGCTCAGAATAAGGCAGTCCACTTCTATATTTCTGTATTTCCATATGAAGAAAGTTACACAAATGGGTGGTTTTGGGATGGCAAAGTAGCTGTTTTGAGGCATTGAGCTTGACTTGAGGGAATTTTGACCTTTACCTCATTTAGAGAGATCAGGTAGGAAGAAAACTAGGAACTCTGAGAAAAATAATACTCAAAATAGTATGAGATCTGAATCTGGGGCTTTCCACCTTACGCCTCAAATCTCTGGGTGGTTTTTTTTTTTTTTTTTTTTTGATAGTCAAATTTTCTGAGCCCATGCAACACATGTCACTTTCACTTTCATCACCATCACTGATGAACCTTTGGCATTGCAGTGGAGGCAGTTTGGTGATTCTGAGCCCTTCTTGTGTTGTAAAAGTTGAAGACTTCGTATTACAGTGATTCAGGAAAGTTGGTGTAAATTTTATCTCTGCGAGGTCCCTTGTAGCCGATTGGCGAGGATGGGAAAAACTGTAGGAGGACTGATGGATGCAGCGTTCTTTGTGAAACCGAAACTTAAAAATGGCACCTTTTGCTGGGATCCTTGTTGAACAAGTTGTTTCACCTCGCTCTCAATGCCAGGGCTGTTACAGGAATGGGGCAGAGATGTATGTAAATGGGCCAACCGAAATAGCACCAGAAAAGGTGAGACCACAACGCGAAATGCAAAGCAGGGCCCCCAGGGAGGGAAGAGTAGGGAATTTGGCTGTGCTCAGTGGTGCCTTAAAGCCATGTATTAGCATTTCATCCCTATAATCCTCAAATTGCACTTAAAAAGAATTTGGGATGGGTCTACTGTATAGGCAACAGTCAAGATTTCAAACTATCAAGAGGAGGGCTTTTTAAAATATTTTTGTAGATCTACCGTAACTTCTGCAGTTTGCTTGCGCAGTTGATCAAATGAATGTTGTATTTAGTGTTCTAATCGGAGAAAGCAAAGTCACCAATGATTTAAAAAATGTGAATGATCTTATAGCTAGAGTTGAGCGTAGTCTGTACGTTCTATCCTTCATATTAAATTCCATTTATAAGCCAAATGATTTTTCTAAAGCGAACCTGTTTATTGATGTGCAAGAATGGTAGGTTTCTTCAAGCATGCTTTCATCCTTTCTTCTCAGTGTTGTGGAGGCATGTTGCCTTCCCTTAGGGGAGTTTAGCAAATGGGCAGCATTTTATTTGTTATCGGTTTAACTTTTCCTTTTGCCATCTTGTTTGATACATTATTCCTGTCCCAAGGCAAGTAAAGAAAAAGGCCTACGAAGGCCTCTTTTCATGCGGCTCTTTACCTTTGTATTGGGAAAAGCTTACAATGTGTTTACATGACTAATACTGAATTGGGGCGGGGTGGGGGCTTTGCACAACTTTTTATTGTGTGCCAGTTGTGCCCGGATCGAGGGGCTGTACTAATGGTCACTCATGCTAACGGGTAATTGGACTATTGCGATGCACTGTACCCGGGGCTGCCCCTAAGAAGCATCTGGAAACTTCAACTGGGGCAAAATGCATTTTTACAGGGTTGTGTCTTTCCAGGAAGGCATTGTGTGTGATGAGAGGACTTCCACAAAATAGTCCTAATAGAGAACTTGAGCTATATTGTTCAACTTAACAGTTGCCAATTCTAAGACTTGCACAATGCATTAAACTAGATTTAAACGGGGTTGAGTAGTTTTTAGTTATCTATGATGTGAGAAACAGCTTAGGACATTGTGTAACCTAGTCTATCATGTTAACTATAAGATGATTTATTTATTTTAACAAAGATGGTCATCTGAACTTGTACTTTATAAACCTGCCTTTAAAATTAAGCATGTGTGAACCTGGCCTGTAAATGAAGTGTTTTATTTATTTATTTGTTGCATTTTTATGCCGCCCAACTCCCAAGGGACTTTTTTGAAATAATAAAAATGCATTTAAGCTATACACAAACATTTATACATAGTCTAAGGTTTTCAGAGAAGGGTACATAGTCAAGGAAATACCTGTGTCTTTTAAAATAATTCAGAGTTTACCATTGGCTCAAATAAGCATGGCTAATTTCCTCCTCTATTAATGTGAGAGCAAAATAATCATTCATTCTAACAGAGAGGATATGTATTTGAAATAAATAGATGTCTTATGCGACATATAGCTAAGAAATGGGATTTGAACGTCCTTGAATAATTGCAGCAGGGGAAACACAGGTGATCTGGTTATTTGGAAGAACTATATTTCACCTTTAAAAAAAATATTTTAATGGAAGGAATGGCTATTCCAATAGACAACCAGTGGGATGATAATTAAAACGCAAGGCATAGGTTACTCATTTCCTTGATTGCTTCCTGTTTTACAATGCTTGGTTAGTAGCATGCAAGACAATTGGTTCCCTTTTATACCATTTTATTTTGTATGATGTCTTCTGGAGGATGCGCCTGAGCATCAGTGCATTTGCAACCATGTTCCCTCTGACATTGAAAATCGCTGAGTGGCAGTTGGAAACTGCCGTGCGGCGATTCCCTGTCACGTGTGCGGCTGCGCAGCTTAGAGGGAACATTGATTTGCAATATCACTGACCCGTTAGACCCCAACCTTTCTGACTTTGTGGATCGGTAGTGGGATGTGGCTCGGGGGTTGGGGACCCCTGTGTTAGACCCCCCCCAAAGAAATTAAAAATTACATTTAATTCAAATTTCATTTAAATGTAGTGGGCAAATCTAATCAGGCCTCAATCTTGTGACATTTCTGCATAAGTAAGGACATTTCACACAAAAAAGTGTTGTATTTCATGAGATTTCAGCCTAAAACACCCACAGTATATCTCATGTGGATTTAATAGTCACGCACGATTCAAGCAATGGGGAGAGGTGTTTGCACATGATATGTTACCTTTGATAATAAATATATTACATTTGCTAGTGACTGGAAACCCCTCATTGCTTTTTTTGTTGAAAAAGAAATGAATTTGTGATTTATGGGTTTACCGATTAGAAAGTGCAGCTTATGGAAAAAGGAAATTATGATGTAACCTTAGAGAAATATAAAAGCATTTATAGCTGTGAAAAAGACTGGAAGTCCTTCCTTCCTTCCTTCCTTCCTTCCTTCCTTCCTTCCTTCCTTCCTTCCTTCCTTCCTTCCTTCCTTCCTTCCTTCCTTCCTTCCTTCCTTCCTTCCTTCCTTCCTTCCTTCCTTCCTTTCTTTCTTTCTTTCTCTCTTCCTTCCTTCCTCTTCCCTTTTCCCTCTCTCATTTCTCTCTCCCTTCCCCTTCTCTCTCCTTTGTTTCTCCTTTTCCT
>QLTV01001572.1:66715-89739 GCA_003457575.1 Thermophis baileyi
TCTCTCTCTCTCTCTCTCTCTCTCTTTCTCTTTCTCTTTCTCTTTCTTTCTTTCTCTCTCTCTCTCTTTCTTATTTCGAATTACTTTTTTACTTACTATTTTTTATTTTCTTTGTTTCTTTTCTAGTATTTGTATTACTTTTATTTTGCTAAAAAATTCTTCAATAAAAATTACGTAAAAAAAGATAAAGATTAGTTTAGCTTCTGGAGGTACACACACACAAGGTACACACACACAATTCTTTAGTTTTGTGTTACTCACACACACACACATTTTAGGATCAGATTGACCTAAAAGGGTCAAGATTACAGAGACTGGGTAGTGGAAGACTTCTAAATAGATTTAACTGGCAGCAGCATCTTCTCAGTTGCTATTACCAGTAACATGACAATTCGCCATGGCCAACTCGTCACAGCCAACTCACCACGGCCAACTCGCCATGGGATAACTTGCTGTGGGTACTAAGTAAGGCAAATCCTACTTAACTTTTTGTTATCAGCTCAGATCAAATGTGTTTTGAAAAAGGAAGTCCGGGCCCAGAGTGAAGAGGCCAACTATATCTGGAGGAAGGGTTGTCCTGCCTTTTGGCCACTATCCCTCTCACCCTCACAGTGATTAAATCTTAAGAAAATAGCACTTTTTTTAGAAAGTCCATGTGTAACATTGGTGGGAAGTGGTGGCCACAGTTCCAAAGGTGCTTTTTTAAAAGGCAACTGGACTTTCTTTGTTTTTCCTTGAAGACATTTTGCTTCTCATCCAAGAAGCTTCTTCAGTTCCAGAACTTCTGGAGGCAAGCCGTTCCGCTGGTTAATTGTTCTCACTGTTAGGAAGTTTCTCCTTAATTCTAGGTTGGTTCTCTACTCGATTAGTTTCCATCCATTGCTTCTTGTTCTACCTTCAGGTGCTTTTTGAGAATAGTTTCACCCCCTCTTCCTTGTGGCAGCCCCTCAAAATATTTGAAGACTGCTATAATGTCACCCCAGTCCTTCTTTTCATTACAGTAAACATACCCAATTGGTGCAGCCGTTCTTCATAAGTTTTAGCCTCCAGCCCCCTAGTCATCCTTGTTGCTCTTCTCTGCACTCTTTCCAAGAATCTCAGCATCTTGTCCATGGAGATTCTCAGTCATCCAGGTCATGGCTGTCTCAAAGGTTCTTTTCCAAAAGGCAACTGGACTTTCTTGGTTCTTTCCTTGAAAACTGAAGCTTCTTGGAAGAGAAGCGAAACGACTTCAAGGAAAAACAAAGAACGTCCAGTTGCCTTTTGAAAAAGCACCTTTGGGACAACCATGACCTGGATGACTGAGTATCTCTGTAGACATGGTGGCCACAGTGTCCCTTCAGAACCCTTGTTGGCTATATGAAAAAGGAGGCCATCAGACTGAGCACACGAGAGAGGAAGCATTTTGGAAACACAAGACCCCCGTATATGTCTTATCATCCGTTTTCCAAAGCAAGTGACATTTTCCACTCTTCCCCCCCCCCAGTGTGAAATTCTCCCATATTCCAAACAATCTTTGTTTGGAAAGAGGCAGAAAAAGCAGTGACAGGGTGAAGGATTTTATGAAAGTCAGGGCAGGCTTCAATATAGCGTGTAACGCTTTGCAAAGAAAGAGGAAATGGTTTGCTGCCAAAAGGAACTTGTGGTCTAGAAATAGATATAATGAACAAGCAGAGGAAGGCTGGAGAAATGGGGTCAGAGGGAAGAATATGCAGTGACTCCAGCACCTATTTGATCTTTGGTTACATGGCAGTAAACTGCTCGGAACCAGGATTAGCGAGGTGGGAAGGGGGTGGTCCAAGAATATAAAAGGGGAAATATCCATAGATATTCTGAGAGTCTGTTTCATGCATAAGTGGTACCTTTTTTGGTTGCTGATTATGTTCACCATCCAAATTTCCTTAAAAACACGTTAGAAGCTGAATCCTCAAACTTTAAGACTTGTGGATTTCAACTCTCAATTCTGGGAGTTGAAGTCTGCAGGTCTCAAAGTTTTTAAGGTTGGACACCCCTGCTCTAAATGCCGATCTTCCCATCTCATTCTGTACTTTTTCATGTACTACTTTCTTCATCCACACAGCGTTGTTACATAGACTGGAACAGTTCAGCCCAGGGAATGTTATCCTGTCGCTAATAAAGGAGCGTATTTGTAGCTCAGGGTTGAAATCAGGGGTCCTTGGTGCTCTCTGAGCTTGGTGGTTTTCTTGCAGACATTTCATTAGGTAACGAGTTTGGGTAGTGAAACATCTGTAAGAAAAATACCAAGCTCAGAGAGCACCAAGGACCCCTCATATTATCCTATTTATGGAAACTCTGTTGTTCTGAATGAGCAATGTAGGATGGACGAAAACAGGACTATAAAGATACTTGAGTCCTATAAGCTGCAAATGCTGAGAGCAAACACACACATCTTGCTTAGAGTATTTTTTAAAGTTTCAGCCCTTTTGGAGTGTCTCATTGTTGATGCGGTTCCTTTAAATACTGCGCAGAAACTAAAGAAGGAAGGCGCTGGATGTAAAAATTAATCTGAGAGAAGCTATTCTGAGAAGTGTTCCAATATTTTTTCAAGCTCAGCTTCTTTCTGGAATCCATCTTTCATTTTTTTAGGGACATATCACAGTCTGCAAAGCCAGACTCCTTACTACTCTTTCTTTGCTGGGCCAAAAATGGGCAGATGTCAAATTATTTCTTGTCTTTAATTTCCTGTTCCCCTCCCCTCCTCCTCATCCTTCTGGGAAGTTCCTGTCCTGATACAGGGTTTTTGTTTTTTTTTTTTGTTTGTTTATATAAACTATGGCTACTGTTTCTGCTGGAAACCTCAGTTCCTTAGAAGTCGCTCTGAAGTTCTCTTGTCATTCAGATTGTATCAAGTATGCATGAATAATAATGTATAAAAAGGTTGGGGGGGGGTAAATTCCCGTAATCACTGGTTTCTCTCCCCCCCCACCCCATTTCAGACATCTTTCTTTCTTCTTTTTCCCTTCCTCTGTACAATATGGCAAGAGCACAAAATTTGATCAAGGCTACGAGGTTTCAGGTCTCCTCCCACCTTGATTATGATCTGAACTTTGCTTTTCCTTCTAAATCGAGCATGCAAATTAAATCTTGAGTGGGGTGTGGCAGCCGCCCCGGGACTCGTCCTATCATGTGGACGATGTATTTTTCTTTTGCTTGGTCTTTTTTTAACAGCTCCAGGGGCTGCTGCAGGGGAGAACTTTCAAGGTTAGGGAAGCACCTTCAGCCGGGTGGGTAGGAGGGGGTCCAATCAGAATCAGTGGGCCTGACCTCACCGATTACTTCACAGGTAAGTGAAATAATGCACATGAGCTGATAAAGTGGGGAGGGAGGGTGCATAAGAGCATTAACCCAGAATTTAAAATTGCCCTTCTGCACTGTGGTGTTTAAACCTGGAAATCTGTTTATCATTTTTTTTAAAAAGAATTAAATACAATTTCATAGTGTATTTGCCTTCTCTCCTGCCGCCCCCCCCCCCGTCCCGTCCCGTTTTAGAATCTTATCAAGGGAAATGCCATTTGCATTCCTGCATATACATTCTTTATTTCAACTCTAAAAATAAACTACAAGCTGGTCCAGAGGATGATGTATTTTCAGTTATCTTTCTCCTCCTGCGATGATTTTGACTCTTTTTTTTGTTTTCTCTTCCCCTTTTCCTTTAGTTTTGTGATTCAAAGTTGTAACTCTGAGCCAACTTCTCCTTTACAATTAGAGAGAGTAAAGATGATTCCCAGGGCAGGTTGGTAGATTTTATTTTCACACAGACATTTTTGTGCTTTGATTCGGTGCCTTTGAAGTAAGTAGTACATAACCTGTATAGTAACATTCCTTTGCCAGAAAGTAATTCTTGGAATTCAAATGTATGGAGGTTGCAGGGCAAGAATAGGCAATTTGATGTCCTAGAGGTGTGGCACGCGTCTTAGCCAGCATGGCTAATGGTCAAGGATTCCTCAAATTATAATCCTAAATAAATGGAGATCACCCCGTTGCCTACTTTACCTTTGTCTTCTTTTGTAGTTTTCTTTGCTGAATGTTATAAGGAAGTGTGTGGGAACCGTACGGATATAAAACTTTCTGAACTTGAAACTCATTATGCATTATTACATAGTCATGCAGTTAAAATGTGCTTAAATTGATTTGTAGCATATCGTTAGTTAGATTAAATCTGGCAAGATCCTACTTTTGGAAGAAAACACGGTTGAGTGTGTTGTCTCCTTTGCAGTGAGGGCATAGGGAGAGTAGTATATCTTGCTTGGGTATTGCTTGAGGAGAAAGTATTAGAAGTATCTTCCGGAAGTATTGCTGGTAGAAAGTGGTTGCTGTGAGTGCACTCAGAAAAGTTCGTTTTCATCTCACTTCAACTATGAATGTAGCTTCAGTCTGTTCATTCTTACCTGCCTAAATGGATTGTTGAGGATTGAGCTTTTGAAAAGGATCTGGTTAGCAATCATGTAATATAGGCTAAATTCACACAACACACGAGTCCGAATAATAGAATAACAGCGCTGGAAGGGACTTTGGAGGTCTTCTAGTTCAACCCCCTGCTCAAGCAGGAAACCACCTACCATTTCAGACAAATGGTTGTCTAATCTCTTCTAAAAAACCTCCAGTGTTGGAGAACTCACAACTTCTGGAGGCTTCTACTTATGAACACAATTGAGCCCCAACTTTCTATCCCTAAGAAAAGCAGTTGTTAAGTGACATTTGCCCCATTTTATGACCTTTTTTGTCACAGTTGTTAAGTGAAACACACAGTCATTAAGTGAATCCAGCTTCCCCCATTGATTTTGCTTGTCGGAAGCCGGCTGGGAAAGTTACAAACGGTGATCACATGACCCCAAGACAGTGTAACTGTCATAAATACATGCCAAGTGTCTGAATTTTAATCACGTGACCATGAAGATGCTGCAACGGTTGTAAGTGTGAAAATCGGTCACAAGTCACTTTTTTCAATGCTGTTGTAACTTCGAACGGTCCTTAAATGAACTGTTGCAAGTCGAGGACTGCATGTATAGCAATTTTTCTCAAGCTGCACAGTGTAAGAAAGTAACTGTCTTTCTTCGCTTCTCAAGAATAAATATATCCAGTACTTTCCATTTCTTTTTATAGCACTTTCTACTTCCTCCTTTGTTCCACTTTCTCTAAACTACTTCTTTAGAGTATAGTCTCCAGAACTAGGTAGGATACTGAGGGTGGAGTCTGGACAGGTAAAGAATAAAGACGAACTATTACTGTACCTTCCATCATTGACTTTGCAAATAACTGCTGTTCCAATTCCTTTCCCGCGAGTACTATTATTGGAATCCTGTGAAGTGTGCTTAAAGGAACTAGGTATGTTTAGTATAAAGAAGAGAGGTTTAAGGGGAGAAGTGATAGCACTTTGCCAGTAGATGAAGAGATACCATAAGGAAGAGGGTATGGATTTATTCTCCCTAATTCCTGAGGATAGTAGAAGAGCCAGCAGGAAGAAACCTTACAAAGAGAGAACCAATCTTGAAATAAGGAGAAATTTCTCAATTTGAGAGCTGTTGGAGAGTGGAATAGCCTGCCTTTTAGGGTCATGGTGTTCTATCACTGGAGGTTTTCAAGAAAATATCAGCTGGGCATTCCTCTGGAGTGGTGTGAAGATTCCTGTCTTGGGCTTGGGCTTGGACTTGGACTTGTCAACTTTAAGACCTGTGGACTTCAAATCCCAGAATTCCCCAGCCAGCCGTGGGGAACTCTGGGAGTTGAAGTCCACAAGTTTTTAAAAGTTGCCAAGTTTGGATACCCGGGGACTACAAGACTTCAAACTCTAGGATTCTATGAATCTGCTCTACCCTCTTGAGGTGAGGTATGCCATCTGATGTTGCTGCTTTCCACGTCGTATTTCCTTTATCCCAGAGTTGGTTGGCATTTCATGTATGCTAGTGGATTTCTCCAGATCTATGGTTTTAAACCCCTGCATGCATAAACTGGAAGATGAGTAGAAAAAGAACGATATCATTGTGAGTCTAATCGTCTGCTTTGCCTCGTTGGCAGCCCAGATTAAAGCTACTAAAACCGAAATGTGGCAGGTTTGGGCTAGTAAAGAGAAGAACGCTCGATGTTTATGGTGTCTAAACAGCAATGACAGGTTGTCACATTGCTGAAACTGATGTGTTATCAAATCTGGTCTGTTAAACTACAGTCACAGGTAATGGCCAAGGTTTATGGTAGTTAAACATTTGCCATTGACTCTGCCCAACTCCAGAGGAATAAAAACACAGGCAATATTCCAATTTCTGGCCCCCTCTTTTAAGCTGGAGTCGAGCGTATATCATTTAGCCAGGGAATGTAAGACTCTCATCACTGCCGTCAACTTGATTTGTGACACGGTGTTATTTGGGTATAGTCCTTTATTGTAGTCAGTGGGGCAGGGAAGAGATTCTGCTGGCATGAGGGTGCACCCTTATTATACAATTCCAGAAGCGGACCAAAGCGCACAGCTGTAGGTAGGTCTTGGCATACTGGAGCAGAGCTTGGAGCAGGAAAACAAATGCACATTTTTTCTACATACATGGGGGTGAGGTAGCCCAGAACAATCATTCAGAGCAGGTAAATAAGGTCAGAGTGTTCCTGTTTGGCTTGGGAAAGGAGAGCAATGCTCTTGATTAAGGATTTTTTTTTTTTTTTAAATAGAAATCATCAAAAAGATAATAAATATAGAAAAATGAACAAGATTAAGGATTTTTTTTTTTATTTTTAAAGAGAAAGCAGCAAAAAGATAAGAAATATAAACGAACCTTACGGCTTTAACAAGGTTGGAAAAAAGTCCTTTTCTGGCATTGGGAAGACATTTTATAACATAAACTCACTCAGGGTTTGTTTTTTTAAAAAAAAATAAAAATCAAAGGAACTAAAAAGCTAAAGGCAGGGTTGATTCCTAGAGATTACATGAGCCTGAGAAGTTGTTCCTTGTTATGGGAGTATTTGGATTTTAAATATATATTTTGAAGTCCGGATTCGCCTGGTGTTTTCCTGCTAATTGGGTCCAAATCTCCTTAACCTTTTCCAAGGTCAGCCAAGGTTTGCCCTGGGCTGCAACTTACTGATTTCAGAAAGAGATCTTGGCAAATGACAGATAGTCCAGATTTAGCTTTACATAAATTATTAATAGATACCCAATATATTCATGGGCATCTTTGGCAATATTGTATTAGAATCTGATTTTTCAATATTAGAGAGGGGAACAATTTGCTGTAGAATGATTCACTTATTTCCAGAGTTTTATATCCTGCCTGACTATAGCTGGACGGGCAGCAACAGGATAAAATAATTCAGTTCAAAAACCTCATATATAAAACAAAAGCACATAACATAAGCAGGCTGTTGTGGGACAATTGAAGTTCCCAAACACATTCAAACGGAATCACTTTTTTTTTTTTTTTGCAAAAAAAACCAACCCAAAACATTAGCACGATCAGGACTCACAAGTCTGTGATGAAAATATTCCAAAACGTTGCGGCACACGTTGATAGGACCTTTTGCCTGGCTGATAATGATCTTGCGAACCCCGTGACAGACCCTCTAGATGTCTAGACCCAACAGTTCCATTCTGCCCGATACTGCACAATTTTAAGTATTTACTTAAGGCGGTAGCAATTGGCAAAGAGATGATCTGAGGTTGGGTCTGATGTTTGTAAAATAGCGAGAGAAGATATGTGCATTAAGTCAATCTCTTGAAGTGGTTATGCATAACTCTGATTTATTCTATGATACATAGCAAGAAATTCTGACCTCTGTTTTTGGCAATAGCTATCAATAATTTGGAGTATAGAAAACAGGCTCCTACATAATGGACCACTGATCATTTTGTTAATTTAATACAATATTTCACCTTTCATCCCACAATAGACCTGTGGGATGGGTTAAACCAGGGGTCCCCAAACTTGGCAACTTTAAGACTTGTGGACTTCAACTCCCAGAATTCTCCAGCCTGGAGAATTCTGGGAGTTGAAGTCCACAAGTCTTAAAGTTGCCAAGTTTGAAGACCTCTGGGTTAAACGGAGAAAGATTGAGTGGCCTGAAGTCACCCATTGAATTTCCATGGCCAAATCTGAATTTGAATCTGGGTCTACAAGTTGCCCTTGTTCTTAGAGTAACCTGTCTCAGCCTTCCACAAGGTGTTTGCCAATATGCGAATTGCAACACTCAAGAATTTCCCAGCCAATGTAAAGAAAAAACAGACTCCCACTGGCAATAGAATTCAGCTGCACAGCTAGGCTACTTGTACACACTCTCCACGTTAACATTATCTGTGATTTATTATATATGCGAAGAGGACTATTTGGCTTTTAGTCTTCAATTCTGTTGAGTATGATTACTTGTAATAAAGGGCCTGATATAATTCCAACTTAAACAAGAGGACGCCTAAAATACAAATGGACCGGAAAAATTGTGTATGTATGTATGTATGTATGTATGTATGTATGTATGTATGTATGTATGTATGTATATGTATGTATGTATGTATGTACGTGTGTGTGTGTGTGTGTGTGTGTATAAAAGCGAAAACCACTCACACATTAATCACGNNATCTTTGGTACAAGCTTTCCCTGCCTACAAGGGTGAATAATAAGCCAACTTTGTGGCCTTGCTCAATTACTATGTTTGAATGTCAGGAGAAGCTATAATTCTTGAACCAGCATTTCCTTCAGCCTCATGAGTTAGAGCAAGCTACACGCTTAATTCCTTTTTGTTTTCATTCTGCGTAAGAGTGTAGGATTTTCAGGGAACATTGCGAGGGTGAGTGGCTGGGGAATTCTGGGTGTTAAAGTCCACATGTCTTAAAGTTGCCAAGGTTGGAAAACCCTTCTTTAAACATGTGACTATGGAGGTTACGCCCTTCCTCATCTTCTAGAAAATGATCAAGCCAAGAATAATCTTAACTTTGTTAAAAAGAGAGAGAGAAAAAATAGAAATTATTTTGGAATTTTATGGAGTCACATTGTGTGATGGAATGTTTGGATGACCTTGGGGGGACTAAGGAAAGGGATGCAGCCTAGGAAACAATTAGACAAAAGAAGGGGGAGCCCCAAGGCTTAACAGTAAGAGGAAAAAAACTTAAGGAAGGATCTGCCCTAATTTATCAGACAGTTCAAAGGGAGGTCAATTCAAAGTGATGGTGGGAAGTTTGTGCCTTCTGACTTGCAAGATAATGTAGACTTACAATAAAGTAGAATTAGCTTATCCAGTTGTGTTTCCGGTCTGGTTTACCCTGGAGGTGAACCAGTGATCTTATTGAGCTGCTACATATCTCCAGAGAATCTCTCTCTCTCTCTCTCTCTCTCTCTCTCTCTCTCTCTCTCTCTCTCTCTCCCTCCCCCCCTCCCCCCCACCCCACACAGACACTAACATATAAACACATGCCTCTGAAACCAAGGGGATGACGACAGACAAGAGAAGTTTAAAATCAGAAGGTGCTGAGCAAAACATGAGACACCATGCACAAGTTGCAGACCTGGTCTTTTGGAGGGAGCATGCATGACTCTCTCCAGAGCCAACTGGGGAGGCCATGCAACGATGACATGTTGGTAGTTTATGGTTGTTATGGCGGTCATGAAATCCAAGGCCACTTCAGATCCTACCCTCCAGAGGTGGCAATTGAATTCAGTCAGCAACACAGTTTACTTATTCAAGCTTTATGGCACCAAAACCATTGTCAAAGCGCTATGCCCCATCGCTAGGTCGGGCCCTAGGTCACTTACAGTACGTTTAACTTTATCAACAAAAGGGCAGGTCAGAGGACAGGACAGCTGATGTAGCTTTCCCTTTTTCCCCCCACAAAAAAGCTCACATCCGGCCTTCAGTGGAACAAAACTGATGCAAGAGCTGAAACCCAGGCGATCCTATCTCAGTCAGGGTATCCGCCTTTCTTTAACCAAGGTTTCAGTAATACCCAGTTAAAATATGACGAAGTTAGTGTGGCATGACCTGTTAATGATAAATCCATGCTGAGTTTTGGTAATTACCACATTGTTTCAAGGTGTTCACAGAACTTGCTTCTCTTTTTATACGTCAGCAAGCATTGATCACAGATACTCTGTTGGAAGGTTATTTAAACATTTGGAATGTATAGTACCGTGATGGCGAACCTATGGCACGCATGCCAGGGGTGGCACGCAGAGCCCTCTGTGCTGGCACGTGCGCCGTCGCCCCAGGTCAGATCTCCGTGGTGTTTCTTTCTTGCGCTTCAGTTTCCCTGCAAACGACGAAACAAGCTCACGAAAGAAAAAGATCTTACCTCTGGCAGAGCTGCCGGTGTTGGGATGCCCCGCCTCCCGCCGGCCAGCTGGTCTTCGGGTCTCTGCTGCGCATGTGCGCATTTCTGCACATGTGCATGTACGCGCTGGTACATGTGTGCGTGTGTTGGCACATGCACGTGTTCATGCGCACACTCACGCCTTTCAGTTTGGGCATGCGCATGCGCGCAGTTTGGGCACTCGGTGTCTAAATGGTTCGCCATCACTGGTATAGTATATAAAGGGTTCATCTTTAATTTCCCATGTTGTTTTAACTGTAGCTTGTGTAATATAATATGAACATTTCCATGAGACTCGATTTTGATTAGCATACAGTATGACAACTATGTTCTTGAGGTTTCTTTTTATCTTTTCCACCTTTCTTTTCTATTAACAATTCACTTAAAAAAAACATTAGTCAACAATTATTAAAGGGAAACAAATTTTTCCAGAGTTCATCCCCCCCCCCCCAGGGATGCACATTTAATTGTATTTTAATCTGTTCCTTTCTTTTTAGTTTGAAGCGTATGGATCAAATATATCAAACGAAATGCAACTGTGGTGGGGTAATCAAAGAAATGGGACTGACCATAGCAAACCAAAATAGTAAGGAAAATTCATTAAGGAAAGTAATTCTCTCCTACTTGGATGCAGAGGTAGAAATCATAGAACTTTTGCTTGTGACTCCAAGACAGCCATAGGGTGGAATCAAAAGAACTTAAAACAGGTGCATTTTCAAAATTAAGCCAGGGTTGAGAAATACAAGGTACTATTCAGGATAATGAAACAGAGACTTTTGTTCCCGTTGGAAAGCATGTTTTTTTTATGGCCAACACATTTTTCAGGCTAAGGGAATGTTTATTGGCTGTTGGGATCAGCTGACTCAAAGTTTATGCCTGAACATTCTATTTGTAGAGGAAATGCAATTACCCATTTTCGGAGTATGTATGAAATATTGAGCTGTAAACCAACTAAATGGGCTTGGTTTGCATAAAATGTTCACACACACACACACACACACACACACACACACACACACACACACTCAAACAAAAGTCCTAAAAAGATTACCATGAACCAAAATCTATCGGAATAGAGACACCATGCCTGTAATCCAGTCACCTATCTCAGTTACATAATCTTATTATAAGGTACCTACTTATATTTTTGTTATCATAGTAAGGCTTGGTTTTGTTAACCATCATTTCTTGATAAGTCAGTCAGAATTGTACATCATTCTAGGGCATAAACAGTCATGAGTCACTTTCATGTGAGATGGGTGGCTGTATAAATAAATAAATAAATCATGGTTTATAACCAACATAGCAGCTGGGTTCCAACAACATGTTTAAGCTATAACAATTTACATTTTTGCTTTGAGAAATATGTGAACCCAGTGTGTAGCCATCTGGTATTTGCAGCTTGAGAGGCAAAAATGAGTATAAAATAATAGGGCTGTGCACTGAGCTCCTATGCTAGTTAGAGCAAATTATGCTGATGTAAGTGTAACATTGGGAAGATGCCTATAAAGCTGACGCTTAACTGCTAGACTATTATATACCAGCTTAACCTAGTAATTTTCTGGCTTTATCCTGAAATATTGTATAACTTTAGTTAAAGCACCACTTGATAAGTGACAGGAACGAGTATGGAAAATGCCTGGAAGATAATTACTAGTGTACCCCTGCTTTTTCATTTGTTTACACGGATATATAAATACATGCGTTTATTTAGTGGCTCACCATTTCTGAGGTGGAATTAAGTTTCATTGCATGAGCAACTATACCAGCATGTAAGCTGCTACGAGCTTTACATGTGTGTTGTAAGAGAGCAAACAAAGGGCATACATCAGGGGTGGGTTCCAACTTACCTCGCTGCCGGCTCGCTCCCTCCCGCACCGCGTGGGCGCGCCGTGTGGGCGCGCACGCTTTGCACGCGCGCATGTGCAGTAATGAAAAATCCGGGGGGGAAAAGCCAAAAACAAGATGGCGACCGCATGCACAGTGCCAGAACTCGGCTTCTGCGCATGCTCAGAAGGGGAAAAAAAAAATCAAAAAAATTCAAAAAGAAATTCAAAAAAAATTCAAAAAGAAATTCAAAAAAAATTCAAAAAAAAGATGGCGGCGCCCACGGACCGGCACCGACCGAACCGGATCGGTGATGTCATCGTGACGTCACCAGCGGGTCACTACTGGTTCAGGCGAACCGGTCCGAACCAGGAGGAACCCACCCCTGGCATACATGTGCTATTTTACCTTGCAGATTTTCTATCAGTCTCAATCATGGGGGGTGGGGGGCAGGAGGAGGTGGAATCCAGGGTCCTTGTACCACTTTAATCTGAAATATTCAGTCCTTCCCAACACAACAGAAGGATTTGCCTTCTGCGGAACCTGCCTGATTTGTCCATGAGTTATTTCCTTGGATTCCCCATCCCACCTCCCCCAAAAAGCAGCGACACACTCGGATCAATGACTCGTAATGAAACATCCCTAAGGCATTTCCCCTGATGATAAATAGTTTTTGTTCTACAACATACTCTGAAAAAGTAGGGGGAAGGGGAAGGGAAGAAAATCATATGATTTTGAGCAATCAGAGCACTCCTGATTTTTTTTTTTTAAATAGCAATCTCTTCATCGTGTCCTATGTATTATAGCTAGAAGAAAAATAACAAATTTAATAAGCCACAGTGATTGGATTCACATATGTAGATAATGGTGACGTTATCCATTCAGTCGTGTCAGACCCTTGGCGATTCTCTGGGCCAGGTCTTTCCACATCTTCTGACCTTGCACTGCTTCTTTTGAGTTTTTCTATGTTCTGGATGGTGTCATCTTTGATGGTGTCCAGCCACCGTGTTCTTTGACGGCCTGGTTTCCTTTTCTATATATGCATCGGGTGGGTTCTGGATCCTTTTGCTGCCGGTTCGCTCAGGGTTGCGCTGTGCATGCGCATGCCCGCAGCAATAAAAAATAGCTTCTGTGCATGTGCAGAAGCAAAAATTAGCTTCTGTGCATGTGCAGAAGCAAAATCCAAGATGGCGGCACCCACGGAGACACCGACAGAACCTGCTCCGTGACATCATCGCCTAGTTACTAACGGTTCTAAAGAACCGGATAGAACCGGTAGGAACCCACCTCTGATATGCATACGTATATACTTACAGATATAGGCCAAACACACTATTCCCTTTCGAAGTAAGGAAAATCATGCACGGTGCAGAAAAGAAGGAAGAAATAGTAAACCAAATGTAATCATGACGTAAAGGAAATATATCTAAAACATATCCACAATATATCTAAAACCACTAACTTCCATCACCCTATTTCTCTCTCCTGGCAAACCTTCCTCATTTCAACCACATCCATCCACTGCTTCCTTCATTGCCTTGGGAGGGTCTAACACAACTCGGGTTCGAATCCCATAAGGGTATGGCTAGCGGATGAGAGATAAATAGCTTGCAATAGATTTATACTAGTCTCCCTTTATTTCTTTGTCGGTAAAACATAAATTTAACACAAAAATATTGTAACTCTTGTATTTCTGGATTGACTTTATTAATTTTACTATTATTGGCCATGGTTCCGTCGAATTTAACTTTTGTATTTTGTTGAATTGTCCCGCGGCAAGTTGGTGAGTTATCCCATTCCAGCCTTGGGAGATGGTGGTGGTGGGGGGAGGAAGAGGAGGGTGCTGCCTAGGGAACAGTCAGATAAGAGAAGCCATAGCCCATAGCTATATAATGGGCAGAGATCAGAAAGGACACCTCCCGAGTTCTTGCAAGATTTCTGTTAATGTAGCCTTAGGATAAAGTAGCGTTAGCTCATCTGGTTGAGATTCCTGTGTGGTCTACCTGGGAGGGCTGGCAGTTTTTAAGGCTTTCATTACTCATCTTCTCCCCCCCCAACTTTCCCTTGACCCATTCACTCTCCCATCATATACTGTATTTGTTTTGTGATTCAGTCCTCAAACATTCTCTCTGTATGACCAAACCATCCCTAGATATTTTTTTTCTGGTCATTCACGTTTTAATCACCCCATAGTAATTTAGTTAGTGTTCATTCATTCTTGGCCCCGTTGTATCTTGTTTTACCCCCCACAGTTTTGGGGCATCCCATTTTCACTCAACTCATTTCCATATAACAAAGTGGCCAGGAACATAATCTTATACATTGTCATTTTGGATTCTTTCAATAATTTTCATCCCTCCCTCTCCAAAAAAACATGTACTATCTTTCCACCAACATTTGCATATATTAAAATTTATCCAAGTCAATAAACATGCTACCACGATGCATACATTTGTCTGTTTGCTCGAGCTCTCGCAACATTTGCGTTTAACTTGCAGTTCTTTATTTTTCCTGTCAGACATAACTGCCTTGGTCTTTTTGCTTTGATATATTAATTTGGTCCCCAATACATTAATTTGCATCTTACAGTTTGTGCAATATTCCCTGGAAACCATTTGAGTTCCAGCCAACAACAGAGCACCATCTGCGTACGAGAATATGCTTTCAGTATTTCTTCTGAAGCAGATGCACAAGTCTTGTCTTCTGAGCAGCAATTTGGGTTGGACGATACTGGGCGAGCGAAAGACCTTTTTTTGGAAGAAAAAAAAAGTACTTAATGTACTTTACATTGATAAGCTCTCAAATGATTAAAAATAGCGAGGCTATTTTATTCAACTGAAAAT
This sequence comes from Thermophis baileyi, assembly GCA_003457575.1. Lineage (NCBI taxonomy): Eukaryota > Metazoa > Chordata > Lepidosauria > Squamata > Dipsadidae > Thermophis > Thermophis baileyi. The sequence goes on from QLTV01001572.1 coordinate 81,684, forward strand.
ATAATGGCATATATACAATATGAGTATACATTTCAAACCAGTGTTAAAATGTAACTTAACTAGGAATACCTGAATACTATCCCCCCCCTTTCAGTTTAACCGTGCCCCCCCCCCAGCTTCTTTGGCCTTCTGGTTAGCTCCCTGTGAGAAGTCTCTCCATTCCTTTGTTTTCCCTTTCCCTCCTTCCCCCCCACCCCCACTGCTGTACCATCTCTCCTCCTTTTTAAGAAAAGGTTGGACAACAATTTGTCAGAAATGATAGAGAGTCCAGACAAATTGTTGTTGAAATGGAAAGGGGAAAGGGAGGGAAGGGGGAGAGAAGAGGGAGAAGTGGGAAAGAGAGAGAGAGGGAGAGACAGAAGAGGATAACAGCGTTGGAAGGGACATTGGAGGTCTTCTAGTCCAACCCCCTGCTCAATCAGGAGTCTCCTGATTGAGGACTATAGAGTCTCCTGATAGAGCAGAGGTTGGACTAGAAGACTCTAGTGTCCCTCCCAACTCTGTTATTCTGTTCTGTTCTGTCTCTCCTTTTGGCTCTCTTTCCCACTTCTCCCTCTTCTCTCCCCCTTCCCCTTCCCTTTTTGGGACGCCAGTCAAGCCAATCCACATGCTATCACAACTTTACAAAGAGAATACAAGGAGAATTACTTGTACATGTTTGTAAGACTCCAGTAAGGAGTCTTTGCTTTTTCTTTTTACGTTAATCACTGAATGTCTCAAGTCCTTGGTTTAGGAGTATTGAAAAGACATCCAGAAACTAGGACTTTCATCCTCAAAAGATGTGAGGTTTTTTTTTTTTCTTTCCATTTTTCTTCCATTTGGTCAGACAGCTGCAAGTGGCTATTTATTCAATTATCATTCGATTCCTAGAGCTGCCTATCTCACAATGACTCTAAATACTGTACAGAAGGTTAAAAAAAATTACATGATATGAAGAGAAACCAGAATTTCCTGTCAGTGAAACAATATTTTCATCATTTCCCCCCCTACCTTACAAAAGTAGTTTGGGTGAATGATTTCATCAGACTAGGCTTACAGTGATAGATTCTGGTTGAACAGTTTTGGTAGAATTTGTCAATCTACTAGCTGTTTTTTCTTAACATTGCTTCTTTATACACAGAAAAGTGGCAGTAGAGCAATATATTAACAGATGGCCCATTTCAATTTGAGAGTGGCAGTGAAAGGCATGAATGAGTGAAAATTGTTTATTGTTTTGTTCTGTTGTAATCCGAGAGGATAAATTTATTAGATACCTTTTTTCTCTGTGTTCATAGATCAATTAAGCGGTAATGTGGTTTCTGTGGTTATGACGTGGCATATGATATAAATCTAGAGAATTGCAATTTACTCAGTACATGATGAATAATACACGATCTTAGTTTCTGCATGTAAAGAATGTGTATATCACTTAATGTTTTTGTTAGGCTTAGTATCAATGCTGGGAAACACGCTTTCTACCTTGCCTTATTGCATTTGTTGACTCCACAAGTCAATTTCTTTAACCTCCTTGTCAATTTCTTAACATCAAGACTGTGATTAGTGGCTTTGAAAGAAATGAAGAAGCTACGGAAGTAGAGATAGATCAAGATCCTAAAGATTATGTTAGACACCTAAGAATGCTCTTTCCAGCAACTGGATAAACACCTCCTGCAGAATCAGAATTGCAGAGTCGGAAGGAACCTTGGAGGTCTTCTAGTCCAACCTCCTGCTCAAGTAGGAAACTCTATACCAGGGGTGTCAAACTCAAGGCCTGGGGGCCAGATCCAGCCCACGGGGTGCTTAGATCTGGCCCACGGGGCTGCTCTGGAAACAGCAAAAGACCGGCCCACGATGCCTCTGCCAGTGAAAACGGAGCTTGTGTGGGCCACACAAAGCCCTCCCGAGCTCCGTTTTCACTGGCAGAAGGTTGCAGGAGGCCGTCGAAGCCGAAAACGGAGCTCGGGAGCCCGTTTTCGCTGGCAGAGCGCTCGGGCCACCACAGGCACCCCCGACACGAGTCATGTCGAGCTGGCCACACCCAGCCCCCCAAGGTCAAACCACAACCCTGATGCGGCCCTCAATGAAATCGACTTTGACACCCCAGCTCTATACCATTTCAGACAAATGGTTGTTCAATCTCTTATTAAAAACCTCCAATGATTGAGCACCACAACTTCCGGAGTCAAGTTGTTCTAGTGATGAATTATTCTCACGGTCAGGAAGTTTCTCCTTAGTTCTAGGTTGCTTCTCTCCTTCATTGGTTTCCATTCAGTTTCCATTTGCATTAAGTGCTTCAAGTAATTTACAGCTGAAAGAACTTTTGTTCATCTGGATTCAGATTGTATGCTCCAGGCAGCATTGAATACCATATCCACCGAATGTTTAACTCCTGAGGAGGTAATCATCCCAGGGACTCTAGTATCATAATCTAGTGTTTCTACATTATAGTGAAGCTTTGATTTAACAAACTAGTTGAGGGCAGGAATTGTCCATTGTTCCCAAATGGTCCATCGCTGTAGCATTTTAGTGTACATCACCTGCAGATTGACACTCTTCGGCATATGATGGATATTGATGCAGTTTTGCATCGTAGGGCATAAATAAAATTAATATCGTGTGATTTAATGTAAATATAAGTGCACTGTCTAGTCTGTTCAGAAACACAAATTTGTCTGTTGCTTTGAGGTGGAGGGTTTATTCAGATGGAAATCTCTCATCCCACTAAAACAGGTATATTAAATGAAGTTTTCACCATAGTCTATTCTCCACTCTTCATCATGACATAATTCTTGTGGATTTCAAAGCATTGCTTCAGAATCAGAAAACAGTGTAATACAATTTAGGCTTGTAAAATTACAGTGCAGTTTTAAAAAAGTGTGGCTTGTTGTATCTCAGAGATGTTGGGGTTGTTTTTTTTTTTTTTTGGAACACCTTAGAAAAATGGAGCCAATGTGAGGTAGTTCATTAGAGCAGGAGTTGTGGAATCTGTGACCTTCCTGAAGTTGTAGAACTACAATCTGAACATTTGAGAGAGAGATAAACATGTGGGTGGATTCAGGATGCCCCTATGTATGGTCAAAGCAGAGTTTCCAAACCTGGACAAACTTCAAATGTGTGCACTTCAACTCCCAGAGTTCTCTGCTTTGGCCATGTTGGCTAGAGAACTTGGGGCACTGAAAGTCATACATCAGAAAGTTGCAAGGCTGAGAAACACTGGATTAGAGCGAATTGGGCTAGTAATGGTGGATTGCTTTTGTGGACTCATTTTCTGTATCTTAGCTTAATCAACCTGAAAGATTGTTGTGGGAATAAAATAGGACCAGGAACATAAACTCTGCATTGATCTTTGGAGAGAACGCGAGCCATAAATTTCTTGTGTCCCTATGTTATAAGCCCACATTGATAAAGACTATTGTACCAATAAAGGAGAATATTTGTAGCTCAGGGTTGGAATGAGGGGCCCTTGGTGCTCTCTGAGCTTGGTGATTTTCTTGCAGACGTCTCATTTCCAAAACTAGGCAACTTCATCAGTGCTAGCCCTAGCCCTGGCACTGGTGATGTTACCTAGTTTGGGTAATGAAACGTCTGCAAGAAGACAATCAAACTCAGAGAGCATCAAGGGCCCCTCAAAGCCAAATTGACTTTGTGAGGAGGGATCATTCAGATGTGTTATTATCTGCTGTTATCTCTCAAAGCTCTTTTTTCTGCTATGTATTCAAAATGAACATATATAACTTGGCACTTTTGGATACTGTGGCTGTTATTATATTATTATTGTTATCCTTAGGATGGTGACACGGTTCGATGGGTGGCATTTTTTCATTCGAGAGAGGAGATTGGAATTTCATTTTAATGTGTGCCTTTGTGTATGCAGAAAAATGACAGTAAAGGATATCTTATCTTATTACTACTTTATCATTGTCCATGAAATAAAATTTAAAAAGTTCATTTTCTGAAAATATGTGCCTTTTTAGAGCTGAATTTCCTCTTCCCATAAACTATTTTATCACCTGTTTCACGTCACATGCTAAGCCATGACGTGGTTTGTTTGCTTTTCATTTAGTGTGATATGTGAAACTCAGCAGTTGTTAAATATTCACCAAGCCATAGCTAACCAAACAGGAGTTTAGGACAATGCTGTGTTTGCAAGAAAATTTACCTTGTTAGCTAAACCATGATTTAATTAATGAATCCAGTTTCCTGGGCTTGAATGATATATTAGACCATTAACTGCAGGCTAAGTTCACACAACATACCAGTTTAAAAAAAATGCTATTTTGTGGTCCAGCATCCTATGCAATACTGCCCAGATTTCAGATATGTTGGCTGTACAGTCCCAAAGGTGCTTTTTCAAAAGGCAACTGGACTTTCTTTGTTTTTCCTTGAAGACGTTTCACTTCTCATCCAGAAGCTTCTTCAGTTCTGACAGAATGGTGGAGAATGAAAGGATTCCCCCACCCCCCTTGCAGTCATCTGGTCGTTAGTACTCTCTCTGAGACTCGTTGAGGGTCACTTGGAAGTTTATCTGTGCTGAAGAAGAAGAACTGAAGAAGCTTCTCGGATAAGAAGCAAAAGGTCTTCAAGAAAAAACAAAGAAAGTCCAGTTGCCTTTTGAAAAAGCACCTTTGGGACAACCATGACCTGGATGACTGAGAATCTCCATAGACGTTGGCTGTACAGATGCCTTCTGCCCATTTCAACCACTATTCATCCCATCATCATTTTCTTACAGTCAGCCTACTTCTCTGCCTGCTCAGTTTTAGCTTTTTCTCTCTCTCTCGATATAACTTGGTTTCAGCAGGTAGCAGCAATTGCCTGATACTTGCCTAGCTTCAGAAGCTAAGGTTAGCCCTTGGGTAGGAGGAACAGGAAATCCTGGCTGTAGGCTAGACTAGGATGTTGAAAAACACCCTACAACGAGAAGATGGCTTCTGTAGGAAAGGACAATGCCTTAATGTGTCCATAATGTGTGTATGAGTTTTTAAACTGTTTTTAAATGCTTTTATTATGCCTCTTTTAATGGTTTTTTATATTGTTGTGAGCCACCCAGAGTCCCTTGGGAGTTGGGCGGCATACAATTTTAATAAATAATAAATAATAATAATAAGTCTCAAGAGTTGAACTCAACTGAAGGGCATCTTTATCGTTTTGTGACTGTGTCTTGATGCCAGCATGGAGAGAGAGAAATTTTGATGGAAACTATGCTTTAGATATTCATTTGCTTAGCGTGTCACATTAAGCCTCTGAAGCGGGACTTGCTATAAAAATAGTTCTCATTGTAGCCAGTTTATTAGTAGAAAGAAAGGACAGGTAGCCCTTGACCTATGACCACAATTGAGCCCAACATTTCCTTTGCTAAGCAAGGCAGTTGTTAAGTGAGTTTAGCCCCGTATTTGCAACCTTTCTTGCCACACTTAAGCGAATAACTGCAGGTGGTAAGTTAGTAACATGGTTATTAAGTGAATCTGCCTTCCTCTTTGACTTTGCTTGTCAGAAGGTCACAAAAGGTGATCACATGACCATCCGTCATAAATATGAGACAGTTGCCAAGCGTCCAAATTTTGATCACATGACCATGGGAATGATGCAACAGTCGTGTAAAAAACTTCCTAAGTTGCTTTTTTCAGTGCCATTGTAAGTTTGAATGGTTATTAAACAAATGGTTGTAAGCTGTGGTACATTCTCTGTTTTCTTTTAAAAAATAAAAAACCTGGCCAAGAAAGACCATGGAGACAAAGGGCTGTATTTTTCTGGGGGCGAAGACTGTCCCTGAAATAAGGTCTCCGGGACCACAAGACCGAATTGTTTTTAGTCTTAATTCTATTCAAATTTATTACTATGTGGCACTTGAGACAATGAAAGCATCTATTACAAGTCAAAAATACAAGAGAAAAAAATAAGCAGAAGAAAAACAATGTGATATAAAAATGAATGCCATTTACTTTCCAGATTTAATGCACAGTGTTAATAGTTGGAGGTCTTCTAGTCCAACCCCCTGCTCAAGCAGGAGACCCTGTACCATTTCAGACAAATGGTTGCCCAGTCTCTTCTTAAAAACTTCCAATGTTGGAGCACCCACAACTTCTGGAGGCAAGTTGTTCCACTGGTTAATTGTTCTCACTGTCAGGAAATTTCTTCTTAGTTCTAAGTTGCTTCTCTCCTTGATTAGTTTCCACCCATTGCTTCTTGTTCTACCTTCAGGTGCTTTGGAGAATAGCTTGACTCCCTCTTCTTTGTGGCAGCCCCTCAAATACTGGAAGACTGCTATCATGTCACCCCTAGTCTTTCTTTTCATTTGACTAGACATACCCAATTCCTGCAACCGTTCTTCATATACAGTATTTTAGCCTCCTGGCCCCTAATCATCTTTTTTGTTCTTCTCTGAATTCTAACTGATAACCATAGTAGCCAGAACTTTTCAAACAATTTCTGGAATTCGGAAACTGACATATTCTGTTGCTCTCTTAGAGCTGTTCAGCTCAGGAGAGAAGAACATTTTCTCTGTGTGCTAGACATACTGCTGCTTGAAAAATGGAGAAGGAATGTTTCTGCTTTAACATGCTTAAAGGGGAATCCCGGAAAACAGCATTTGTAACGTGCTAAAAAGATTTGTAATGCTGAGAAAACTCTGGTTTCTCATCTATAACATTAACATCCTCTTCTATTAGTTCAGTGCCAGTTAGGCAAAATGAGGATTTATCTTTGCAGCAGGTGTGAGTGAAACAGCTATTTGTAATGCTACCCGTGCTCTTAGTCAGTGAGGTTGGCCTGGACTCCAGCTGACTAATACAGATACAGTATGAATGTTTGACCCCTTTGTACATTCCAGTTTTATGGGTTATGGGCTGGAGATTGGCAGCCTTTTTTGGTGTTCTTTTGCCCTCCCCCCCCTTCTGAGTCAAGTACAATAATCTCATCTAACTTTCATCTATGTTCAAAGGACTGTTTTTTTTTTTAAAAAAAGAGATGGGTAGTGAAACCTATATGCGGGTCAAGAAGTAAGAGTGAGAACTGGACACAGAACCACTGATTGGTTCAAAATTGGGAAAGGAGTCCGGCAAGGTTGTATACTGTCGCCCTGCCTATTTAACTTATATGCAGAGCACATCATGAGAAAGGCAGGGCTAGATGAATCAAAAGTTGGAATTAAGATTGCCGGGAGAAATATCAACAACCTCAGATATGCAGATGAAACCACTCTAATGGCAGAAAGTGAAGAGGAACTAAAGAGCCTCTTGATGCGTGTGAAGAAGGAGAGTGTAAAAGTTGGCTTGAAACCAGGGGTGAAATCCTCTGAAGTCTGCTACCGGTTCGCTTCGCGTGCGCTTTGCGCACGAACGCGCGCCACAGGCACTACCGTGCAGCACTGAAAAAGGAGCATTTTGAAGCCATCAGAGTCTGCAAAGGTAAGTAGAACAGCGAGGCGAGTGGATCAGCTGTGCCGCGCGATTTAGAAATCCTGCTTTCTAGCTAATCTAGGTTGCGCGGCACAGCTGATCGTTGCACAGCTGATCGTCGGATATACCGGTTTGCCTGAACCGGTAGCATTTTTTACTACCGGTTCAGGCGAACCGGTCCGAACCAGTAGCATTTCACTTCTGCTTGAAACTCAACATTAAGAAAACTAAGATCATGGCATCTGGCCCTCTCAATTCCTGCAAATAGATGGGGAAGAAATGGAGGTAGTAACAGATTTTATTTTCCTGGGCTCCAAGATCACCGCAGATGGGGACTGCAGCCAAGAAATTAAAAGACGCTTGCTCCTGGGGAGGAAAGCTATGGCAAATCTAGACAGCATACTAAAAAGCAGAGACATCACCCTGCCAACAAAAGTGCGTATAGTCAAGGCTATGGTTTTCCCAGTTGCAATGTATGGCTGTGAAAGTTGGACCATAAGGAAGGCTGAGCGCCAAAGAATTGAGGCCTTTGAACTATGGTGCTGGAGAAGACTCCTGCGAGTCCCTTGGACTGCAAGGCGATCAAACCGGTCAGTCCTAGAGGAGGTTAGTTCTAACCCTGACTGCTCTTTAGAAGACCAGATCCTGAAGATGAAACGCAAATACTTTGGCCACCTGAT
>QLTV01001572.1:93005-113221 GCA_003457575.1 Thermophis baileyi
AGAAGACACCTGCGAGTCCCTTGGACTACAAGGTGATCAAACCGGTCAGACCTAGAGGAGATCAACCCTGACTGCTCTTTAGAAGGCCAGATCCTGAAGATGAAACTCAAATACTATGGCCACCTAATGAGAAGGAAGGACTCCCTGGAGAAGAGCCTAATGCTGGGAACGATTGAGGGCAAAAGAAGAAGGGGACGGCAGAGAACCGGGTGGCTGGATGGAGTCACTGAAGCAGGCAGCCATATCCTGAAGATGAAACTCAAATACTTTGGCCACCTAATGAGAAGGAAGGACTCCCTGGAGAAGAGCCTAATGCTGGGAACGATTGAGGGCAAAAGAAGAAGGGGACGGCAGAGAACCGGGTGGCTGGATGGAGTCACTGAAGCAGTCGGCGTGAGCTTAAATGGACTCCAGAGGATGGTAGAGGACAGGAAGGCCTGGAGGAACGTTGTCCATGGGGTCGCGATGGGTCGGACACGACTTCGCAACTAACAACAACAAAAGTGATACCTAATGCTTTGAGACCTACAAACTGATCAGACTTTTCCAGCTTTAGGCATTCTCTTCCCAGTATTTGGCAGTTTTCCAAAGTGAGCTTTTGAAGCATTGCTTAGGTATGGTTTTCTCTCTCTTTTTTTTCTCTCCCATGCGTCAAGGAAAGTCAATCGAATGTGACGTTATGAGAAACGCTGGTTTCTGAGATTTTTCGATTTGGTTCCTGCTACCACAGTTTGTTTGTGGGCTGGTGGAGAACTTACAGCCGTGGTTTAAATTCTGCATTTAGTTGGGCCAGGCTGGACGGTGAAATGCCTGCCACAATTTCCTTGTTTTCCTCTTTGTTGCTGTTCATTAAGATGAGCTGCTTTAAATAGTTTTGGAGTGCTGGGATAATGTATGCCAGAACCTTTGCTTGCAAAATCAAGGTTAAACTAAGCTTTGAGTAATCTATGAATTCAGCTTCTAGGCCCTTAACTGATAAGTCTGTTATGTCAGAGTTCCCCAACCTTTCTGACTTTGTGGACCGTCAGGGGGAGGAGAGGGGATGGTTCTGCACAAGCGGTATGCAAGTGTGAGCACACATGCGCAGCTTGCACAAGGGGGAATGCACACGCACACACGCTCACCCACTGCTTCCATGGCCGGGTTTTGAACGACATATATATATACGGCATGGGAGAGAGAAAAAAAAGAGAGAAAACCATACCTAACGGCATACATATATATATATATATATATAAAGATCAGCTTGTTATTTTGAATGTTTGACTCAGTTAAAGGTGAACAAATTGTGGCTAAGGCTTTCAGGAACTTTTTTATAGGAATTGAGATACAGGTGTTGACTAACAGTATTGTTTGATAACAGCCCTGTGTCGAATCAGAGTTATCTCTCATATAGAGAAGAGGCTACGAGGCTATCTTTAACGGCAAGAATTATTTCACTATTTCAGTTTCTCCCATTCTTGATTAGTGTTTAACAAAAACAAAACACAGAAAACGCAGGGTGGCATAACCAATTTATTGCTTGCTTTCAGATTTATGTCTTGTTTTCCTTTGGTGTGATGTAAGATACCTTACATGGGATCAGTCTCCCATTATTTCATTGGCAATTGCAGCCGTCTTGTGAAGAAGACTCCACTAAGAGAGAGGGGCTCAGCCACAGTCATCCCCTGAGCTCCATGGTTGAGTAAGGTGATGTGTCTGGTCCAATTCTGGTAACTCAACTACACTTCTCTCTCTCTCTCTCTCATGTAATAGCTTATAGTAAACTCATCCTCCATGAATTATAAACTCTGAAATCACATTAGGGTTACTACATCTGGACTGTAAACAGCCAATCATTAGATGGCAGTAAAGAGTTTTATATATATTTTTGTGCTGTCACCTAGGAAAATGGGTTAAATCAAGAATCCGCTGAAATCTGTGAGCTTATAGATACATTGATGATATTCAATCTGCCACTCTTTATCTGCACAAGAGGAGACCTTGGAGTCAGATCCGGCCAACTTCTCATGGACATATATTTCCCCTGGAGTCCCGTATCCATATTAGAACTTGTTTGCGTTCTCAACCCAAGGTTTTGAGGTGATTTTTTATCCTTTATGAAGCAATCTAAGGAGAACCAGCTTTATTTCCAAAGGATCATGCCCTTATATTCAGTCTGTCACCGCAGTTGCTGTTCCTTCCGTTATCCAGTTGATAGGTTTTTTTTATAATCCAAGGAGTGGGTGATATGGTTCAAGAAAAGCTGAAGAACTTTCATTCTGTATCTTAACAAATCCTGAAAGGAGCTAATTTTACCACCATGCCATCAGTAGCTGATTGTACTCTGTCCAATTATTTTTCTCAGCACGCACAAGAAAGGGTCTCGTTTCCTTTTGTGTGTGTGTGTGTGCATATAAGAGAGAATATTCTTGTCTTTCCGTTTTCCACCGTCCCTACCCCTGCGTGGTGTTTCAAGTCAGATCACAGTGAACTGGATGTATTGATCATATTTACCTGCTGTGATTATTACGTTTTGCGGGGGGTTTTTTTGTATGTTTTGTTGCTTTTGCGTTTGTTGCTTTTATTTATATTTTTTTATTCTTTCCGTTCTTTTTAATTGTCGTGAGCTACCCAGAATCACATAGGAGAGATGGGCAGCTCTATGAATTGAACGAATAAACAAATACACAGGCTGTAGAATGAGATTGAGCTGAACAGGGTTCAACTCAACCGGCACCATACTTTTACAAATCAGCCACTTTGTTTTTTTCTCTTTTCGTCTTCGCTTCCCCCGCTGTCTTTTTTTTTTTTTTTTTTGGGTCTTTGGAATTTTCCTGGGCTTCGGGCACTGCCAGGATCTTGCATTTGTCAGAAGCAACAACATTGCATGAGAGCCTGAACAGCTACTCATTGCAAAACATGTGCTGCGTGCTGCTGACTAATTTCCTTCGGTGTATAGTTGAGGGCTGACTCAAAGCTCAGATTTGGCCACCTCCTTGCAGTGCTGAGCAGAGTTGAGCTTGGGTTGGAAGTACCATCAAAGCGAGCAGGATACCCCCACTCTGTCCCACTTACCATGCACAACAGGATTTGGGCAGAGAGGAAATCGTTCGTTCTCCGCAATTCTGGCTCCGTATGGCTTGGATGAGTCAGAGGATGTGCTTTTGGCGATGAGAGGGGCACATGGCCACCTTTGTATGCTAATAGGAGGCGAGGTCTCTTGCTGGGAATTGACTCCCTCTATTCTTAGTGAATGATTTCAAGACTCGGAGAGCTGAGTTTCTTGCTTGCTATGAATAGTACAGGAGACCGGTCTCATCTGGCAGGCAAGTTTTCTAGATTTTTTTTTTTTTTTTTTTTTGTGAATTATTCTAATTTTTTCGGTCACCTAAGAACGAAACTTTCCAAAAAGAAAAAAAAAATGAAAGTGCTGTGTGTCACACCTTATTTCTCTTGCCCACTTCTTTCTGAGACCTTTTGATCTCTCTCTCTCTCTCTCTCTCTCTCTCTCTCCCTCCGTTCCTTCCTTCCTTCCTTCCTTCTCTCTTCCTTCTCTCTCTTTCTATCAATCAACTTTGGAAGTCAGGACTACTCTAGGATAGAATATCTCAGTCTGCAGATGGACTATGTAGGCTCCTTGGAGGCACAAAGAAATGGATAACAACATAAGAAGATAACCAGGAGAGTTCATTACCCATGGTTGGTCCATGTTGGCTGGCAGAATCAATGGATTGCTCAGGAAAACCAAGACTGAAACCTGGAACCTTTGCTGTATGTGAGTGTTTTGAACCAGGTGGCTGATTGGTTGTATGCTTTGCTATTTTTTTTTCTTTACTAGGTAATGTGTTTCTAAATTTATGCCTACTGATGCAAAGGACTAGGGCTGCAGTCCATTGGTAGAACCTTCGCTATGTCTCATAGTGATTTGACCAGTGTTGTCTCTAGTTAAAAGGATTGCAGACAGGAATTTTTTGTTTTTGCTGGTTGGAATACATATACGTGCGCTTGCTGCCTGGCTAGTCTCTGCTGAATGACTGAAAGCAGCTTTCTGGTTTTCCATTATTTGATCCACTTGATATGTTGCACATGAGTAACTTTCCTTGGTCTTGATCAGGCAGTGAGTCTCAGGATCTCATTGGAGAACAACAGAATTAGAAGGGACCTTGGAGGTCTTCTAGTCCAACCCCCTGCTCAGGTAGGAAACGCTATTCCATTTTAGACACATGGTTGTCCAATCTCATCTTAAAAACCTCCAGTGTTGGAGCACCCACAACTTCTAGAGGCAAGTCACTTCACTGGTTAATTGTTTTCACTGTCAGGAAATTCCTCCTTAGTTCTAGGTTGCTTCCCTCCTTGGTCAGTTGCCATCCGTTGCTTCTTCTCCTGCCTTCAGGCGCTTTGGAGAATAGGTTGACCCCCTCTTCTTCTTTGGGGCAGCCCCTCAAATACTGGAAGACTGCTATCATGTCACACCTAGTCCTTCTTTTCATCAGACTAGCCATGCCCAGTTCCTGCAACCGTTCTTCATATGTTTTAGCCTCCAGTCCCCTAATCATCTTTGTTGCTCTTCTCTGCATCCTTGCTTTTCTGAAGTCCACCTTGGGCCAAATTGCCTCTGGGAGATTTGGCTCTAAAACTGAAGCCTGCCTTTGGATCCATCATTAAGCTTTCCCCTCAGCCTTAGTGTTCTAACTCTTCATTGAGTAATACAGTGTATGAAAGGAAAAAAATAAATAAATCCAGAATGCAGAGCACCTAACAAATGAAAGAAATCTGAATGGATATTCACGATACTTTAGGCTTTTGGAATCTCCTGCCTTCCAAATCTGTTAGATACAAGTTCCCTCATCCACATCCATTTGGGAGTACAGTAGGTAGTTTTGAGAAAATAAGAATTATTCTGCTTGACAAGTTGTGAGTTTATGTTGTTTTGTTTTACAGTTCTGAAAGTTTTCAGGTAGACCAAATAGGTAACCCCCCTCCCTCTCTTTCTCTAACAGGAGAGATTTCTCTAGCATCTGTTCCTCCTGTGAGACTTCTCTGTTGCTTCCATTTAACTCGAAAGAACTTTGAGTCAAATTATTACATTACTAAAATATACGGATGCAGGCAGTATATGTATTGGGCCACAAGAGGCAATGATTAATTGTAATAATTGTTAAAGGGAATACTGTTCTTGGATTGATTGGGAACAGAAAGGGTTTTCCTTGTTTCTGGGGACGAAGATGGGAGTACCTGTGCTTGGAAAAGGAGAATATAACAAGGAATATTTTCACTAAAAAAAGAGAAAGAAATTACATGAAATGGCTCTTTTATAACCTTTTTTTGTACCGATCCGGGACTGGCATCCACAGCAAATGCCTAGTTCTCAAGAGCTTGTTGGTCTTTTCACGACATCTGCTGAACTGCCATCAGCAGGAAGGAGGCGGAAGAGGAAGACAAGACCAATAGATATATATATATTTTGGGAGAATTGCTTTGGGTAAATTGTTGATCTCCCCACTCAGAGAGCAGAATGAATTGGAAATGGAAGCTTCATTGGCGTGTTTCCTCCCCCCCCCTTCTTTTCATTTGCCTGCAGCTGATTCAGGAGTCTTCCAGCAGCAGATGAAAGAAAAACTGCAACCTTCCTGGCTGCACATGGATTTGATGCTTGGGATGATTTTAGCCACTACCTTGTTGAGGATTTTGGTAGCTTAGCCCGAGTGGTAAGTTAAACACAGTCTTCCTTTAATCCTTTATTATAGTGGTTCTCAACCTGTGGTCCACGGAACCCGGGGTGGGGGGGAGTTTGTCACAGGGCCCCCGCGAAGGCTTGAAGAAATGTTATGATTTAACTCTTGAGTTAAGTTTTGGGAGTCGGTAGCCATGGTCCATGGCCACAAAAGGTATTCAAAGGGGGTCCGTGGTGAAGAAAAGGTTGAGAACCACTGCTTTATTGTATTATGTTTTTAACATGTTTCACTATCTAGCCCATTTTATTACTATTCCCGTTTTAGAGCTCAAGAACTGAGGGTGTGTAGGACCATACCCAACTGATCATTCTTCCTCCTTAGCTAAGTTGGAGGAGGGATACTCCAAGCCCACGTTTGGGGGAAAATAGGTACTAGTTCAGAAACCCCTAGGTAAATCATTCTTAATTCACCTTATCCCACAATTTGCCTGTAGGCTGATTGTGCCTTTCTCATTCCGTCTAAAATAGAAAATTGTTTCTCGTGTATCTCTTGGAACCATTATAATGTGATATGATTATGAATGCTTACTATCCTTTGTAAATATATATTTATCAAAATTGTACAACTGTCTTAATTCACAAAAGGCAATTCTGGGCGGTGTACAATCCTCATAGATTACTACTGCCATCGTAACCCCGTCTGTATTTTCATTTCTGTATCGCATATGGACAAGTGGGGTGATGCTAAGAGATGGTGACTAGTTGGAAGACTAGCTGGTGAGTTTAGGGCAAAGATAAGGTTTGCATTTGAAGAACAACGTACTTACTTACTTACTTTGTGATATTGCTTGTAGTTTGATTCCCGGCATTTCCATGGGGAAAGAGACAAAGGCAAATTTATTTATTTATTTATTTATTTATNNNNATATTGCTTGTAGTTTGATTCCCTGATTCCCGGCATTTCCATGGACAAAGAGACAAAGGCAAATTTATTTATTTATTTATTTATTTATATTTCGTATTTCTTAACCGCCCGTCTCCTTGGAGAGGGGCTCTGTGCGTTGTCCACCTGAATAATCTGAATCCTTGTAAGGCATTTTAATTTGCTTGTGGTTTGTATCGTACCTCCTGGCCTGCATCAGCTTGTATCACCCAAACCAATCTTGCTTGAGAACTGCCTCACTCTCTGTGATTTACTTATTGTTCCATGCGGATGGTGATGGTGGACATTTTAAGTTGTGTTGTCGAGCCGCTGTGTAATTGCTTCAGAAAAGAGATGGACCAAATTCTTTGCCAAAATTCTCCCGTCACAGTTTTATGATCCCAGAAGTGTCTTATGAAGTGGCCTACCTACCCAGTCAAACATTTGTGGGAATAACTGGCCAAATATTTGAATTGGCATTTCGATTGACATTAAATATTTGGCAATCTTACGATTTTTTTATTTATTTTTTTTGGAATTTGAGAATTTACAGGTGATTCATTCGGAAGAAGACAGACGGTTAGCTGGTTTGCAGTGAAGTTTAGTCATGGATTGTATTTGATAGCTGGCATTCTGTATGCAATCAAGGATATTTGATCAAAGAAAGATGAGAATACCACTGGCATGTAGAGAACATATTGGGGGGGGGGTACACATCCAAAATGATTCTGTGGGAACATGAGTCTATCAGAAAATACCCTTTTACTAGAAGACAAACTGGTGAAGTTACTCCCTATCATTCTACACTCATAGATGGACTCGCCCCAGACACACAACCTAGATGTTTCTTATATCTCCGTCTACTTTGTGTGTGTGTGTGTGTGTGTGTGTGTGTTGTTGTTGTTGTTGTTGTGAGGACTTGGGCATATTTCCAAACAAAGCAGTGATCTGCAGCCTCCCAACTTGTTTAATGTGCCAGAAGTGACTACACAGGTGGGGAATGCATTTATATGAATAAAGATCAACCTGGAAGGAAATGCTTTACTTTTTACTAGAAAGTTTCCTATTTCCTTTTTGTCAAGGAATCATTAAACCCAAATCCCCAAAATAAATTCAAGTAGAGCCAGAATGTCCACCAGATTCCCAGGTGATATCTTTGGACATTTTGGTGCTCCTGAGTACCATTTTGATTGGACATTTCTACTTCTAAATTGCAATGAAATGGGGTCCATGTGTAGCATATTGTACATTGTTCAAGGAGCAAGGCATGTTGTTGCATTTGTGTGACTGCAGTTTGCTAAGCCTGCTAGTTTTAATTATTTTTATTTATTAAACAAATTTACATGGCTGCCCATATACCAGAAGGAACTCTGGACGGTGAACAAAAAAAATCTCAATCAGTAAAAAGACCATTTGAACCATTGTTTCCACTTTTCTTTCAAAAGTATAGAAGGGGAAAGGAAGAAGAAAGAGGTTGCAATTACGTGATATGCTTAACCGAATCAAGTGGAAGAGCACATTCACACAAGATGCTTTATTAGTTTTAACTATGGTTAGAGGTAGGGGGTGTTGTTGTTGTTTTAGCTTGTTTGTGCTAACACATCCCATTTTGTTTATGGTTAGATACACTACATAAATTAAGAACATGGGTTAATTTTGGAATTGGGTTATGTGAATGCAGCCAATGCGTGTGAATCCTTGGATTATTATGAATCTCAGTAACGTGATTTTTTACATCTGTATTATGCTACTGTTTCATGTTGGATTGGTTTTATTCTTTTTGCCACAGTTGTTAAGCGAATCATTGCACTTGTTAAGTGAATCATGCAATCCTTAAGCAAATCTGGCTTTCCCCCATTGGCTTTGTTTGTCGGAAACTGGTTGGGAAGGTAACCGATGGTGATCACATGACCCCAGGACAGTGCAGCTGTCATAAATACATGCCAGTTGCTACATGTCCGAATTTTGATCACGTGACCACGGGGAGGCTGCAAACGGTCGTAAGTGTGAAAACTGATCACGTCACTTTTTCCAGTGCCTTTGTAGCTTTGAACGGCCCACTAAACGAACGGTTGCAAGTTGAGGACCACCTATATCAATTTGAAGCTAACTTCAGCAGCAAAATCGAGTGGTTTAGGAAATTCTAAATATATTTGAAAATAATTCTTTGCACTTCCGTTTGTCCTGAAATCCAAAGTGAAAACCACACCCAACTTTCCTTTTCTTCCTCCCACATCCTGGGATAATGGTTGTTTCCAGAGCAGATGATAAATATCACACACTGCTAGCTATTTTTGCCTTTGGTTTTTTTTAAAAAAAGTTGTCAAATCCCTCTCTCTATCACTGCAATTTGAAGCTGGCTTATTAAGGAGATGAGTACAATTACAGACATGTTTATTCAGAAATAGCCCATTGAGCTCATTAAGACTTATTCCCAGATCACTCTCTAGAGGAATGCAATCTTTTTTAAACCCTTACCTAGGATTTAATTTTAAGCAGACTTCCTTAAGATTCCAGTATGACTGCTCTCAGTATTTTCCGTATGTGTCATGTGGCAAACATTGAATTTAAGATCAAATGGTGGAAGAGTTAAATAAGGTCTTCAGAGCTTTAAGATGTCATGTGAAATTGAGCATGACAATGTGGGGAGGCTGAATTCCCTCTGGGATCCTGAAGGATTCTTTTCAATTAAGTGTGGTCAGTCTGATGATCTCCAGAGGTTATCGCCTCGAAAAATTCTAACCACCGTGGCGGCATGTACAAATTATATCGTGAAGAGAACTAGCCAGTGGCTCATTTCTTACAACACATTATAAACTTGAAGCTCAAGATAAGTAAGCCACCAGTGAATTGGCAGCAAGCACATTTTGGGAAGAAAAGTATAGTGACCGAACAAATGCATAATTTAACCCGAGGGTCTGGTTTGATTATCCCACTAAGGCAATGGCTGAGTTTTTCATAAAAAGACTGAACTGATCTAAGGTTATGAGTGGCCTGTCTCCCTCAGAGAGGGGCCTGGGGTGGTGTACAATATAATACAGTTCTTTGTGCAATCTTGGAAGACCAGTCCGGGCATCTGGAATGGAATAGAGAAGGTAAATGAAACTTCTATGGAGGTTTGGCTTTGACGTGTGTGTGTCCCAAAGGTGCTTTTCCAAAAGGCAACTGGACTTTTTTGTTTTTTTCCTTGAAAACGTTTCACTTCTCATCCAAGAAGCTTCTTCAGTTCTGAAGGAGATAAGTTAGAGTTTTCAAAGTTTTGAAGAAGCTTCTTGGATGAGAAGCGAAACATTTTCAACGAAAAAACCCTACAAAGTCCAGTTACTCTGGAGGATATTTAGAACTGCAGAAAAAACAATTCCTACCAACCTGCCTTCCATTGAGGACCTGTATACTGCACGAGTCAAAAAGAGGGCTGTGAAAATATTTACAGACCCCTCGCATCCTGGACATAAATTTTTTCAACTCCTTCCCTCAAAACGAGGCTATAGAGCACTGCACACCAGAACAACTAGACACAAGAACAGTTTTCCCCCGAATGCCATCACTCTGCTAAACAAATAATTCCCTCACCACTGTCAAACTATTCACTAAGGCTGCATTACTATTACTATCAGTCTTCTCATTGTTCCTATCACCCAGCTCCTCCCACTTATGACTGCAGGACTGTAACTTGTTGCTTGTATCCTCACGATTTATATTGATACTGATTGCTTCCTGATTGCTTATTTGTCCCCTATGACAATCATTAGGTGTTGTACCTTATGATTCTTGCTCTTCTTCCTCAAGGAAAAACCAGTCCATTCTATTCCCTTTTGAAAAGCACCTTTGCGACAACTATGACCTGGATGACTGAGAATTTCCATAGACTTTGACAGGCATGCAATTCAGGCAGAGAAACCTATCAGTTCTGTCTAGAATTGAACCCAAGACCATTTCATACAAAGTAGCTGCTGCCCCACTTTTTGATTGCTGGAGGTTTACAATTAGAGATCACAGAGCCATATGCTGAAGATGTTTCCTGTGCAGGTAGTCCTCGACTTACGACCACAATTGAGCCCCAAATTTCTGTTGCTAAGCAAGACAATTAAATGAATTTTGCCCCATTTTACGACCATTCTTGCTATAGTTGTTAAGTAAATCCCTGCAGTTGTGAAGTATAACATGGTTGTTAAGTGAGTCTGGCTTCCCCTGTTGACTTTGCTTGTCAGAAGGTCGCAAAAGGGGATCACATGACCCCAGTACACTGCAACGGTCATAAATATGAGCCAGTTGGCAACGATCCAAATTTTGATCACGTGACCATGGGGATGCCGCAATGGTCGTAAATGTGAAAAAAATGTTCATAAATCACCTTTTTTTCCGGTGCCATTGTAACTTCAAATGGTCACTAAACGAATGGTTGTAAGTCGAGAACTACCTGTAGCAGACTGGTAGGGTCTTTATAGCATTAACACTAGACGAAATAAGCCATTCATAAGATTCACCAGGAGAAATCTTATCAACAAAACTTACCAATAAATTACATAAAGTCCTCAAACGTACCTGCCACGTTTTAGTTTTCGAAAGACGTGGGAGTCAAGGTCACAGAAAGAGTCACTTTATGGTGGTGCTTGTGGAGGTGGGTACACCCCAAATAAAAAGGGGGAGAGGGTGGAGATAAATACGTTGCTCCGATTCATCAAAGGAAAAAGTGCGGATAGAGAAACAGGATCTGTTTTTACCTGGGACTTTTTGTTTTCCCCTTAAATCTCCCAGTCCAGCTACTCTGTCAATTCCAAGAGAAATGCGGTTTACTCTTATCTTAGGGAACAGAGGAAGTGCTCCATTTTTACGGCTTTGTGATTTGTAACTGTCAGATTTTGCGAAGCACAATAGTCTGGCATCAGATTTCTCCCAGCTGAGACCAGTGGGGCTTAAATGCTGAGAAAGCCAAAGCCGACCACATCAAAGAAAAAAAGGCAACTCTATCTGCAGCCAATTGCTACCCATCCACCTGCACGGTGGGGGAGAAACAGCCCTGGGGATTGGTTTACTGCAATGGCTTTATAGTAGTAATTCTTCTCAGCAAATGAGAGCTAACAGTGATCGTTCTGGATTTTGCTGGATTTGGCACATACAATCGCATTAAAAGGGAAATATTGTTTTCTGTCGGAGGTGTCAATGCGTTCACACGAAAGAACAGACATGAATCTGATCTCATTCCTCTTAAGACAGGTGCGGGCTGGGTACTTGCAATAGACTCAACATTACTGAAACATTGACTTAATTTAATTTCTAGGTTCATACACTACATTGAATCATGAAGCTTGTCACCCCATCCCCATCACGAACCCCGAAAGCTGCATTTTCTCCATATGCTATGCCATTGAAAAACCCTAGTTATTAAAAAACCAATAAAACTTTACATGCATGTAAATGTAACTGTAGGTCTTAAATATGCAAAATTTGATTCATATTAATCTCAAAGAGGTTTCCCCACACCTTTTTTTTTCTTGGCCTTTTTTTCTACAAACCCTAGTCCAGTGATGGCGAACCTTTTCAGCACCGAGTGCCGAAAAGGTCACACGGAAATGTCGTGTGCACACGCGCTCGTTGGGGCCACGCTCCGGAAAAGCCGAACTTCCAGGTTCTAGCATGCATGCACGCCAAACGATCAGCTGGCCAGCGTGCATGCGCAGACCAATTTTTGGCACTGGCATGCACACGAAGGGATTGTGCTCCCGAAAAGCTGAACTTCCGGGTTCTGGCACGCATGCGCACCTGACAATCAGCTGGCCGGCATGCATGCGCAGGCCGGTTTTCGGCACTGCTGCACGCGCAAAGGACAGCTGATTGTCACACGCACATGCGCACCAGAAACCCGGAAGACAAACAGGCAAGGCCGCGCGTGCCGGGCGACATGGCTTCGCGTGCCACTTTGGGCACATGTGCCATAGGTTCGCCATCACGGCCCTAGTCCCTTGAATTGGTTGATGTCACTCAGGAAAATGGGTTAGTTCAGGAAGCAGATCAGCATGTATGAATCCAGAGCTTTAGTGTAGCCTTTTTAAAAGAAGAAACCAATGCAGCTACTATAAAAAATAATAATATTATAAAATAAAATACTATTTCCCAGCTGGAAATTTGGATACAAATTCTATAAGTCCCAGGCAGCAGTTGAAAAGAGCTTATCTAGAAGAATACCAGATTGGAAGAAGTTATTTTTTATTTATTTATTAAATGTATGTGCCGCCCATCTCCCTGATAAGGCGACTCTGGGCAGCTTACATACCGTAAAAATAGAAAATTGAAAATGTAAAAACTACACAAAAATTAGAACCAATGAGACGGACGACATGGGTATGAGAACGTCTTACCCCATCAACCACCTCCAGTGGTGAGCAACCCTCTCGGCCAAACCAAGTTTTGATATTCTTCCGGGAAGGTCAAAAGGATGGGAACAATGCTCACCTCCAGTGGGAGGCCACTATGGAAAAGGCTCTTCTCCTTGAATCTGCCTATTGGAATTCCTAAGCAAATGGGGTCCTTAGCAGGCCCTTTCCGCCGGAGCGAGTGGGGTCAGTTAGTCCCATTGGGGTGAGATGGCTCCTCAGATACCCTGGACCCATGTCATATAGGGCTTTTAAGGTAATAAACCTTTTGTAAGCTGCCTATAGCCGTGATGGCGAACCTATGGCACGCGTGCCAGAGGTGGCACGCAGAGCCCTCTCTGTGGGCACGCGTGCCTTCACCCCAGCTCAGCCAGCTGGTCGTTGGGTTTCCAAGGCACGCATGCGCGCCGGCCAGCTGGTCATCGGGTTTCCGGCACTCTGGCGCACGCGCCTTCAGGTTTGGGCACTCTGTGCCTAAAAGGTTAGCCATCACTGGCCTATAGAGTCACTTGGCTGAGTTGGGCAGCTAATGGAATGGAATGGAATGGAATGGAATGGAATGGAATGGAATGGAATGGAATGAATGAACAGCCAGCCAGCCAGCCAACCAACCAACCACCCAACCAACCCCTTCAATTGGACCTGGAAACAAACTGGTAACCAGTGCAATTCATGCAACAGTGGGGTTTATATGTATCACCTTCGGGGCCCTCAGAACTATGCACAATGCTGCATTCTGCACCAGCTGTAGCAATAGCCACAGCACTTAAACTTATACACTTCTTCACAATGCTTTTACAGCCTTCTCTAAGCGGTTTACAGAGTCAGTGTATTGCACCCCAACAATCTGGGTCTGTTTCTAGACATGCCATTGTCAGTCTCTTGGCCTCTGCCTAAAACTAATTCTTTCCCCAAGCCCAGTTCTCAGCCTCTTGAGGAAGAAACTAAGAGTGGGGATGGGGGTGACCAGGATTTCAGCAGTGGAACTGTTTCTCATTTCAAACCTACTAGCTTATCCCTCTAGTACCTTAACAGAGATGTTCTGAGTTTACTTCTAACGGCAAGGAAGCAATTATTTTCACTGATAACAGAGGAATTGCAGGTAACTCTTTACAAAACAGATTCCTGAATTCTTATCAGCTTGTGAGCCATTTCATTAGGAGTGTCCAACTTTGACAACTTTAAGACTTGAGGGCTTCAACTCTCAGAATTCCTCAGCCCAGCCGTGCATTATATCTCTGCAGCTCTTTAGCAGCGCAACCTACCTTACGTCTGAGAGTGCCACAACCAGCAGTGAGGAAGGAGGTGTGTGATTAAATAACAGAGGACAAGCCCCAAACTCTTTCAGCATAAAATGTGTTCTGTTCTGTTTGAATTCAACCCAATTGTTCCATCTTCCCCACTGTTTAAGTTGTCATCTCGACGTAACTGGATCTTCATCAGGCTATTTTAGAGTTTTTAGAGTATTTTAGAGTACCCCTTAGAAGTTTTCCCAGATGATGCTGATGTAGAAGTGATAGAAATTAGATTTTTCTCCAATTATTGTTATTAGTATATTAATGTTTTTACAGAATTTTCCCCAGACTGCTCAGTAATGATTGCCATGCACCTCTCTCTAGTCTATCAACCTGAAATACACAATAGAGGAGCTGTAAGAAATAACACACACAAAAAAAAACTTTGTCCAAGGTGCTGATATCAACAAGGGCTTTGGAAAGTAGATTTCATGCGGATGAACTCAGACCTTATCCTCACTTCTTCAGGTGGAATAGGGGAAAAAAGTCAACCAAGTGCTGGGGAATTGCTGTTGATTGAGCAATATGGGGCAATAAGAAAACATTCCTAACCAAAGCTACTACCAGCCTTCTTTCTTTCTGTAAACATGCTACCACAAGCTTCTACTGGGGAACATGATAAATCTTGTTGCCAAAATACCATGCTAGAGAAGAATGCATTAGATTGGAGGGAAGGTATGTTTGGTTTTTGTGGATTCACCAAAACAATACGTGGGGGCGGATATGTGTATGTGTGCAAATTCCAGTACAGGCAAGCGGGTCTGGTTTATGTGTGTAACGTCTGCATTCTTGTCAGTGAGGTGCGTTTGACCCTTGCCCAATTTCTTTTGAGGCTTCTTATTTGGCAAAGGTTCTATCGGCACCGATACCTTTAGGAAGTGTAAAATTTCTTGGCCTGTTGGCATGGGTTTTGGATTCTCCACCATCATTTGTTCTGCTGTACGTGCGAGGCAGCTATATATTTATTTATTGAATTTATATAGTTGCCCATCGCATAAATGTGACTCGGGGAGGCCTGAGGAGTCCTTGGTGCTCTCTGAGCTTGGTTGTTTTCTTTGCAAACGTTTCATTACCCAAACCAGGTAATATCATTAGAGCAACCGGCTTTACATTGATGCTGGCTGGGGAATTCTGGGAGTTGAAGTCCACCCATCCTAAAGTTGCCAAGTTTGAGAGACTCTGGTGAACACGGTCATCTGTGGTTGCTCAGAACAAATTGGAGATCAGCTAAGATGGAGGCAGTAATCCAACTTTGAGCCCATCGTTTCTGATATTCCATAAAGGTACAGTAATTTAATTAATCCGTAACAAGACCTGGAAAGTGGAATATTAGAGAAGTAGAGGCAAGAGACTGAAAGATAAATTGTCAGTGGTGGCATCTTCTACTTAAGGCCAAACTGCATGCGTGTGCTTTGCCAAGATATTTGTTGCTAGGTGGAGGAAATGACCCCTTTGATGTCTTGATGTAGGAAGGATGAATAGGAGCATCAATAAAAATATGCAGGAATATAGGAAGGCATGAAGGGATTAGCCTTCCTTTTAAACTTCATTATTTCACCAATACTATTAGCAAGAGAAGATTCAATGCATTGTGGTTGGCTTCTTCTTTCCGGAAAAGTTCCATTTTTGGGGTTTTCCTTTCCTCTGTCCACGCAAGATTTGTCTTTCCATTTTGTTCATGTTCTGCACATTTATACTTCCCCGATACTTTGAGCCCAGCAGATCAGACGCACTGCCATATTGGCCTCCAAGGTTGTGTCTCATTTAATGGGTAACCCAGCGAGGGACAATGAAGTGTTTAAGGAGGTAATATGAATGAGACTTCAAAATTTATAGTGTGACAATTCACAGGACCAATGTCTATGGAGATCCAGGTCATGGTTGTCCCAAAGGTGCTTTTGAAAAAGGCAACTGGACTTCCTTGGTTGTTTTTTTTCCCCCCTCGAAAACATTTTGCTTCTCATCCAAGAAGTTTCTTAGGTTGTGAACTGAAGAAGCTTTTTGGATGAGAAGTGAAACGTTTCGATTTCAAATGTTTTCAAGGAAAAAACCAAGCCTAGTTACCTTTTGCAAAAGCACCTTTGGGACAATTCACAGGGCCATGTGTTCTCTAAATGAAAATGTAAAGGAAAGGCCATGAAATGTTTTGATTTTCGTATATCAATTTGAATTTTGGAATGCTCACATGGATCTAGCCAAAACAGCAATGCCCATGTCCAGTACTGGAAAATTTGAGAGTGCTAGAATTGCTGAAAAGAGCAAGAAGCCAATTACAGGAAGCGATTCTAATCCTAGATGCTAAAGAAAAGCATGGAAGCAGGAAGCAATTTTAGGCTTTAGTGTCCTTGAGCTGCTACAGGCCAAATGCTGTTATGTTGTGGCCTACAAAGCTCAGCCAGCATGAACTGAGCTATTATACTTAAGTTATTATACTTATTATACTTTCCTCACAGTCTGCCTGATCTTTGGGTTTCAGCCATAGGATACTTGTGCTCCTGAAGATCTGTCAGGGCTTATCTTCCCCAGCTGAGTTAGCAAATATATTACAGATCAGACTGAGCGTTCTATAACAACCCTGGATAATGCTGTGCAGAGGTATTAGGTAGTTTAGATTAGGGATCAAGATTGAAGGAGAAGTTGAGTTTGTACAATACACCAAATCAATTACAGATCTTGCTGTTCCATCTCTACAACATGAGCACCTTGCTGAGTTTTGAATCTTGGTTATTTTATTTTGTGGATTAGCAATTTGTGAGAACCCAGCCTGTCTGGTTAGTTCATTGGCTAATGGAACCCAGAAAATTTGATTAATTCTGTTGTTCAGGTTAGGCATGCTTAGGTGAAAACATCCATTAGCATTTTGGAAAGTAGATGATACTAAGGAAAAGTGATTCACTCAATAGGATGGATCAGTGATTGAGTAATATAAGGGAGTTTAATTTATCCATAAAGATCTCTGTGCAACATTATTTAGATGTATCATGTGACTTGATTCACATGTTGCAGTAAGTAATGGTTTGTTTGATCACGCTTTGTTGAATAAGCCACAATTAACTTGTACTCATATGGTGTACAAAGCTCGCCTCCCAATCAGGAGGCTGTGAGTTCGATCCTAGGTAGAGGCAGATATTTCTCTCTCTGGGCACATTGAGAATATATCTGTTGGGGAAAAAACTCCGCATTGGTAACAGGAAGGGCATCCGGCCAGTAAACACTCAGCTCCATTCAGTTGCCCCGACTCCACCCCGCAAGGGATTATAGGGTCGTTAAAAGAGATGATGATAGCAATAGCACTTAGACTTATATACCGCTTCATAGTGCTTTACAGCCCTCTCTAAGCGGTTCACAGAGTCAGCATATTGCCCCCAACAATCTGGGTCCTCATTTTACCCACCTCGGAAGGATGGAAGGCTGAGTCCACCTTGAGCCTGGTGAGATTTGAACTGCCGAACTGCAGCTAGCAGTCAGCTGAAGTAGCCTGCAGTACTGCACTCTAACCACTGCGCCATCATCATGATGATGATGATATGGTGCACAAAGCAATAAAACACAATTAACAACTCTATTATCTGAGTTCACAGAATAAAAGAGGCCAGACTACCCTTCCAGTGTGTAGGCTTCAGTTCCCAGAATTCTTAGTCTCAGCTGTGCTGAAGGGGGAATTCCGGGAATAGCAGTCCACTTCTGAAAGACACCCCCATGGAGAAAGTCTGCAATTGAACCTAAACCAAATCACAATATAAATTTGCGTCTGGACTCAAAGATACACAGAGATGAAAGAAAAAGGTCTGTTTTTGATTCTGTCGGGTGTTTCCAGGCATGCCACCGATCAACTCCTGTTTGTAGCAATTGGTTGTTCCATGCAAGGCATATGGAAGCTCACACGAAACCCATCAGGGAGCTGCGCAAGGCCTTCCCGAGCTTTTGGGCAGGAAAGATGGAAGCGGTGACCTCTTTTTTTTTCCTTTTTTTTAAAGTAGCAGCTGGTTACAAGACCCAGGAACTGAATTGGAAATGTCGAAGAATTAAGTTGCATACAATACTGAATAGGGAAGTATGTGTCTTTCAGGTGCGTGAGCAAGCGATTATGTGAGTGGGAGGTTAATTAAGTTGGCAAGTAGAGGAGAAGTTATTGGCACTTGGTTGAACAGTTGGCGAACATGAATTCAGAAACGGGCCAACTTCATTAGCAACCATCCTGGTTCCTTCACAAAGTGATACAGGGGGAAGAATAAACTCTGGGAGGAATTGGAAGCCTTTTTTGGGGGGGACGGACAACAAGGCTGCCTGGGTGCAAACACTAGGCCTCCCTCCCTCCAGCAGGGCCAGGGAAGGGACTGTGGAAGGAGGGAGGAGAGTTAAGCTTCCACTCCCTGTACCCGTGTTCCTCATGAAAATTACAACCTGAAAGGAGTATTACATAAAAAAAAAAAAAAACTAGGTGTGGTTGTTACCTGTACAATAAACCTAACGGCTGGTTTGTCCCCAAGAGGCATCCAGAATTACACTTAAATCTGGCGCCTTTTAATTCCATGGTATCTGTTTGGACGCCTTTGTTCTTTCTTCATTTTAAATTATCTTAGTTTATGGAAGAACCACCATGCTCATTTGTTTTAGGCGCATCATAACCCAAAGGGAACTATCTAGCAGTGAGACATGATAACATGATACATTCATTCCTGCTAAAGTATCACCAATTGAAATGTGAAAATATTTCAGCTCGTAAGATAGAATTAATTACTGTCCCCCATTTATTTAATTTTTTAAATTATGGCTAAAGCTTAGCATGTAGCTGTAGTATAGCTGAGAAAATAGTTTACGTGGCCCAATTGGGCCGTGGGCACCTTTCCTCAAAAAAAAAAAAAGTTATTGGTGTCAAAGCAGAAATAACAGTTGATTGGGTCATGAAAAAAAGTGACAAATTGTTGTGTGGTTGAGGGACAGATATACATTATGTTCACACACCACTTTTAAGAACCCTTTTATAGGATTGAGACAATTTATTGGCACATAAAATATTCAGAAGAGTTTCCACAACTAGGTAAATAAAAAACTAACAAGGATTAAGACCTCCAGGTTTAGAAAGTTGGACAAATGGAGCCACTGAGTTTTCAACTAACTTGTGTAAACACAGCCATAAAGAGAGGGAGGAAAAGAGAGAGAATTGCCAAGAGATTCTTGCAAGAGGGGAAACAAATAAAAATAGTTGTATAAATCATAGGGTTTGTTATTGGGCATTAAATAATATTGTAGGAGTAATTTGAGTGATGGAGTTTATCCCTTTTTTCAGGTGGGTTCTTCATTCTTAGAAAGTCAGAGATTGGATATCTTTTTCAGTGGCTTCTACTCTAAATTGCCCAGGTTGCCCAAAAGTAGAGAGCACTGTGAGAATGAGAAGAAAACAGATCTCCTTTATTTTCCATCCGTTTCCTGTCTTCCCTGGGAATCCTAGAGCTCACTCTGGGGACTGTATCCAGAATAGAGGCCATTGGATGCCAGTCTCTAAGGTAGGCAGTGATTTAAGATTATAAGAATTATGAGTGCCAGTTTGGTGTAGTGGCCAAGGTGCTGGTTTAGAAAGCAGGAGACGGTGAGTTCTAATCCTGCCTTAGGCATGAAAGCTGGCTGGGTGACTTTGGACCACTCACCAGGAGAAGGTGAGTTCTAGTTCTGCCCTAGGCCTGAAAGCCAATTAAGTGACTTTGGGCCAATCACCAGGAGACAGTGAGTTCTAGTCCTGCCTTGGGCATGAAAAACCAGCTGGGAGACTTTGGGCCAAATCCCTCTGTCACAGCCCAACCCACCTCCAAGGGTTGTGGGGAAAATAGAAGAAAGAAAGAAAGAAAGAAAGAAAGAAAGAAAGAAAGAAAGAAAGAAAGAAAGAAAGAAAGAAAGAAAGAAAGAGAAAGAAAGAAAGAAAGAAAGAAAGAAAGAAAGAAAGAAAGAAAGAGAAAGAAAGAAAGAAAGAG
>QLTV01001572.1:121163-151220 GCA_003457575.1 Thermophis baileyi
TTCCTTCCTTCCTTCCTTCCTTCCTTCCTTCTCTGTCTGTCTCTCTCTCTCTCTCTCTCCCTTCTTCCCTCCCTCCCTCCCTCCCCCTTTCTCTTTTCCTCCCTCCCTCCCTCCCTTTCTTTTTCTGCCTCTTTAGTTTTTGACCATGAAAGATACAATAATATCCAGTTCGGTTGCCATGTGTGTAGACTTTTAGCCACTCTCTGTCTTGCCCAGAGTATACCATCATGGAGATAGTCAACACCTCTTAGCCCAGTGGCTGGGTTTATAACATGCTTGACTGGGTTACTGAACGCATGGGGGTGGGGCCTTCCACTGTCCATTGAATTATGCATGCACTAAAATATTGGTTGGGTTTGCACAAAATAGGTTGTCAGGCTTAGCATGTTATGCTTGAATGGAACTCCCAGGTCTGAGTAGATGCGTTGTGCCACTGGACATAGGACAGGAATGACTTGGGCTGGAAAGTCAGGTTTGTACAGCTACCTACAAATGTTAATAGCAATAGCAATAGCACTTAGACTTATATACCGCTTCATAGTGCTTTACAGCCCTCTCTAAGCAGTTTACAGAGCCAGCCTATTGCCCCCCAACCATCTGGGTCCTCATTTTACCCACCTCGGTAGGATGGAAGGCTGAGTCAACCTTGAGCCTGGTGAGATTTGAACTGCCAAATTGCAGGCAGCCGGCAGGCAGCAGAAGGAGCCTGCAGTACTGCACTCTAACCACTGCACCACCATGGCTCATGGTGTTAAACTACCTCACAGCTTGTTGCTTGGGCCAAGCTGCTCCTAGCACCTTCCAATTATCTATGTGTGGATAGATTAGACAGATTATATAGATATATAAAACTAGTCCTCAACTTACAACAGTTCATTTAGTAACCATTTGAAGTTACAACAGCACTGAAAAAAGTGACTGACATCCCTTTTTCACACTTACAACCATTACAGCATCCCCTTGGTCATATGATCAAAATTCAGATGCTTGGCAACTGGTTCATATTTCTGACGATTGCAGTGTCCCGGGATCACATGATCACCTTTTGTGACCTTCTGACAAGCAAAGTCAATGCCAGATCCACTTTACAAGGGTGTTACTAACTTAGCAACAACAGCGATTTAACTTAATAACTGTGGCCAGAAAGGCCCTAAAATGGGGCAAAACTCACTTATCAAATATCTCGCTTAGGCAATAGAATTTTTGGGCTTAGACTTAGACTAACTTTATTGTCACTTTGAATGTACACTAATCGGCATACATTAAAATGAAATTTGGTTGCATACAGCTCTCCAAGGGTCACCACCTCCAATATACAACACATAAACATGACAAAAAAATAATAAAAAAAATATACAGTACATATACCCACATATATTATATGAGGCTCAGTTGTTGTCGTAAGTCAAAGGCTACGTGTAGTCCCATTATCCACAGCCAGCAGAAGACTGCCATTGGGGACAGTTGAGTAACTCAAGACCTGAAATGATTCAGCCTCTCAAGCCATTCCTCGGATACTTCTTAATAGAAGTAAGTGTTAGAGAACTGGGCCATTTGCTTGGGCTCAAATGCTAACTCTTGATTTACACCACGGTTCCTGCCCTCTGATCAGACGCTGTCCACACTTAAGTCACCTGGTGTCTAATTTGCACAGTAAACCACTGGCCACTCACAGCTTTTGGGAGTCCCAGCATTTCTCTCCCACTCATAAAGATATCCATTGCAGAGGAGAGATGGCTTGCTTTGCTGAAGAGGGATAGTCTACACCTGAAATCTATTTCAACATTTTATCCGTGCAATCTGCTTGGATCGGGATCCTAAGGAGGGGGGCCTTTTTCTCAGTTTTCTGTGAAAGTAACTGCCTGTGAATTCTAATGCATAAGCTCTCTTTCATCACATGTCTTAGAGGCGACAGGAAAAGATTTGTGTGTGTGTGTGTGTGTAAACTGAGTTACCCAGAAAGACACCTCCTAATTACTTATCTTGTAAAATATGCATATGTAATTGCTTTTACAGAATTACAGAGTTGGACGGGACCTTGGAGGTCTTCTAGTCCAACCCCCTTCCCATGGCAGGAAACCCTATACCAGTGAAGGCGAACCTTTTAGACACCGAGTGCCCAAACTGCATGCATGCGCATGCCCAAACTGAAAGGTGTGAGTGTGCGCATGAACGCGTGCATGTGCCAACATGCGCGTGCATGCGCCAACATGCGCAGGCATGCGCCAACATGCGCAGGCATGCACGGACATGCGCTGCAGAGACCCGAAGACCATCTGGCCGGCGGGAGGTGGGGCATCCCAACCCTGGCAGCGCGGCAAGAAGTAAGATCTTTTTTCTTTTGTGAGCTTCTGCTTCGTCGTTTGCAGGGAAACAGAAGCTCACGAAAGAAATGCCACAGAGATCTGACCTGGGGCGACGGCGCACGTGCCAGCAGAGAGGGCTCTGCGTGCCACCTCTGGCACACGTGCCATAGGTTCGCCATCACGGACCTATACCATTTCAGACAAATGGTTGTCCAATCTCTTCTTAAAAACCTCCAGTGTTATAGCACCCACAACTTCTGGAGGCAAGTCCTTCCACGTTCTAAGTTGCTTCTCTCCTTGATTAGTTTCCATCCTTTGCTTCTTGTCCTGCCTTCATGTGCTTTGGAGAAGAGGTTGACCCCCTCTTCTTTATGGCAGCCCCTCAAATATTGGAACACTGCTATCATGTCTCCCGTAGTCCTTCTTTTCATTAAACTAGACATACCCAGTTCCTGCAACCGTTCTCCATATACTTTAGCCTGCAGTCCCCTGATCATCTTTGCTGCTCTTTTCTGCACTTTTTCTAGATTCTCAACCTATTTTTTACATCATGGCAACCAAAGCTGGATGCAGTATTCCAAGTGTGGTCTTGCCAAGGCCTTATAAAGTGGTATTAACCACTTTATTGTATTTATGATTTTAAGTATTTTTATGCTGGTTCAATCAAACAAATCTACATGGTTTAAAAATAAAACAATGTAACTTCGTCTCTTAAATAACTTAAGCCATAGTTCAGAAATAAAATCTTTTTATTATTTTATTTATATGCATCCTGCTTGTCATATCTTTCAACTTACTTAGCTTTCGAGCTCAGACACAGCTGGCCAATGTTTCTAGCTCCCAACAGAGAAAATTATAGAAGGATGAAAGTTATTTTCCAAATGGTTATGTATACAACTTAGCTCACATAGGCCTGAATAGAAATTTAGATTCCCCCCCCCCCAAAAAAAAGCAGGAGTGGGAACAAAATGAGGCTTTTAATGCAGATAATTATGAAGAGGTGAAGCCATAAAATCGCCATGATTTTTTTCCTGTATATGATACCAACAAATTACTTCAGGTGTATGTCACTGAATCTGTTTTTAAAGAAATATGTCTTCAGAGGGTAGTTATTCACCTTATCCTGCTTAATCCAGGGTGGGACAAAAAAAGTTAAAGCAGGAAGATAATTAGAAACAGTAGGTAAGAAAGAGGTTAAAAATCCTGTTTCTCCATCTCAAATTTCCCTATTTCCTTTATGTGCCGGTCAACTAATTGCTTTAAATATTGGTTAGGCCTGCATACAGTGCATGCTGAGTCTGGTGGCACTTTTGGAATTTTCAAAATGTTTTGTGGGTACTTTCCAAAATGTCTGTTTATTCACATCATAACTGCTCTGTCTATCTAATACGCAATAACCGTGGGTGGCTCCCAGGAACAGTAATAAAAACACACAAAACACAATACACCCCAAAACAACTCCCAATGTCCTAAACAACACTCCCTGGTAATAAGCAATTCCCATGGTTGGGCTTAGCGGTGAAATCTACTTACCTTCCCTACCGGTTCGGAAGTGCGTGCTTTGCAAGCGTGTACGCGCGCCACCATCGCGCATGTTTTTCACCCTCTGCGCATGCGCAGAAGGCTTTGCGCTGCACAGAGGATTAAAAACAAGAAAATGGCGACGTCCAGGTGGGTGGGCGGAGCCTCGCGCTGTCGCCGCTACCGGTTCTCCGAACCACCGGCGGCCGCCGCTACCGGTACGCCCGAACCAGGGCGTACCGGTAGGATTTCACCACTGGTTGGGCTCCAGTCTCACTTTACCACAACACTGGAGGACCAAACAGTTACAATACAGTGATTTAGCAGATTCCTATTTGCTCTTCTCTCTAATCCTTCCCATAACTGTCCAGGATCTTTGTGTTTGTTATGAGATCCATTGGGTTTTTTTTTTTTTTTTTTTTTTTTTTATTGCAGCAAATCCAGATTATGGATTTCAAATATCTGTTAACAGTATTTTGAAATGCAATCTGCATGGCCTTCTTCCAGACTAGGGAATCATGCTACTGGTTTCATGATTTAAACAGGGATTCCTGAAAGCATCTCTCCAGATCCCCTTTCATCAGCGTTTTCCATAGAGCACTGGGTATTACCAAATATTATGCTATTCATGAGCAAGTCTTAAAACTTTGCAATGGGAAAATTGCATTGAAAAAAAGACTTGAGGTGACAAGATTGCTTGTCATGAGAACTTCCGCATCCCTGCGACTTTGATGGAAGTCTTTTGGACAGAATTACAGCTTTAGCACCGGAGTCCGAGGCAGAACAATTTTTAGATATAAGGCTGTAATTTTATTTGTGCAGATTGACATCCGAGTTCTACAAAATTTCTCCAGCCGTAGAAATATATACAAATAAACGTTTGAATAAACCCGGAAATGGGTTAGGTGGTACCGTGGCAATACTTGGACGTTCTTTGAAAATTCGAGCGGGGATTATCCAGAATATGGGGGGGGGGTTTCTTAAAAGTTTTCCAGATATTTCAGAAAGAAATTTTGAGATCAAAGCTACTATTACTCAATTTTGGCAAGCCTCTTGGGAGATTTGTGGACACGCATCATCAGTAGCGTTTCCTTTCTCTTCGGAGTCCTTGGACAAACCTTCAGAATGTTCAGAGTTCCATGTGAAATAGAATAGAGGCAGTCCTTGACTTACAACCATTCGTTTAGCAACTGCTCCTAGTTACAATGAAAAAAGTGACTTACGACTTATTATTGGTTTCCTTGCCAACTGCTTATACGGCATTATTACCCACTTTTCCCTGACATTCCGTTGGGATGTGCCTTCTGATAACTTAAATCCATTATACTGAGGCCTGCTGGAAGGAGAGAGACCAGGTGTGAACCCAGCCTTGTAAGTGCTAGATCTTTCATAGGGCCTGTCAGTCTTAAGACGGAACAAGCTGGTTTCCTTAGTTCTCTCATCACAGTCACTTTATCAATCTCATTGCCTTTCTCTGAATCTAGTGTGGCACCCACACCCACACAATACTTTCAGCCAGGGAGAAAGGGCGCAAGTTGTAAGTCACTACCATTGACTCTGATTGAGAACTTACTTCTGATTCAGGTGGCCTAAAATTACGTTTTTACTATTCGGGACATTTAAAAAAAAAAAAGGAATAGTATTGTTTTCCTAAAAAGATATGTAGCATAGATCAGTGTTTCTCAAGCTTTCCAACTTAAAATGGGTGAACTTCAACTCCCAGAATTCCCCAGCCAGCTAGATTGGCTGGGGAATTCTGGGAGTTGAAGTCCACCCATCTTAAAGTGGCAAAGCTTGAGAAAAACTGGCATAAATAGGTACAATGCAGTCAGTGACTGAATACTATCAATATGGCATTCAGGATAAACTTTAATATGACGGTTATCTTAAGTATATGCTCCAGCTACTGATGGAGATCCACCTCTGTGGCTTGTTTATAGCAATAGCAATAGCACTTAGACTTATATACCGCTTCATAGTGCTTTACAGCCCTCTCTAAGCGGTTCACAGAGTCAGCCTATTGCCCCCAACAATCTGGGTCCTCATTTTACCCACCTCAGAAGGATGGAAGGCTGAGTCAACCTTGAGCCGGTGAGATTTGAACCGCCGAACTGCAGCTAGCAGTCAGCTGAAGTAGCCTGCAGTGCTACACTCTAACCACTGCGCCACCTCGGCTCTCTTCATCGTCATAATCATAGTTTATGATTCAGCGTATGATGTGAATCCAGATGATTATTTTACAAATATAGCCAAACTGAAATCGTTGCAAGCAGTCAAAGGCCCTGATAGTTTTCGGCCTGTTTAAAACTATTCTATCCTTATGCTGTTTTACTACTGGGTGGGTGAGTAATTGGTTACTATCCTGAAAGGGAGTTGATTCCTCAAGCCACAAGCTGGCTTGGCTTTCGGTGTTTGTGGAGCACGTTGGAAAAGAATGAGAAGAATCTTTGAAGAGTCTGTCGGCAGCTATTAGTTAGGGTAGCTCAGTGCACGAACCACGTTCGCAAGAAGGGTAGGCTCGCATTCAAGATGGTGGACTTTCAGAAGTCCATTGTTGAACGCAGAAGTCCAGACTACTAAACAGGCTTCGCCTTGCTTCAAAAAGGCCCTTCGTTCTTCTTTTCACAGAGTATTTCTTGCTTCCTGCTTTTGGGGTTTTTGTTGTTTTTTTAAAGCGTTTTTAATAATACGCTCTCTCTTTCTGCTATTCTTACAAAAAGCGGAAGTGAAAGCTGTCTTTGTCTTCTTCAAAGCTGGAACTGGGGACAAGAGACGAGCACACGGGGGAATTTAGAATTGCTGCAATGCCGAATCACGGTTTAACGTGAAGCATTGTATCCCAATGTGGCTTAGGTTAGGTTTACTTTTCAGACTGGAAGAAACGTACATGGCCTGGTTCTCCACAGGTACAAACTTAGCACGACAGCCAGGAGAGTTTTAGGAGAGAGAGATTCCTCCCATGTGTTAGCTAGTTTCTCATGAGTAGAACTTTCTCCGGAGAGGAATGGAAGAAAAGCTACTTAACTATGATTCTCCTACACATTACATCTCCTGTAAACTCAATTTCGTTTAGGCATTTAAACACTGTTTTGGTAAGGAAAATATAGACCTCTCAAAAATGTCTCAAAGTATTTCTTTACTCAAGACGTATTCCTTTTTATTTTACTTTTTTTGCACTCTGGTTAGATTCTTATTACGTACTCGACTAAGCTAAAATGTTGGATACTTTATGGTTTAGCATTTTGTGACAACCCAGCCACTGCCCTAGCATGTTATTTTATATTGAACCTTCGTATGAGGCATCCAATGGTTTTATAGTGTGTTAGAATGGCTTGTTGTGTTATTTAACCAGCGTAGGCTAAAAGTAGTATATGTTGTGCGAATTCAAATTTGAGTCTTCCTAGAGAATGGTTAGACCATCTCTGTTTCAAAATATATACCACAAGATTTTACTTTTCAACAGGTTGAATTTTTTTTCGAGCACTTTAAAACTTTGTTGTTAATTATGCACAGAAGCAGAAGGTAGCTCATTTATCACTGCTGCTTCACCTGAATAACTGGTTTCCTTCCTCTAAGCTTAAGGACTAGAAGCTTAATGTTTGTTTTTAAGAAAGAGCAGCACTTCTCAGATTTCCCCCCCCCCCTTTTGTGGCTTTTTTATGCTTCTGTTTGCACATGCCCAAAGACAAAGTCCACACACTTGTCCTGGGGAGACTGATCTCGCTCTCTTTCTCTGGGAGGTGTGAGCTGCCATGTCTAGCAGCTGGGCCCTGTTGTCCTGAATGCTGTTGGCACCAGTTAGACAATCCGTCCAATTAGCAAAAGCTGGCCCATGTTCTCTCTCAAGAACATTGCGGTGCACAACTTCCAAGCTTTTCAAAACTCCAGGGCTAATTATGCAGCTCTTAGAAATAACGACGGGGTCCCAAAACCTCTGCTGTCAAGTCCTTTGCAGCCATTGATCAGAAATACTTTCCTTGGGGGGGGGGGCTTGTATATCTATAAAGGGTCTGTGGGCTTTAGTTCTGCATCCAAGAGCAGTGCTGGACCCGGGATCAGGGTGCCAGGAAATGCTTTTGCCAGAAGAAATGGGGGGGGGGGAGGGAAGAACCCCTTTTGTTTGTGGGGGGTTTCAGCGAATTTGGATGGTTTTAATGGGCCTTTCCGTCCGGATGTTGCCAAATTGTATCGTGGGTTGGATTGGAAGCTGGTAAGTCTGTTTGTGAGAAGGGCCTCCGATTCTCGGTGAGGGATGCTACGAGGCATCTAGTTGGCTTGCAGGACCACTGTGGTTGGGTTCACACACTAGTCTTCTGCTAGATTTTGAAATTAAACCATGTTCTTAGTGCTCGCAGTGCATTGAACTATAATCTAACCAGTTTGGATTTGTACAACGTGCTGAGCTACAAAAAAAAGTATATATATGTATTTTAATGTACACCCATTTTTTGCAAACAATTTTTCTTACTTTTTTTTGTACCACTCTTTCTTGGATTATTATTATTACTATTCACAAACTTCATTGCAAAATTCTGTACGTTTTGAAGAAAGTTTTGATTCAAAAATGCAAAAATAAGATAGGTTCGTGTGAAAAATCACCAGATTTCTCCTTCCATCTCTAGCCATGCACGCAAACTTCCTCTGCCCATTGCCTTTTCGTGAACACCATTTCATCATCCGCGTTCATTCCTTTGGCATATCATTCCTCAGTTTAAACAGCCTTACAGAACTGTCTACAAAGCAAAAACAACCACCCTGTTTTGGGAAGGGACTGGGAAATTTAACTGCAAATCTGTAAACTTTCTGTATTCTCCCCCCCCCCCGCCAAAAAAAGCTCCCAGTTTGAAATCTCTATTAGAATAGTATATACACTCTACCTTCCCTTAAGTGTTCAGAGTAGAGAGATGCTAACAATACCGTATATTATATCATGCCCCCCCCATGTATGGGGTCTTACATGACTTCCACACATACCTTTTGGAGAGGGGAGAATTTAATCTGTGTTTATTTTTTCCCTATAATTTGTGTACTTTTTCTACCATGCAGAGTTAGATCCTTACAACAATTTCCTTGATTCCACTGATGTATGTTTTTAAAAAGGTGAGAAGGAGGAAGATGTACTATAGGTAAACAACAAATTCAGCATGAGAGAATTCCAGTGAGCAGAAATACCAACTGTGTTTATGTTAATATATTTTACAGGAGGGGAAAAAATAATACAAATGTTTACAATATGGTAAAATAGAGAGACCAAACACTTAGTCATCTAGAATTCTTTGGATATAATTGTGGGTACATGTCTACCAGTTTTTTTACTACCGGTTCTGTGGGCGTGGCTTGGTGGGCGTGGTGTGGCTTGGTGGGCGTGGCAGGGGAAGTTTACTGCAAAATCCCCATTCCCTCCCCACTCCTGGGGGGAAGGATACTGCAAAATCCCCATTCCCACCCCACTCCTGGGGGAAGGATATTGCAAAATCCCCATTCCCTCCCCACTCCAGGGGAAGGATATTGCAAAATCTCCATTCCCACCCCACTCCGGGGCCAGCCAGAGGTGGTATTTGCCGGTTCTCCGAACTACTCAAAATTTCCGCTACCGGTTCTCCAGAACCTGTCAGAACCTGCTGGATTTCACCCCTGATGTCTACCCTCCTGAGTAGCTTTGCCAGTGGTTTATGCGTTCTGAGTATTGTCATCTGAAGACAGTAGTAGCTGGGGCAAAGCTGGATTGACATAACTTGAAATTGTATTCTTGTTTCATCATAGCTCTAATCTGGGAAGTTGTTTGGACAATGAATTGACTTTTCCGTAGTGTTTTCATATCCTAAAACTAGGCTAAATCCTAAATTATGAAACTCCTGCCATTTGGTAAATTTAGCCTGCAGCCTTTATTAGACGGATGACATGTATTTGCAGTGGGATATAATTCTTTATAAAGTTTTATAATACACGTGCATTACCGTTAGTGGTGGAAATATATAGTTATACACATCTTGCATTCTACATACAATGCCTCTTAACCTATGGCTTTTATGCAAACTTGCATATCATTTAAGAGAAAAGATGTCAAGGACTTTGGCCCTTCTTTGTAATTAACTCTTTGTACCAGATGACCAAGAAGTCCTTTGTGTACACCAGAACTTGAGAATAACACTGAATTTACTAGAGAAATATTAGAAATACCCATAAGTTTGCACACTGTTATTTAGAACATGATCCTTTGCATATTTAAAACATTATTTTGGTTCCTGGCATGGATAGTATGTGTAGGTTTTTATTTGTTTGGTTTGATTCCCTTCTGAATCGATTCTGGATTTTAATTGGTACCGTCAGTGCGCAATTCCTGCGTTTCCCAATAAGCTCCTTCGAGTTTGCTCCCTGATTTGAAATGTCTGAATTAGAATTGCTAGCAGAGTAGTTTCTTCTTTCAGCAATTTTCTGCCAAAGTCCCAAAACAAATGCATTAAAAAACAACAACCCAGAAATGCTTTTCCCACAATTCCATTCCCTCCCCACTTTTTCTCTTTTATGCCAGTTCACCAGAAGGCTTGCAAAAATTGGGAGGGTAAGGGTAAGAGCTAACATGACTCTGATTCATTAAATGAGATGACGGAAATCAACCAAATTCCAGAAGTTACTAGCTTTGTACGGTATGTACAAGGCTGTTTTCTGAGAAAGGGCCAAAGGCCTGCTTTCTGTCATTCCTTTGTTCAAACTCCAAAGAGTTTCATAATTTTTTTTTACAGGGTAATACTACAAAACAGTCAACTTCTCTAGAACTTGTTGGGTGGGGACGGCCAGTCATGAGTTCCTCTTTCCTTTTCACGATGGGCATTTGGAGTGGGCAGAGAATTCGTTGGATCCAGCTCAGTTGTTTTGGGTTGGAGATGTGCAGGGATTATTTCAGATTAGAGTGGAAGTTGAAATAGCTCTGCTGTGGAAAAACTGGGGAGTTGCAGGTCCTCTCTCTATCTGTAACCCCGATTTAGAACATAGAATAATAGAACATAGAGTTGGAAGGGACCTTGGAGGTCTTCTAGGCCAAACCCCCTGCGCGAGCAGGAGACCCTATACCATTTCAGGCAAATGGCTGTCCAGTCTCTTCTTGAAAGCCTCCAGTGATGGAGCACCCGCAACTTCTGAAGGCAACTTCTGTTCCATCGGTTGATTGCTCTCACCGTTAGGAAATTTCTCCTTAGTTTGCTAGGTTGCTTCTCTCCTTGGTTAGTTTCCATCCATTGCTTCTTGCCTTGCTTTTGGTGCTTTGGAAAATAGTTTGACCCCCTTCATCTTTGCAGGAGCCCCTCAAATATTGGAAGGCTGCTATCGTGTCTCCCCTAGTCCTTCTTTTCTCTAGACTAGAGATACCCAACTACTGCAAGCGTTCTTCATACATTTTATCCTCCAGCCCCTAATCGTTCTTCTCTGCCCTCTTTCCAATGTCTCAACATTTCACAAGGTTTGCTTTCTCTCAAAATTGTCCTGGTCATAAAAGTCATAAATAACATATGAATAAGACACTTTGACCTCATGCTGGCTGGGGAATTCTGGGAGTTGAAGTCCACAAGTCTTAAAGTAGCCAAGGTTGGGCAACCTTGTGCCAGACTATATAGGATCGTTCTTTGCATACATTTTTAAAAATAAAGGCACTTTAAATGAGAAGTAGTGGGTACCATTGCACTGTGCATATATTAAAGCCGAAGAACAAAGTAAGGCTGAAATTGGAGAAGCTTCGATTTGGACAGCAGCACTAAGCAGTGGGTGGGCCTCTGCGTCCTCCTTGCCTCTCCCTTCTCTAGAATTCTATTAATCAACTGTGCAATGGAAAATGCAGGTTGCAGAACGATTTTCTTGGGACGGGAATCGTGGCTCAAAGCTTTGGGTTAAAACTGAACCACAAAACCCCTTCTGCAATCCAATTCTCAGTTTGCACAGTGGTTAGTATTCCCGGTAAATCTCAACCATGGTTGGGACAGCAATGGCTAAAATACATTGAAAGAAATGGAACCAGGATCTTTTCCCACAAAATGACTGGAAGAATCTCTACCCAACTCTCACGGGCCCTTCATTTCTTCCTAAAGCAAACAAACAGCCCCGCTGAAACTGGGGGTAGGAAAGCCTATTCATTTACCTCAGTTTGTTAGTTTCCTCATTTGGGTTCGAGAAGAACGGTTATTTTGGATGATAAATGATGACAACCAGTGGGGAGGTTTGGGCAGGGTCTTCCCTCTCTCCGTTCCAGAAAACCATCGCAACTGGATTCTCTCATTGGCATCCTTCGGGTGGCAAAAGCCATGGCCTTCTCCGGGTCAGTGTTTCTCAACCTTGGCATCCTTAGGATTTGTGGACTTCAATTCCCAGAACGCTGGCTGACGAATTCTGGGAGTTGAAGTCCACACCTCCTAAAGTTGCCAAGGTTGCAAAACACGGCTCTGGATCATTGGTTTCTATTGTTAAAACTTTAGAAGTTTCTTCTAACGTTCAATAGGAATGTTGTTTGAGGTAACTTTATGGACAGCAGTACAGCAGCACAAACCTGGGGTGAGAGAAAGCTTAATTCTGGTTTTTTCAAGGTCTCCAAATTTTCTTTGATCTAAGTAGTGGATGGCAGAGGATTTTTGCTGGCATATTTTGAATAATAACAAAGCTTTCTAATTTCAGGTGTGTAACTCTTCCCAAGAGGATGTCTTGAACCAAAAGATAAGTGTTAGAAAGATGAGGTGAGTTTTGTTTTCCAGTACATGAGCTTTCCCCCCCCTAATATTAATAAATAATAACTTAAGGCGGCAAACATATCCAACACACCCTCCTCCTATTTTCCCCACAACAACCCTGTGAAGTGAATTGGGCTAAGAGAGAGGGACTGGCCCAAAGTCACCTGGGCAGCTTTCATGCCTAAGGCAGAACTAGAACTCATAGTCTCCTGGTGATTGGCCCAAAGTCACTCAACTGACTTTCATGCCCAAGGCGGGACTAGAACTCACTGTCTCCTGGTGATTGGCCCAAAGTCACCCACCTGGCTTTCATCCTAAGGCGGGACTAGAACTCACTGTCTCCTGGTGATTGGCCCAAAGTCAGCCGGCTGGCTTTCATAGCCTACGGTATGATCTGCCGGTTTCTAGCCTGGTGCCTTCACCACTAGACCAAACTGGCTCTCCACTAGATTATATATGGAGGCCACCCAAAAATCTTAGAACCCTAAGTTGTCTGGGGATTTGAAAAGAAGAAGGCAACGGCGGCAAGCCACTTCTCTGCTGTTGCCAGTGAAATATTATTTTGCACAATATGCTGAAGCACAAAATAAGGTTAACATTAATCAAGCTCCATGGATTGTGCAGATCACATCCTCCAGATCTTCAAGTGAACAATTAAGTATTGTGTGAACTGAACCACTGAGGAAGGTGAACCAAGAGGGAGAGACACAAGCTGGATTCCTGGTGACTTGATAGAGACGGTCTCATCTACAGTCCTGGAATGCCTAGGCGATTCTCCCCCTGCAGACGCCACTCAGGTCCCACCACTCACAATGTCTATGGAGATTCTCAATCATCCGGTCACCGTTGTCCCAAAGGTGTTTTTCAAAAGGCAGCTGGACTTTCTTGGGGTCTTTTCCCCCCTTGAAAATGTTTCCCTTCTCATTCAAGGCTCAGTCAAATTTGGGTAACTGCTGCCCCCTGCTGGGATAAAATTTAAATTGCACTCTTGAGAAATCAAAAGAGGATGAGAAACGGATGAGGGCCATGATTTGCTCTTAAATGTGGTGCTGTCTTGTGATTCAGGAGCTTAGTAAAATGTAAATAAAAAAGGGATGAGTTGAATTAAAAGGCGGCAGAAAGATAGTGGGTGCATCCTGGAATGGAACAGGATTTTCTCCTTCTCTTCATTGAAAGGCTTTCATGCAGAAGTGAGAAAACCACTGTGGATCAGCAGTGGATTGCTCCCGGTTCGGCCTGGTCCTGCGAACTGGTAGCGGCGGCGGGAGGCTCCGCCCACCTGCCCGGGACGCTTTGCGCATGCGCGCGTGCGAACCGGTAGCAACGGGTTTTAGAACCCACTACTGCTGTGGATGCCCTGATTTTGAATTTCTGGAGTTGGACTAGATAGCCTGCAGCTCCTTCTACCTTTGTATTATGCAGTTGATGCCTAAATAGAGTTAATAGAGTGGGAAACAGAGAAGGATGAGCAGAATCATGAGAACCTTCAGAATAACATCCGCCTGGCTGTTTGGATCTCATCAGTCCTACACAATTTTAGATGTTCTTTAAAAATTTAGGAGGTTCACCCCTCCCCCTCCTCCAGGTTCTGAAATAGACCGATGTTCTGTCCATTTGGTGCAGAGCCTCCCTTGGTTATGTTCCCTCAGTTACATTTAGCTCCTAGGTGATGTTATTTTATATTTTATTTTTAGCCATTGTATTGATTTTAATTGTGTGTCACCCAACATCCGTGCTGAGTAGGCTGACCTTTATAAATCTGAATTACAACTGAATATATGATACACAGCAGGAGACCTAGATGTAGCCAGGATTCCTGCAGTGGAGCAGTGAAAGATCCACACCACAGTATAACAGGCAATATGGTTGAAAGTTGGAGCAGAGCAAGTCTGTAAATACTTCATTAAAAAAGAACTTTTACGTTTTTTGACATCAGAATCCCTTTCTGCTTTCCTGTCAGCAACTTCATTCTGAGTCTAGCCCAGATACAAGATCAGGAAGGAACAAACTGCCTTTTAATTTTAATTGTGATTAATTTTAATTTAAAATTTAATTTTTAAATTTAATTTAAAAACTACATTTTTCTATGTACAGTACCAGTCAGGGAAAAGAACAGAGGAAGGAAAAGAGTGAACTTGATATCTTTTTAAACATTTCATAAAGAAATGTTATCTGCTGTAAAAAAAAAAAACTACTTGAAGAATTTGCCAGTTCATGTTATTTGAGAGTAATTTCAGAGTCCCACTTTTAGGTTGCATGCTTTGCCATTGATCTCCATTAACTGCTGTTAGGGATGGTTTCTAATTTAGAAATTTTAGTCAAAAAAATATCCTTCCCTAGGAAAGAGAGAAGGAAGAAGTGTTCAGCTGCGAAATAAAATCTGAATGTTGTTTTTTTTAATTCTTTACAGGTGGCAAGAAAGGAAATGAAAACATGAATATTTCAAGATAAGAGATGGAGGGAAAGGCAGCATC
Source organism: Thermophis baileyi (assembly GCA_003457575.1). Lineage (NCBI taxonomy): Eukaryota > Metazoa > Chordata > Lepidosauria > Squamata > Dipsadidae > Thermophis > Thermophis baileyi. The sequence continues at coordinate 136,176 of QLTV01001572.1, forward strand.
GAAAGGATTAACCCCCCCCCCAATCAGTGCTGTAACCTGGGCTATTATTAGGCGGATGTCAGATTTAGATCCTTCAAAGTTTAAAGCCTTGGTCAAGAATGAACCTTTTGATTACAGAACGCAGAGCAGAAAATCTTCCGGGTTGCTATTCAGCAACTGATGACATCCCCTGACCCTAAATCTCAGACTTACATCCTGCAAGTAGTCAATGCCAATTCCATGCTGTTGCAAAGGGAGCCACGTGGAGAAGTCATCAGGAGTTGACCACCACCAAAAAGAGCTTTACCCTTTTTTTATACCAGTGGGTCGTGTGGACTTCCCTTGAGGCTCATCTCACGCATGCTCCGGTTTCAAGGCGGTCAGTTTATCATTCGCTGAGGAAATACCTTCAGGATGGTCTCCATCTCTGAACCAGTTGGTGACTACAACAAGAAAGAGGATTAAGCAGGGAACTTGTGTTTTCTATTTATGAATGGGAAGAAGACCTTATTTGCATTATTCTTATTTTTTGTCATCTGGAGGAGGAACTTGAGGGAAACCAGCATCAGCAAACCCCATGGTGTCTCCTGGCCTGGGGCAGACCCTCTCCTTCTCGTCTGATCTGGCCCCCCTCACTTGACCTGACTGGGGTGAGCTCCCGTTCCTTGCCCCAACTCCTGCCCACCTAGCAGTTCGAAAGCATGCAAATGCGAGTAGAGAAATAGGTACCACTTTGGTGGAAGTTAACAGTGTTCTGTGCACCTTTGGCATATAGCCACACAGGCCACATGACCATGGAAATTGTCTTCAGACAGTGCTGGCTCATTGGCCCTTGAAACGGAGGTGAGCACAGCCCCCTATACAGGTAGTCCTCGAATTACGACCACAATTCAGCCCAAAATTTCTGTTGCAGTGGTTAAGTGAATTTTGCTCCATTTTACGACCTTTCTTGCCACAGTTTTTAAGTGAATCACTGTGTTTGCTAAGTTAGTAACACGGTTGTTAAGTGAATCTGGCTTCCCCCTTGACTTTGCTTGTTGGAAGGTCGCAAAAGGTGAGCACATGACCCCGGGATGCTGCAACCATCATAAATATGAGTTAGTTGCCAAGTATCCGAATTTTGATCACGTGGCTGTGGGGATACTGTAATAGTTGTAAGTATGAAAAATGGTCATAACTCACTTTTTTCAGTGGCCGTTGCAACTTCGAACAGTCACTAAATGAACTGTTGTAAGTTGAGGACTATCTGTAGTCAGCAAAGACTAGTGGAGTAAAATCCCTGGGGATTCCTTTACTTTGATCCTTGTGGCACGTTTATGAATTTATGTAGACTTAAGATACGCTGTTGAGAATGGAAAAGGGGCGAGGTCGACCGCTTTTTCTTGCATGTGGGCTCAGCTGTCTTTTTATTCTTGCAGCTTCCTTCACCCTGAGAGTGGCAAGCTCAGAAGTATATTTTGGCTTTTTCAAGAGGATGGCGCGGGAGGAAAAAGAACATGGCTTTCTCTTCAGGAGCCTTTACCGTCTCGGCTTCGTTGAAACGAAAAGGAAATAGCCACCATGCCTTAATATCGGTCTTCAACACGTCCAGCTACAAGGAAGTCTTGCCTGGAGCTCCTTCAGGAATCTGGTTTCATATGGTGGTTTAGATTTAAGTACACAATGTCTAGCACCATTTGAAATCAGTGTTTTTGGGGGAAGAATGGCTACGCATTGACCGGTCTCGGAGTCCACCTTGGTTCCCATAGGCTTCCGATAAAAGCTTCCGCGACCAGCTCACTTACATTGGATTTATTGCCTCTTTTCACGTACAGCCTCGGCAGCAAAACTGAGTTAATTATTAAGCCAGGTTAGACAATTGAAATGAATCTCTCCCTTACAGAAGTATACCTGCCTTCTTAGGCAAGTCAGGAAGATACTGGGCCTTGGAAGTGTGAAGGTTTATGCATACAGTACTATGAGAATTGACAGATTGCAAATAGAGATTCAGAGCTGATTGCAAAGAAGTTTTAATAAGCTGACTTGGCAGAAAACCTCTTTTTCCAGAATGGTGTCTGTGCCACAATGTCATCATTTAAAATAAATTAAGTGAGCAAATATTTAGGGCTTGATGTTTGAGGATTCCCTCCCCCTCCCAGGTGTGTTGGTGCAGCTAGCTGGAAATTTGTCGGATTTAGAAGGAATAGAATAGAATAACAGAGTTGGAAGGGACCTTGGAGGTCTTCTAGTCCAACCCCCTGCTTAGGCAGGAAACCCTACACCACTTCAGACAAATGGTTATCCAACATCTTAAAAACTTCCAGTGTTGGAGCATTCACAACTTCTGGAGGCAAGTTGTTCCACTGATTAATTGTTCTCACTGTCAGGAAATTTCTCTTCAGTTCTAGGTTGCTTCTCTCCTTGATGAGTTTCCATCCATTGCTTCTTGTCCTGCCTTCAGGTGTTTTGGAAAATAGGTTGTCCCCCTCTTCTTTATGGCAGCCCCTGAGACATTGGAAGACTGCTATCATGTCACCCCTGGTCCTTCTTTTCATCAAACTACACATACCCCATTCCAGGAACCGTTCTTCATACAGTATGTTTTAGTCTCCAGTCCCCTAATCTTCTTTGTTGCTCTTCTCTGCACTCTTTCTAGAGTCTCTTTTTTACATTGCGTTGACCAAAACTGAATGCAGTATTCCAAGTGTGGCCTTATTCCAATTTGAAGACCCCAAATTGGAATAAGATGGCAACTTGAGGCCTAACGGTGTATAATGCCAACACCTGAACAAGAGCAGGGTTTGTTCTATTGGTATAATTAATATCCCGTTTCTTAGTCGGGGTTTATAAATACGGAAGTGAGGGTGGCTCTACCAAAGTACTTCAGAGATTCTCGGTAGCCACGCATGCAAATTCATGGATTCTCAGATTCCAGTGACCCCTTTAAAGGATAACTGATTTCTTCTGGTGTTCGGAGTCTATTCTTCTTTCTAGCACCATTTGAAATCGGTTATAGTGATTGGGGAATGTCGCCCTGTTTGAACCCAGGTGGAGAACTGGTGTTGGTGGTAAGATCTAGACGTGAAAGCTTAGGCTGGAATGCCTCCCATCAGCCGGCCTTTGGGATTACGAGAGAAAAGTCGCAACTGGGACACATTGTGATTCTCCCGTTTGAAGGGACACAAGAAACAGCCGACACAGCGTCACGTGGTTGTGAAACCAATTACAACGAAGGCTGCACTTCGCAGCAGTAATAATCGTAAGTGGAAGATTGTCTCTCTTTTGAGTGTGCACACAGGGAGAAAACAAGCCACATCTCATTCCAGGAACACGGTCATCGCCACGAACAATGACTTAACAGAATAACAGAGCTGGGAGGGACCTTGGAGGTCTTCTAGTCCAACCCCCTGGTCAGGCAGGAGAGCCGATACCATTTCATGGATTTCATGGATGCTGCTGAGGAAGGAAGGAAAGGACTGCGGAATATCTCCAGCTCTAAATTTCTCTGCTTTCAAACAGTCTCACCCAGCAAAACAGTAACCACACTCCACAATGTGTGTGACTGGCCACGGGTACAGCAGGGGCCAGTTGACGTTACTCACTTCACTGTGGTGTCCCTCACCAAAGCCATGCAGCAGAAAAGGTCCAGCTGTACGCTATTATGTGTCATTACTTTATGGACATTGGTAAGGCTCCTGAGGGTGTATATTTATTTATTTATATGCATTTCTATGCCGCCCAACTCCCTAGGGACTCTTGACAGAAGACTGAGCAGCGTATTGCGGAATGACGCAACCCAGCCTTTTCTACTTAGTTGCTTTTCAGATGTGTAAATGAAAATCATCCAGGCCCAAAGTATCTAAAAGGGAGGGAGGGAGGGGGAGAGATGATAGATACAGCTAGATAGATGGGCAGTTCGAGAGAGAGAGAGAGAGAGAGAGAGAGAGAGAGAGAGAGAGAGAGAGAGAGAGAGAGAGAGAGAGAGAGAGAAGCATAATGCTCACCTTAGAACACGGTGAACACAGTGAACAAGGTTCCCAGGTCCTCAGCAGGAACCGCTGCATGCACAGAAGTGGCAGGAAAGTGGGGTGGCCTTTTCCTTGGGTACAAAAAGGAGGGCGTGGCCTCATTCCCTTCCAGCCTCTCCAACCAGAACAGGATTGGAAGGTGGCTTTTGATTCGGGCCGCTTCACCGATTCAGATGCATTCAGGATTCAGAGCTTTTCTCTGAAGATACGATGTGACGTTCAAGACGTTACTTCCTGCCTGCAAAGCAGATCCTCTCGCCCTCATAATCCTCCTGCTCCTGTTTATATACAGTATATATATATTTCCTAAGTTCCTTTTTCATCCCTAGTAAATGTTTTAGATGGACACCAAAGAGGACCCAAATGTACTGTGCACAAAAGGAAGAGCCGAGGTGGCGCAGTGGTTAGAGTGCAGTACTGCAGGCTACTTCAGCTGACTGCTAGCTGCAGTTCGGCGGTTCAAATCTCACCGGCTCAAGGTTGACTCAGCCTTCCATCCTTCTGAGGTGGGTAAAATGAGGACCCAGATTGTTGGGGGCAATATGCTAACTCTGTAAACCGCTTAGCGAGGGCTGTAAAGCACTATGAAGCGGTATATAAGTCTAAGTGCTAGTGCTAGTGCTATTGTTCTGTCGTGACTTCAGGTAGTAATTACAGCCTCTAGGCACAAGGGGGAGCCAGAGTTTATAGGAGAGCCTGATTGTGAACTCTGCCTTTGCCTGCTTTAAGATTGACTTGGTTGTGTGCCTGCTGAAAATACCACACTTTCCTGGTTTATATGTGTAAATTCATACTTTGTAGGTCCGCACAACATATTTAGCTCTACCGAGCCGACCCATTTTCTGAATCCAAATAGTACATTGAACAAAGTGGCAGTTTGCGCAACACATTAAGCTAGAGATCATCATCTAAGATTAACACTAACTAAACTTGGTATGTGAATCATGGCCTGCAAACCACAGTGACTGAACCACCACTCTGGCTGAGTGCTGTATAAACTAGATCAGTGTCTACAGCCAAGGTGTTTCCCCCCCCCCAAAGGCCACTGGACTTTCTTGTTTTTTCTTTGAAAATTTTTTGTTCCTTGTCCAACTTCTTCGGTTCATGACAGCCATGACTTGGATGATTGAGAGTCTCCATTGACATTTGTCCAGCATCTATAGGGGTTTTTTTGGCACAGTGGTGGGAAGATTTTTGCATCTGGGCAAAGGTTCATTTAAGCATCATATTGATTTTAATCCAATTTAACTGGCATCGGCTTTCCAATTGTAATTCAACAAAACTGAGCAGGAATGGGCCATTTCTGGATAGTTTTAAGGACAAGAATCTGTAGTGTTAGGTAAAGGTAAAGGTTCCCCTCGCACATATGTGCTAGTCATTCCTGACTCTAGGGGGCAGTGCTCATCTCTGTTTCAAAGCCGAAGAGCCAGCACTGTCCGAAGACGTCTCCATGGTCATGCGGCCGACATGACTAAACGCCGAAGGCGCACGGAACGCTGTTACCTTCCCACCAAAGGTGGTCCCTATTTTTCTACTTGCATTTTTTACGTGCTTTCGAATTGTTAGGTTGGCAGAAGCTGGGGCAAGTAACGGGAGCTCACCCTGTTACGCGGCGCTAGGGATTCGAACCGCTGAACTGCCGACCTTTCGATCGACAAGCTCAGCACCTGAGCCACTGAGCCACTGTGTCCTTCTGTAGTGTTACTCCCATTTAAAATATCTGTTTCCTATAATACATGCTACATTGAAAATTGTTACAGTGGCATTGTGAAGTTACATCATTGTACATGTGTCAACACGTTGGCATCCTTGTGATTTGCTGGAGGTACAAATGGTTTCCGGCATGTCCTTAGTTTGAATTGCACACATTGGAGATAGGCAAACATGGTGAATATTTGTTTGTGACATTATCTGGAATTTGTTTATTAAATGTGTACCCAACTCCCAGCAACTCCGGGCAGTTCACAAGTAGAACACACACACACACACACACACACACACACACACACACACACACACACACCAATGCAATAATAAAAAGAACAAAAGATGGCAACAACCAGAAGCCGACTCACATTATCCAAGTGAATCTAATCAAGGGCATCTGATTAAGAAGGTAGATAAGAGGGAAAATGATACAGAGCAGATCACATCACAAATGGCATGGAAATATAGTCAGCTATCTTAAGACTAAGAACTGGGCAAGTTTTGAAACTATAAAAGCCACAAATCACAACCACCATTTGAAACTTAACACATCAGGGTATTCAAGGAAAGGACAAACACACTAAGAGAAGAAGGCCTGAGTGTAAAAGGAAGTCTTTTTTAGCCTCTTCCTACTCTCACAAAATCAGAACTTGGGTCATCTTCAGAATCTCAACGCAAGAAGGCTCAAGATAAGGGTCAACATTAACAAGTTAATGTTATGTAATCTGCTGCCGTGGAAGGGTTGGTAGCCATCCATGAAAATGGCTTTAACAGGTGCCCAGATATTTTCACTGGAAATCACGGGGAGGGGGGCAGTGGGATAGATGGATGGAGATGCCTCAGTCACCACCCTCCTTTCAAGCTTGTGTATTCCTCGTTCTTTGAAACGTTTTCAAGAGAAAAATCCAAGAAATTCAAGTTCCCACTTACAGGGAAAAAAAGTTTCTTGGAACAATATCTGTTGTGCTCTCCTTGGCTGCTTGTTCCCTCCTCCTGGACCAGACCAGCTCCAACCAGTTCCATTTCTCTTCCTCTTGGTTCTTCAAGCCTCAATCTCCACCCCCCTCTAGACTCTCAGCTGGCAGCCAAGATGCTCCTGAACTTTTGCAATCCTCAAATTGTCCAGCTAATAGGAATCTCAGCCAAGCAAAGTGTCAAAGAAGTTTTGTGCTTTCTCCTTTTTTAATCATATACTTACTGCAATAGTAAAATCCAATAGAAAGAAAAGAAGGAAAGAGAAAGAATAGAAAGTGAAAAGTGCAAAAGAAAAAAATAAAGGAAAGAACAGGAAGAATGTAGTGAAGAGAGGAAAGAAATATAGAAAGAAGATAGACTGTTTAGGACGTGTGATACCACAAGGAGAGGATCTATCAGTGCCAAAGAAATGTACAAACGAAATAGCAGTAAAATACATTGTACTGGTGAATTGTTGATATAGAGACAATGAGGATATGGGAAGAAATGTCAAGGATGTGGATACAAATTAGGCATCGGGAAGAACTTCTTGACAGTAAAAGCTGTCAATCAGTGGCTCCTGTGTAAGGTGGTTTCTTCAAGCAGAGGCTGGATATCTAGTAAGGATATCCAAATACAGGGAGATTAAGTCTGTAATTCTAGGATCCTTTGACTTTAAAGAACACATTTTTAAACTGACCTTAGCAGTTGGGCAAGTAATTCAAGCTATATCATTTCTGCAAAACCAGCAGATTCAATTCAGCATTCTGCTCAGGGAATATATCACAAAGAAAATCAGAATATTACTTGGAGTCTTGCCAAAATGTTCTATTCACATTTTCCCCCAAATGGAGAAACCTACTTTGAATTCAATGACTTGCCTCCTGGGGATATTCTAAATGAATGCATGCATTTGCCTGTCCCGGTCCATTCTTAGCCACCTTATCTCACTCTGAAATAGCCATACTAGAGAGAATAAAATATCAGTGAGATAATGCCTTTGTAATGGATGCGGAGCGATTCAATCTTGATTATTTTTAGGATTGCCAGAACAGGCTATATTCTTACAAAGAGCCAGACTGGACTTATTAGCAGAAGATTAAAAGCTGTGTAAATTGCAGTTACTGAAAATAGGGTTGCCAAGGTGGATAATTCCCCTTACGTTGCCTAAAGGACTATTCAAGATTTGTTTCTGGTACAACCGTTGTCACTTCCTTTTGTTTCCATGCTTTTCAGTCTCATTTATGAACTCTAAATTCTTATAAGAAGAACAAGGAGGGGGAAAAAAACCATGTGGAATGAATTTTTCCACCATCCTTACTTGTTATATCTTCTCTGTGTAAAATCAGAGGGGTCGTCTTCTCTTGATGCCCTTTTGGAAAAAAAAGGTTGAGATACGAGAGACAGTGTGGATTGTGGCAAAGATGAGGAAAACCCAGTTTGTGGTGCCCCCTCAACCACAGAAGCCCCCCTGATGGGCTTTGGCCAGTTCCTCCCCATCGGTCAAGAGCCCGGGTGGTGGCGGAGGGAATGGTCTGCTCTACACAAGGGGAGACCCAGCTTCAGGCCTACCTCCAGCTTGACTTTGGGTCAGTGGGTCTCTCTTGGCTCTATTTCACAGGGAGTATGTGGGGGAAACTTAAGAAGGGAAGGTTAGGTGTCTTGAGCTCCCAAAACCAAAGGCCGGCTATGAAAAATAAATTGGTTTCTGATTTCCAAGGCTTCCGTCTACGACAGTGATTGGCAACTGAGAGTCCTCTACATGATAGAGGATCTATCTTCTTTGAGTTGTTCTCTGCTCTGACTAGTGTCAGCTTTGATGGTCTTCAGCCACCGTGTTCTTTAGCAACCTGGTTTCATCCATAACTGAATAAATCCTTCTTATAAATGGCCAAGATCCTAACGAGTGGAAGTCGTCATTTCTGGATTAAAGCAGATGGTATAACGTTGCCAAGACTGAATGAGAACAGCTGCCTCTCCCCAGTGGCATATGCCCACTCCATCCCACCTGGCAGACAAGGCATGCTTGTGAGTGCTTTCAGTTGGGGGGGGGTCTACATCTGGTGGGTACCTTCTCTGCCATGGTGCCTACCTTGTGGAGCATTGAACCCCTTGAAATTAGATTGGCCCTCCCTTGGATTTTTCATAAGGCCCTCAAGACCTGGAATTGCTGCCAGGCCTGGGGCACCCCAGGATCAAAGATCTCTCCCCATGATTCCTTTGCTGAGGGAGCTGCTATTATCCTCCCGTTGCCCAGGGTTAGAAGTTTTGTGTTTTTGCTAATTATTACTGAGACGTTTTCTATTTTATTGATTTTATATTGGCTGATTTATTTATTATTGTGCGCTAGTGTCTTCTTTGGGGGAGATGGGCCGCAATATAAATTTGATCAATCAATCAATCAATAAATTCTTGGAGAGAGAGAGAGCTCATGAGCCAGATACCTATAATAATCTCCAGACATAATGGTCTCACAAGTTTTAGGGCTACAATAACAGCAACATGTGGGATATTGCTGCCATCCCATGAAACCACACAGTGCCCTGCAAGATTAAATCCGTTTGGTTTGCAGAGTTTCTGAGATCCACAGCTGCAAGATTATAGGTTAGTATTTGGACATGCCTGTTTTTTTTAAAAAAATAGTCTTACTGAATGAGTATGTGATGAATCAATTGATATTATTTCTGGCTTATCAGTTCTGCAGTCAAGGAGCCAGAAGGTTGGTTAACATGCTCAGCTGAGGAATTGGTGAATCTCTGAGTTTTGCTTTTTCTCACAATCGTGTCTCTCAATCTCAAATTCTTTCCATTTGTCGGAAGGAAAAGTGTGCACATATTGATGAGTTCATATTCAAAATAAACCAACAATGTTCTCTTGAATCCACATCAGTGGTGGGTTGCTCCCTGTTCGGCCCGGTTCTGAGAACCGGTGGCGGCGGCGGGATGCTCCGCCCACCCACCTGGGATGCTCCGCCCACCCGCCCGGGACGCTTCTGCGCACGCACGTGTGCAATCCAGTAGCAACGTGTTTTAGAACCCACTACTGATCCACATCAACCAAATCCAACCATCAGGTATACTTCATCCATGGACGACTAGCTTGGAGACTGTACTACTTGCATTTTAAGAAGCAGAATTAGCTGCCATAAACATCTTCAACATTTAGCACTAATTTTGCTCATATTTCTCAACTCCAAAAATTGGGGGGGGGGGGAAGGGGGGAGTCAGGTGTTATGTGGCATGCATGAATCTTTTGCAACTCTGGCTTAAGGTGTGGGTGACCTATTAATTCCAGGCCTGAAGTGCGAATGGCCCCTGGGACTCTGCTGCCATTGTTAAAGACCAGAAAGCTCTCCGAAAACAGTGACAGTTGTTGTGAGCACCACAAATGAGCCCAGAATTTTGCATTCTGAATTGGAAAAAACCATGATTGTAGAGCTAAGCCCTCAGAGCCTTTTGCAATCTCATTTTCTTCCCTATCTAAATTTTTTAGATTGCGGGGAGAAATATCAACAACCTCAGATATGCAGATGATACCACTCTAATGGCAGAAAGTGAAGAGGAACTAAAAAGCCTCTTGATGTGGGTGAAGGAGAGTGCAAAAGCTGGCTTGAAACTCAACATTAAGAAAACTAAGATCATGGCATCCTGGCAAATAGATGGAGGTAGTGACAGATTTTATTTTCCTGGGCTCCAAGATCACCGCAGATGGGGACTGCAGCCAAGAAATTAAAAGACGCTTGTTCCTGGGGAGGAAAGCTATGGCAAATCTAGACAGCATACTAAAAAGCAGAGACATCACCCTGCCAACAAAAGTGCGTATAGTCAAGGCTATGGTTTTCCCAGTGGCAATGTATGGTTGTGAAAGTTGGACCATAAGGAAGGCTGAGTGTCAAAGAATTGAGGCCTTTGAACTATGGTGCTGGAGAAGACTCCTGCAAGTCCCTTGGACTGCAAGGCAATCAAACCGGTCAGTCCTAGAGGAGATCAACCCTGACTGCTCTTTAGAAGGCCAGATCCTGCAGAGGAAACTCAAATACTTTGGCCACCAAATAAGAAGGAAGGACTCACTGGAGAAGAGCCTAAAGCTGGGAAAGATTGAGGGCAAAAGAAGAAGGGGATGGCAGAGAATGAGGGGGCTGGATGGAGTCACTGAAGCAGTCGGCGTGAGCTTAAATGGACTCCGGAGGATGGTAGAGAACAGGAAGGCCTGGAGGAACGTTGTCCATGGGGTTGTGATGGGTCGGACACAACTTTGCAACTAACAACAACAACTATGAGCTGAGGTTGTGTCGCCGTGGATGAGGGGCTATTGAAATTACAGCTCACATCCTGCTATACTCTACCTTTTATAGGAACTCACGGACCCATCTCATAACAGCTCATCTGATAAAATACCTGGGAAGTAAAAATCTGATTTTTTCCTACATACAATTGCTCTCATCAGATCAGTCTGATATAGTCTCTTGGAATGTAGCTAAATGTTTTTATATATTCTGTAANCTTTGAACTATGGTGCTGGAGAAGACTCCTGTGAGTCCCTTGGACTGCAAGGTGATCAAACCGGTCAGTCCTAGAGGAGATCAACCCTGACTGCTCTTCAGAAGGCCAGATCCTGAAGATGAAACTCAAATACTTTGGCCACCTAATGAGAAGGAAGGACTCACTGGAGAAGAGCCTAATGCTGGGAACGATTGAGGGCAAAAGAAGAAGGGGACGGCAGAGAACCGGGTGGCTGGATGGAGTCACTGAAGCAGTCGGCGTGAGCTTAAATGGACTCTGGGGGATGGTAGAGGACAGGAAGGCCTGGAGGAACGTTGTCCATGGGGTCACGATGGGTCGGATACGACTTCGCCACTAACAACAACAAAATCTAAATTTTTTAACTCTATTACAAATAAACAGAAGTGTCAAGTTCTTTTTTTTTTAAAAAAAGAAGCCCAACAACTTAATAAAAATTTCACTTGCCCTCCAGTTTACTAATCAATGGAAAACAAGGTGCATTACAATCAGGCTGGCGCTATCTTCCCCTTTAATACCACACCCAGGTTTTCTGATGTGCGCATCCAGATGAGATTCTGGTATATAAGTTCCTCCAGCTTGAATTGCAAATCTGAGGTAAACTAGGGCTTTCTTTAAAAAAAAATATTATCAAGACAGATGTTTTAGAATTTAGATTCCAGACTCATCCTTGCATTTATTGCTTCAGCTCCTGGGGGCAATTTTCTGTTCCTTTATAAATCCTAGTCGTGGAGTGACTTTTCACAGCCTGGACTTTCTTCTCAAACTTCAGACTTGTCCACCAAGTTCTCACCTTCATCTTCTCCTGCTCCAAGGATTGCACAGCCAAAGGTGAGTCTTGCACTCTAAAAGATGGCTTTAGGAAGTGGTTTTTCAGTGTCTTTGGAATAGCTGCTGTATATCATAACCCATCCTGTACTTCTGAATAAGTATTCAAACTCTGATGGATTCTTTGGCCTGAACCATTTGACAATGTTTACTTTTGGGCAATTGGTGCTAACTGGCTTGATGATAGACCCATTTCGTTATTTCTTTGCCAATCAAACCAGGTTGCAATTCAGAAAATAATTAAGAGAAATAAGCTCTACAGATGAGCAACTCTGTTTTCCAAGTAAACGCTGGGTTTATGTAACAGGCCTTGCTAGCTTCCTTTTTCCCACAGGATATCCTGAATCAGAAACTAATCAAATAGCTGTTTGAGCTCTGTTGAACGTATTAAGCCACAAGAAAGCTAACCAAGGCTAAAACTAACAACGTTTGCAAGTTGTACAAATGCAGCCATAGATATTTAACTGGCCTGGTTTTGCACATTATGGGAAGCAAGCTGTAGAACTAGGATGGGTGAGTTGGGGCTCAGTTCAGGGCAGAGGTGGGTTGCTCCCAGTTCGGACCGGTTCTTTAGAACCGGTAGCGGGAATTTCCCCCTGTTCACTGAACCGGGAGCGATCGCTGGTTGGCCATGCCCACGAACCGGCTCTCTCGGTGGCGCCATTTTGTTTTTGGCTTCTGCACATGTGCAGAAGCTGTTTTTTGCTTCTGTGCATGCGCAGAAGCTGGGGTTTTGGCACTGCGCATGCGTGCGTGCGGCGCACGAAGCGCGCGTGCCCACGCGGCGTGGGAGGAAGCGAACCAGTGGCGAGGTAAGTTAGAACCCACCCCTGGTTCAGGGCATCCAGAATGAATGACAGTTCAACTCCAGGTGAACGTTAAAGTTAGAACTTCTCTGGACACTGATGCCAAATGTCAAATGCTCTTTCTATCAGGACATTTTTTTCTCCTACATGGAGTTAGCACCTGCCTTTTGGTAACCAAAACCTGTTAGGCCTGTATCTTAGTGTGACAGAGAATAGGTATTTGGTCACTGCAATCTATGTATTTGATTATGATGTTATGCATTCAGTCATGTCTGACTTGGTGATTCTCTGGGACCAGGTCTCTCCACGCCTTCCAATCTTGCACTATTGTTCTATACTCTGGCTGCTGTCAGCTTTGATCTACATATTTAGGAAAGATAATACTGGGGTTCAGGAGAAAGAGTTGCTATGCAGTGAAGATCTGCTTTCCTATACAGGTAGTCCTCAAGTTACGATCAAAACAGAGCCCAAAAGTTATCTCGCTAAGTGAAACATTTGTTAAGTGAGTTTTGCCCCATTTTAAGACTTTTCTTGCCACAGTTGCTAAGTGAATCATTGCATTTGGTAAGTTAGTAACCCTGTTGTTAAGTGAATCTGGCTTCCCCATTGACTTTGCTTGTCAGAAGGTTTGCAAAAGCGGATCACATGACCCCAGGACCCTGCAACCGTCATAAATATGGGTCAGTTGCCAAGCATCTGAATTTTGATCATGTGACCGTGGGGATGCTGCAAAGGTCGTAAGTGTGAAAAATGGTCATAAGTCATTTTTTTCAGTGTCGTTGTAAATGATCCCTAAATGAACTGTGGTAAGCCGAGGACTACCTGTAATTGGAGAGTCCCTTGAACCCATCAATTTCCTGGTCAGGACAGGGATCCCAATCAAAGCACCCCAATGGGTATTGTCCAGCCTCTCATGAGTGACTCCAACAAAGGGGAGGCCAACCACCGCTCTGGGTGGAGATGGAGAACCATTTGGAGATGGAGATGGAGAACACAATAGATACAAACTTAATGTAAACCGCTCCAAACTCGACTGCAGAAAATACGACTTCAGCAACAGAGTGATCAATGCCTGGAATTCACTACCTGACACTGTGGTTTCTTCCCCAAACCCAAAAAACTTTAACCTTAGACTGTCTACTGTCGACCTCACCCCATTCCTAAGAGGTCTGTAAGGGGCGTGCATAAGCGCACCAGCGTGCCTACCATCCCTGTCCTACTGTCCTATTGTCCTCATCTACCTGTACTCACTTTGATTATGTTTATGTTTATACCTATACCTGCTATCTTGTACATGTTTGACAAACAAACAAACAAATAAATAAATAACCTACAACCTCATCAGTTGACTGTTCCTTGATTGTGCAGCTCTTGCTCTTGGGAACTTTTCCCTTATATTTAAACAAAATCTAGGGAGCTGCAGAGCTTATTTCTACAAGCAGGACAATTATTTTCTGAATTGCAACCTGAATATTCATTATTTGTGTCTTGGTTCGTCTGACCATAGAAAAGAGTTCTTGGCCATCCTTCCTGCATCCAAATACTAGCATCTTTTAAGGAGCCGAGGTGGCGCAGTGGTTAGAGTGCAGTACTGCAGGCTACTTCAGCTGACTGTTCAGCAGTTCAGCGGTTCAAATCTCACCGGCTCAAGGTTGACTCAGCCTTCCATCCTTCTGAGGTGGGTAAAATGAGAACCCAGATTGTTGGGGGCAATATGCTGACTCTGTGAACCGCTTAGAGAGTGCTGTAAAGCACTGTAAAGCGGTATATAAGTCTAAGTGCTATTGCTATTGCTATCTTTCCCCTAAGTTGTGATACTGTTCAGAGATGGCTTCTTAGTATCCCAGAGTTCTGGAGTTGATAACATTGTAGGAGGAGGGCCATGTTAATCCACAGGGGCAACAAATCCAGAGGAATCTTTTTTTAAATTTTATTTATTTATTTGTCAAGCATGTATTAGATAACAGATATAAGTATAAACATGATTATGAATACAGGAAATGGATACGAATAAAACGGAACATTAGGACAGGGAGGGTAGGCACGCTGGTGCGCTTATGCACGCCCCTTACAGACCTCTTAGGAATGGGGTGAGGTCCACAGTAGACAGTTTAAGGTTAAAGTTTTGGGGGTTTGGGGTTGAAACCACAGAGTCAGGTAGCGCATTCCAGGCGTTGACCACTCTGTTGCTGAAGTCGTACTTTCTGCAATCGAGTTGGAGCGGTTTACCTTGAGTTTGTATCT
>QLTV01001572.1:193161-211983 GCA_003457575.1 Thermophis baileyi
ACACTCTTTCTCTCCATCTCTCTCTTCCGATCTCTATATCTATCCTGTCATTCTGTCTACCTACATGCCTATAATCCATCTACCAATCTGTCTGTATATCCTATCTATCTATCTATCTATCTATCTATCAATCTAACTATCTATCTATCTATCTCTCTATCTATCTATCTATCTCTCTATCTATCTATCTATCTATCATCAGAATAGAGCTGGAAGAGACATTTTAAGGACAATTTAAACATTAAATTTTTTTAAAAAAAAGTATTTTAAAGACAAGAGAAAGACAAGGCAGGCAGACCTGGAGCAAATTGCAGCAAGATCCTGCAATGTTTTTTGCATGATGTTGCAATGTTTCCGCACGACGGTTGCAATGTTTTTGATAAAGCCATCTGGGTGACTTTCTCATTGTTTCTCCTGACATTATCGCTGAGATATAATCAGCAAATTTAAATATTTTTATTTACGGGGCCACAGATTAGATTCCTGACTGATTATTCTTCCTGTTGCCACCCAGGGTCAAGTCAACTTGTTGTGAATGTTTTCTTACAAGGACACGTTCAGCAATTTGCACGTATGATGAGGGCTTTGGTAGCCAGCCCATTTGTATAGGGGAAGGGGTACCTTTTATCAGGACAACCTCATGACGAATTGTTATGACTAGTAGTAGACATCTATCGATAAGCTTGTTGTAGAATTAGTTGGAGGATCAGCTATGCCAAGGCTACTGGAAGTCAGTTTGTGTTTTCAATGGTTCTGGCAACAAGAATTTTCTCCTGTGAATGGAGTAATGACAAGGGGGTAGAGGTGCAGCATATGATGTGTTCACAAGGAGAAAAAGGCAAATAAATAGCTAACCAGGAACGTGTTAATCTGGGACTACATAGGTTTAGATAGGATCATAGGAACATATAGAATAGAATTTTTTAGTGGCCAAGTGTGATTGGACACACAAGGAATTTCAATTCAATTCAATTCAATTTATTACAGTCATAGACCAGAGACTAGAACAAATAAAAACACTCAGTAAATACCAGTATACAGTTAAAAGTTATAAAATAAAATAATAAATAACAGAAAAAAATCTATTTTAAAATCCAGTCTGTCAATTACACATGGTCTACTATACTAAAATTACAATCCATAAACTGTGAGGCCTATAGTCAGTTTAATACTAAAAGGGAAAGGAATAAGCAGGGTTTGCCACATTTGTTGTATAAAATAGCTACGTTGGATTAGACACGTGTTTTTTAGAGGTTCTAAGTCAGCACTGCTCACCAAAAGCTTTGGGAAGCTAAGGTACCGTAAGCTAAGCTAAACAGCACAATTACTTCACTATTAAAGCAAGAGCTCTAAATTGCATGCAGCAACGAAAATAATATAGATTAGCCAATTCCATTAGAAAAAAAATTACTTGCAAAATGTGTGTATGGGGACAGCTCTGTAAAGAGATGTGGATGAAAATACACAAAAATACAACCTTTTTGCCTCTACCCCATCAATTCAATTCAATTATATTATTACAGTCTTAGACCAGAAACAAATAAAAGCACTCCGTATATATACACTTAAGACTTCTAGTTTAAAATAATAAATGACAACTAAATCTATAATAAATCCAGTGTCCATTATACATGGTCTGATTTATATAATAGTTGCAATCCCTAAACTGTGTGGCCCATTGTGGATTCAACGCTAAAAGGGAAATGGTTAAGCAGTGCAAAGGTTAGCCACAGTTGTTATATATATTGCTATGGTGAAGAAGAAACGTATTTGTGACGAATCCCCACTGCTGTTGTGCAGAATCTGGCCACCTGTGCTGTAGTTATGGCCTGTTCATCCTTAAGCAGCCACCGAAGATAGGTAGTGTCGGAACGGCACCAGGATACCTTGCAGTTATTGGCAGAATATGTTTTTTTCCTAATCTCCGTATAAAAGGAGCATCTAAGGAGTATGTGTCCCACAGTCTTCACCTCTCCTGAGCCACAGGGGCAGTGAATGGTATTCTTTTATACTTGCCATACAAAACAGCCGATGGAAGCGCATGGCACCGTGCAAGTGCAAATGCTTTTCGGTGGTTTGCTGATTCCAACTGACTAAGATAGCTGGCAGGAGCAACAACACATCTAGTGGCATCTGGAGCCAGAAACAGCGGAGCTTTCCCTAGGTCCGCCTGCCTCTCGATGTCCTCCACCTTTTGTCGCAAGGTTTGTCTTGCTAGATCATAGCCCATCTCGAGTATTAAAGCTGGGGAGAAACCTAATTTGGCAAGGTTGGACTCGACAGCCTTGATCCATGATGAAGAGAATTTGTCTTGGAGGATTAACAGAGCAAGACCTTGCGGAAAAAAGTTAAGGAATTTAAGGGATTTGTCTTGGTGCATATGCTCTCAGTGTACATAAAAGAAAAGATATCTGGAATTTATTTTGGCCGTGTCGTGCAGGAGAATTCACTGGAGAAATCCGGGAAGATTGTCGGGAAGATTAAGTGGTAAAGGGAAACCAGGCAGCCAAAGAACACGATGGCTGGACACCATCAAAGCTGACACCAGCCACAGCATCGAACAACTCAAAGAAGTAATGCAAGATCAGAAGATACGAAGAGTCCTGGCCCAGAGAATCTCCAAGAGTCGGACACACTGAATGTATGACCTTTTTTTTGCCATGGTTGTTAAGTGAATCACTGCAATTGTTCAACGGTGGTTATGTGAATCCAGCTTCCTCCGTTGACTTTGCTTGTCAGAAGCTGGCTGGGAAGGGTGTAAATGGTGATTCCATGACCTCAGGATGCTACAACCATCACAAATACATGCCCATTGCCAAGCACCCAAATTGGGATTGCTGTCGCTAAGTGACACAGTCATCAAGCATGACGTTACACCCCCACACCTCCTAGCAATGACAACTGCCATTGTAAACCCAAGACATATGGGGTTGTTAAAGTAGGTGCAGCAGAGAGATGCTTAGTGCCATCTAGTGGTCATTTGATCATTGACAGCTCTGATCTAGGTAGGACTGCAGAAAAGCGTGAAAGTAGGAAGTGTGAGGGCCAGGCTTTTTAAGAGCTAAGAAGAAGGTGCAACTCCTAAGATTATGATCCTAGCATGGAGAACATGTAGGAGAAAGACTGTAGCAATCATGTCTGCAACAGGGAGAGAGAGAAAAACCCCTTCCTGAGAAAGGTCTGGGACTTCTGGTTCCAGGAGCAGAAACTAGAAGTCCCTGCACCAAGCACTTCCTGTGAGATCTTGAGCCTAGTTGCATCACATATTAGAGTAACATGGAATCGGGTGCTCCCTGATTTAGCATGTTGTGGAAATCTGGATTAACCCACATTCTGGGATGATGCATTGAGCAATAAATTTGAATCTAATCCAATGGGCTGGCTTTGCACAATATACTAAGATACAACAAGCCTCATACTAGCCATTAACCAACCACACATTGACGTGTACAAATGTACCACTAGCTACCCTTCTGACCAGTGGTGAAATCCAAATTTTTTTACTACCGGTTCTGTGGGCGTGGCTTGGTGGGTGTGGTGTGGCTTGGTGGGCGTGGCTTGGTGGCGTGGCAGGGGAAGGATACTGCAAAATCCCCATTCCCTCCCCACTCTGGGGCCAGCCAGAGGTGGTATTTGCAGGTTCTCCAAACTATTCAAAATTTCCGCTACCAGTTCTGCAGAACCTGTCAGAACCTGCTGGATTTCATCCCTGCTTCTGACTCTCTGAAGGGGTTTGTGCTTCCATGGAGCCTTGAAGTGGGTGGGCCCACGCATCCTTCTTGTCCTGTATTCTGTTCTTGCTACACACCCATAGATATAGTTCAGTGGGTTTTCAGCAGCTCTGAAAATTCCATAAGACAGCAACTCTGTGGCTCCTTTCTTTCTTCCCCCTAGCCTTGCTTAGCTTCTTAATGCTACTTCCACCAAAATGCTACTTCCAGCTGTCTAAACAGATCAGGTGTAGGGCAGGTAAAAATGCTGGCTCAAAGCTTCCCAAAGTTGAAAACAACAGCCAGCAATAACTTTTAGTAAAACTGAACTCTCTTCAGAGGCCCAAGAAGAGATTCGGGCCCCTCTCTAGCAATTCATTAGGGAGTCTAGGGACTGGCCTTATAACATGACTGAGTGACCAAGCTATCCAAACCATTTTATCTGCTAATTTCTGCTGCAATGAATTGGGACACCATCAACTAATTTGGAAAAGTTACATCTCTGCAACACCAGAAGACCTTAGAAGTTTTTTTTGTTGTTGTTAGTTTCCAGGAATTTGGAAAATAGTTTTGGTAGAATAAACTGGTTTTCTAGCTCTGCTCGTGTAAGTGCTGAACGAGTTCTCTGTTCTTCATGTTTACTTTGGCTGTTCCTTCCTTCCTTTCCTGCTTTTGATACAGCCTGCTTGTTAAAGACTATGTTTTCTTCTGATTCTCCAAACAGAACATATGTGAGAAGAATGGGCTTGAAGAGAGAAGAACGTAACATTGAATAAAAGACACCAACAAGAGAAAGGAGACTTGGCAACACTGTGAGTATTATCTGGAGATATCTGGGGTTGGGGGGTTGGAAGTGGAAGCTCTTGATAGTGCTGTGACTGTGTCCTTCAAATGCACAAAAATGCTGAGCTGCTTATAGGAGGGAAAAAAATCCTATTTTAGAAGAGAAACTAATTGTTTCTTGCTTGGTGGCTGAACATTAGGACTTAAAGACAAAGAGCAGTTTGTGAATCCTACTGAGAGAGCAAATGAGCTAGATAACCTAGGATGTTACTTAAGGAGCTGTAAAGTCAGAGTAATAATGGAAGTTTTGCTAAGAATTTTCTAAGAAAAAGTCAGATTTTTTTATCTGTCTTGGGATTTCAAAACTGGTCTGTGGAAATCTGAATTTTTGGTTCCTCCTTTACACTTTGAAACCCTCCTGTGGATTTGCACTATTTAACAAAAGCATCAACGTGTCACCCACCCACAATTTCCATCCCAACAGTGTATAAATAATATTCCCAGGGGTGCTTAGCCTCACTTTCCAGGTAGGCCCTTGGAGGACTCACATCGAAGGGGCAAGAGCTGCTGAAAAGGTAAGCCAAATCATTCGTGCTTAAGTGGAAATTTACTGATTTATAGCAGATAGATTAAATCTTTGGTATAAAAAATGATAATGATATAGAAAAGGTGAGCAGTTTACTGTCTATGCTAACTGGCCACAGCTTTCCAGAATTTCAGAGGGTTTGCAAAGCGTCATTCAGAAATACCTGGGACTGTCACTGAATGCATGGGAATATCTACTTCAGGGGCCCTCGGTGCTCTCTGAGCTTGCTTGTTTTCTTGCAGATGTTTCATGACCCTAACTGTAGCACTGATGATGTTACTTAGTTAGGGTCATAAAACATCTGCAAGAAAACAAGCCCAGAGAACACCAAGGGCCCCTCATTTGAACCCTGAGCAACAAATATTTTGCTTTTTTGACATCTACTTCAGCCCTACCCTTATTTTTAGTAGGTCAGGTAATTGCAAAGATTTTACTTTATATTGTACAGGTAGTCCTCGACTTACGATAGTTCATTTAGTGCCCAAGGTCATGTGATCACTTTTTGCGACCGTCTGACAAGCAAAATCAATGGGAAAGCAAGTTTCACTTAACAATCGGATTACTAACTTATCACTTGTTAAACGAGTTTTTCCCCATTTTACAACAGAAATGTTGGGCTCAATTGTGCTCATAAGTCGAGGACTACCTGTATTTCATTGAATATACTGAAGATTCAATTATGTTTTGGGTTCTGTCTGGACTGTAATGTAATAGATATACAACTCTGTCCCAAATATTCCATTTCCATGATCTGGAGACATTCCGCGTGTACTTGAAATCTTGGGCTGACTTAAATCTCTTAGAAATGCAAATTCGGAGAGCTAGCTAGAAATAATTTGGAAAACCACCAGATTCCAATCTTTCTAGGAAGTAATCTCAAGAGATAATACAATTGTCTCTGAATTTTGCAAGTGGTCAGTTATTTGTTGTTTGTTTGTTTGTTTGTTTGTTTGTTGTATTTCTATGCCGCCCAACTCCCGAAGGACTCTGGTATGGAAAGAGCATGCACGGGAAGAGTCAGTCATTCAGCAGAAAGTTCTTACAAATACAGTAATGTGGTATTCTGTGTAACCTTGAGCTCCTTGGACATAATTAATGCACTTTAATCTGTATCTTGATTTTAATGCACAGGTTGTTACGTGTGGCAGGGGGAAGGGAAGAGTCAAGGAAAGAGATTTTTCTGACTCACTTTTCAATAAAGATCGGAATGCCCTTCAGCTATATTCCAAGATAAATTCTGCACACTTAAGGGATAAGGAAGCAGCCTCCGTTATCCAAAGCAGTGGATGGAGACAGGAGGGATATTAACTGAAAGAAAAATAAAAAGAAGCAAAGTTATGGGAAATAATTACTCAGTGGGTTGCATTATCATGGGCAATGTTGAGATTTACACCAGTAGTGGAGAGGCCAGTGTGGAAGTCAGGGAAAAAAAGGGAATCCCCTTTCTGAAAATGGAAATTTTCAAAGGGTAACATTGCTCTATCACAAGCATTTTAGAAGTGCAAATCCTTCAATTGCTCAAGGGGAGGCTGAGCATTAAATGTCTGCATCCTGGGAAGAATTATGTTTGTTCTTGTTTGGTTGCAGTGCCAAAGCAGACAGTTATAAAGGTGCCAATGACAGACTCAATCATTCCTTTGTGGAACTGGATCAGCAGCTCCTTGGGCAGTCTGAGCTTTCTGAGTTGGCACAGGAAGAACATGCTTTCTTGTGCTCTTTTGATGACATAATATCCAGCAATTTTGCAAGACCCAAACACAACCCATCACCTGACACCAGATAATTATCTGACAGGTTTCATGAAAGTTTACATGTATTGTTATCTCTTACAGGATTATATCCAACATAAAATACACTGAAAAAAAACTGTATACTTCCTTTTGCAGCTCCAACAGTACAACTTTCTAATGGATTCCCAACGTTCTTACGATTTGTTAGTGAATGGCATTCAGTCCATCGATGTCACGGGAGATTTCAATCCATGTAAGCTTTTGCTCACAGGAGACCAAGCCCAGCCGGTGCTTAAGGATTCGAAGGGGCAAGTTCTCATTGCTGCAGCTCAATATGGGAAAGGCCAGATGGTGGTCACGGCGCATGAAGCCATGTTGAAGCTTCCCCAGTTCTTGCCGCTCATTAAAAATGCTCTGGACTGGCTCAGGCCTTCCCCAACGGCACTCATAGGAGTCCACAGAAGCCTGGATGCCCTCTCCGAGTTGCTCCATTGTAGTGGTATTAAGGTGCATCCAGATGCAACACTTGGGGACTCCCTTGGAGTATTCTGCAGAGATGCCTACGATAGTGCGCAGGCTGATGACCTTGTGAAGTTCGTAAAGAGAGGCGGTGGACTGCTCATTGGTGGCCAGGCCTGGCACTGGTCATATCAACATGGGGAGGAAGCAGTCCTGGTTCGTTTTCCTGGAAATCTGGTGACCGGTGTGGCTGGAGTGTATTTCACTGCCACTGTGGGAGAAAATGGGATCTTTCCCATCCTTGAAACAATATGGAGGGATCCTGTTATCACCCAGTAAGTATAATGCTACCTCTTTATTTGCCTTTAATAATGCTGTCTGAAATTATATTGTTTACTCTGATCCTTATCCCAAGATTCTTGCACCTTCATGGATAAAAGAGGTAAAGGTTTCCCTGTCAGTTATGTCTGACTCTAGGGTGTGGTGCTCATCTCCTTTTCTTGGCCGAGGGAGCCAGCGTTGTCCGAATATAATTTCCATGGTCATGTGGCCAGCATGGCTGTATGCCAAAGGCACATGGAATGCTGATACCTTCCCATCAAAGTGGTACCTATTAATCTAGTTGCATTTGCATGCTTTCGAACTGGTAGGTGGACAGGAGCTGGAGCAAAGAATGGGAGCTCACCCAGTTGTGCGGCGCTTGGGTCTCTAACCCGAGTCAATTTTCCAGCTGACAAGCTCAGCGACTTTAACCACTGAGTGATTGCATCCTCTTCCTTTATTATTTTATGGATAATCCCCCGCAAAAACTGCGCCCCATTATGGAAATGGCTATGTATATAAAAATTATTTTAGCCTGATCCATTATCTTGGTTGGGCCCTCTGATTCACACAAGAATTGCACAACAGGGCTAGATTCAAAGTCTGAGTTCAGGGGGAGCATGGCCCAGTTAAGACTGAGGATCAACAGCCATTGAAGCACTTTCAGATAGATTCCCAACATTTTCTCTCATTTCCCGCAATTTCCTCCAGCAAATTCAAATATAGGTATAATTTTAACACTCTAATTATCGGACACTCTTGTGTTAACAAATAATTGCAGTTACTTTGGATTTCGATATCTGTATTTTCTAAATGTGCTTCAGCAGACAAGGATAGGGCACTTTCAGTACCACACTACCTCAGTAATAGAGTGTGTTTACAGTTGTCTGTCACAAGAGTTTTCTCCAGTAAATGAAAAAATTAAATCTGGAGGAGTTATTTCTCTCTCTTTCTCTCTTTCAGATCAATGAATAGCCTGATCCAAAATGCTTACAATTCTCTATTGCGAGACATTCAGTCCATCGATGTCACAGAGGATTTCAATCCTTGTGAACTTTTCCTCACAGGAGACCAAGCATTTCCAGTGCTTGTGGGTTCGAATGGGCAGGTTCTGATTGCTGCAGCTCAATATGGGAAAGGCCGGATGGTGGTCACTGCCCATGAAGCCATGTTAAAGCTTCCCCAGTTCTTGCCGTTCATTAAAAATGCTCTGACCTGGCTCAGGCCTTCCCCAACGGCACACATAGGAGTACACAGAAGCCTGGATGCCCTCTCCAAATTGCTCCTCAGTAGTGGTATTAAAGTTCACCCAGATGCAATACTTGGGGACTCCCTTGGAGTATTCTGCAGAGATGCCTACGATAGTGCACAGGCTGATGACCTTGTGAAGTTCGTAAAGAGAGGCGGTGGACTGCTCATTGGTGGACAAGCTTGGTACTGGTCATATCAACATGGGAAGGAGGCAGTCCTGGTTCGTTTTCCTGGAAACCTGGTGACCAGTGTGGCTGGAGTATATTTCACTGCCAATGTGGGAGAAAATGGTGTTTTCTCTGTGCCTGAAAAAATTCCCAGGATTCCCCTCATCACCGAGTAAATATTACTCTGCTTCTTTGTTCTATGGTTATTAATCCTACATATACTGTAATAGTGGATTTTTTGTTGACAATCTTCAATGCAGGTAAATCAGGGCTCTGCTAGTCTGGGGACTGCTTGCAGAATGTAACTGAGTCCATGGAAGAGGCTACGGAGCTGCAGTAACTAATGGCCATGTTCCTCCAGCTCTACCCTGGGAGTGTAGGAACAAGCTGTTTCATATATAATTTAATAATATAATTATTAGCAAGATGACATTTTAATTCTTGTACTTTCGATTTGTGATTTAGAAGCCAAGTATATTGGTCTTTATTTTTATTTTTAAAAATTAGTTTATTCAAAGAGGGTTAATATACAAAATGCCAAAATATTTCAAAAAATAATAAAATAAAATAAAATAAAAAGGTCTTAAAAAAACTCCCGTTGAATGCTGATTAGTATAATACAGCAATGTTGGTTTCCCACCCCTTGAGAAACAGGCCAAAAGAATTTTAAACTATTAAAGTTCTAAATGTACTTACAAATTGTTAGCCTGTCATCTATAAACTATATTAATAACAAAATAGGATATTGGTCTTTATCCTTCCAATTGGAAAGACTTTGTCAGTATCACGAGGACTGTATATACTAGATTCATGCACCCAGTTTAACTGAGTGGAGTGGAGAAAATACATCCAGTTTTATTGATTTCCTTAATCATTTGACAGAAACCTAACAGATGCATTTATTCTGAAATCATTTGTATAGATTCTTTAAATTCTACCTGAATAAAACCTTTTCAAAATGTATATTTCTGTGAGAAATGGCAAAGGTACCCTACAAATGAGATAGTGTTAACAATACAACAACAGATAGCTTGTTAAGAGGATAGATTATTCTAGTTTTATGGAAGATCTATGAGTCTTCCATCCAATTCCAAGGAAATTTTGTCAGCACGCCTTGCCTTTAACTTGGGGGGGGGAGTTCTTAGGCTTACAAAAAACAACCTCTTCCTCCTCCCCCTCTCCCTCTAAGTGCTGATATTGATATTACAGTCCAAGTTTAATCAAGCCACTTGTCCAATATTGGGACGTTCGTCACATGAAGACTATCCTACTCATGGAAAATATTATAAATTAACTAATTTTTTTTTTAAGACATGGATTAGATATACAAAGGGATTTACTGATTCTTCTGAATGGAGTGGACAGATTCAACGTAAAGGGTCTACTGTTACCATCTGCCTTGCTTATCCATGGAGCCTTGGCATTTCCAGTTGGAATAAGTGATACCTACCACTCCTTCCTGGCAGCTGCATACTATGGTCGAGGACGCATTGTAGTTGCCTCTCATGAAGGCTTCCTCAACATATCATCAATGAAATCTTTCCTCCTCAATGCCATCAGTTGGCTTTCTGCTGGAAAGGAAAGAAAGGTGGGCATTGGAGACAGCTTACAGAAACTTTACTCCATGTTAAACGAAGCAAAGATTCCCTGTGAGCTAACCAACTTTAAGGAAGGCCTAGGCATATACTGTTGTACGGCCTACGATGCCAAAGAGATGGAAAGCATCCATGAATTTGTCTCTGAAGGAGGACGACTCCTAATTGGAGGTCAGTCTTGGTATTGGGCTTCTGTGAATCCTGACTCCAGTGCTATTGCAGAATATCCAGGAAATAAGATCCTGAATAAATTTGGAATTGGGATTGTTGGAAAATCTATTGAAATACCTGAAAACAGCTGTCCTGCTGGAGAGGCCAGCGAAGTAGCTTCCACTTATCATTTCCGGAAAGCATTCTTGCAGTTCAAGGAACATATTCGAAATGAACAGATTCTACAACCACCATATTCTTTGTGGCTCCAGAAGTTGGTGCAAGACATTGCAATATTCCTTGAGATCCCAGCTACGAACTCCCGTCCTTTCTCTTCAGTTCATGAAGAAGTTCTAGAGTTGATTCAAATTAAAGGGATTCCTGAGGTCAGTGTACATAACTCAATCCAAACTAATTCAGACCAAGCCATCTTACTTCAAATAGCTTCTGTGCTCTATAACGTTCTACCAGAGTTTCAAGGCTTAGTACCCAGCCTGATGTCAAATGATCCAAACTCTTATCCTACAGCACCTCCTCAAAACATTCAAGTAAACGGAAGCAATACAGGTACGAAATGTTCTTAATTTTGAATTTAATGGTTATTATTTCAGAATAATGACCTACGTGTGCAGGACATTCTTTTTTATCAAGCAATATTCAGTACTGTTTCAAATCTTCCAACACTAAATTATGTTCATGAGGAGGACAAGCACGTAAATTAACTGAGAAAAGCTGTTTGATTGAAGGATAAAATGTAAGCTAAATCTACAAGAAGATCCAAATGACCAAATTAGTTATGCTATTTTGCCGTTAGAGTTGATTTCAGAGAAGACATCCTTTCATTTTGATAACACAGTGTTTAGTGTATCCTTGACACAGTTACTAGCATCAAATCTCAAGAATCTTATGTATCTTATGTAAGTAATCTTATGTATACGAACATGCCCCTCTGAAAGATTTTATACTCTGCTTTTAGGAAAGGAAGCTTGGAGAAGCACTGGCATGTATGCTCCCCCAGCATCAACGGTCACTTTATTATTCCCAGCCTCCACCCTCAATGGAAAATTGCAGGTAATATTAGTTCCAAATTACACATCATGATATATGGTTAAGATTCTGCAGGTCTTATATACACTAAGATAAGACCCTGCCTCCACCACCCCATGCATTTTGCTCTCTTCTTCTTCATGTTTGTCAATTTTAAGCTAATTGAATGTTACTATTTATTGTTTTAATGTTTTTTATCAGTTTTTAAAGATTGTAAGCCTCTTATCAGTTTTTAAAGATTGTGTTCAGATTTCTACTCCATCAAAATGTTTATGCAAAGAGCCGAGGTGGCGCAGTGGTTAGAGTGCAGTACTGCAGGCTACTTCAGCTGACTGCTAGCTGCAGTTCGGCGGTTCAAATCTCACCGGCTCAAGGTTGACTCAGCCTTCCATCCTCCGAGATGGGTAAAATGAGGATCCAGATTGTTGGGGGCAATATGCTGACTCTGTGAACCACTTAGAGAGGGCTGTAAAGCACTGTAAAGCGGTATATAAGTCTAAGTGCTATTGCTATTGCTATTGCTATGCAGAACTTTCAGTTTCAGGATAATAGTTTGCCTTTCAGATTGCAAGAGATAAATATAATCATACACTGAGATTCCTGCAGCACAACAAGACAGTTTACTCTCCAGCTTTAGATCCACATCTCCAACCTATCAACATGACTGGGCAAAACAAAGATGGTAGCAGGAGAAAAGATCATATGCTTCTGCCAGTAGTAACTAGACTTAGTTGCCATGAAGTTCATCTGGGTTTTAGCATGTCCCATACCCAGGTCTGAATCCTGGTTGAGAGAGATTCAGATAATTGGCTTCAGCCAAGGTTCCCGGAAGCTGCCACACAACCACCTTTTCAAGCATCTTCCCCAGAAAGGGGAGGTTAAATACTAGATGAAAATTATCCAGTATATTGGGGACCAGTGAGGGAGTGAACCAAAGCCTCTTTAAGAGGTAAAGGAACAACCCCCCCCACTTAAGAGTTTGTCAGTACTGGAACCTTGTCAACTACATCCCCAAATTACTTTAATAAACCCGCAGGGGCATGGATCTAAAGAACAGGTAGCTGAACTTACGGTCCTGAGAACTTTGTTTATTTCCTCATACCCAACAAGTTCAAGTGGCTCTAACCCTTGTTTGATCAAGTTCATCCTTTCTTGATTGCCAGCAACACTGTAGATCTTCTTTCTTTTCATCTCCTTTAATTCTTCTGTAAACCATGGGGATCGACAGGATCCATGAGAGGAGAGAGACTGCATAGGAATGATTGATGTAAAGCCTTGGCCACCATCACCCTATTCCAAGCAGTGACCAAGGCTTCAGATTGACTTTGCAGCAGACCAAAAGGAACAACCCCCGGTTCTCTCTGAAACCCATCTGAGTGCATCAGTTTTCCCCAGAGTGTTCTGTCCCAGCGCGGCAAACCCCCAGAAAGCGACACACACACACTGTTCTTTAAACAAAAAGGCTTTAATACTAATAATTGCTTAGTATTAAAGTGAATACTAATTCTTTGCCAAAGTGTTTGTTTTCAAGCACAGAACACTTTGGCCGGGATTCCAAATGTGAAAGAGACAAGCAGGTCAATTAGTCCGTCAAATAATAATTACTTGCTGAAGTTGGCCAAGAGCCCGGACTGGAGTCAATCCAACTGATAGGGACGAGGTTCAGAAGGCAGCCAAGATTAATACAAACAAAATTGTCTTCAGCAAAAGTGTGTGGTGTTGTGATCCACCCTTATATAGTCTTAGGGCGTGGCCTCTGCCGGCAAGCTTACTTTCGAGTAGACCTCCTTCTACACAGCCACTCTTGCCGGCTAGCTGCCCTGCGTGCTCTGGCATCAATCAGAGGCCCCTCCTCTTCACTGGAGTCACTGAACTCCTGCTGAGGAGGTGCAGAAGGCCCTGATTGCGCATCATCCTCTGGCCCTGCTTCCTCTTTGGTCTCGGACTCCGGTGCCGGCGCTACAGACCGCTCTTGCCACCCTATGGACTGTTCCTGTTCGTCCGGATCCATGAGCAGCTGCACGGGACGGGGGCAAGCACAACACAGAGGCCTTCTGTGAAGGATAAAAATGGTCTTTTTTGTTGCCTTCAGATCACACTTGAACCTGCAGCTGTTCTCTGGTGATGCCATGGATCATTACAGGCTGCACTCAGATTAGCAAATCTTCAGCAATGCAGCATTTCCCAGTTCATCTCAGGTTCATCTATCAGCACTGATCTTTACAATATCAACCAAAAAAGGTCAACAGCCATTACTGCCTGAATCCGTCTTACGTTGCTGGCCAATACCTTCTTCCTTTTCCAGTTCCCCCTATTCAAGTCAACTTTTCTTTTTTAAATTTCTGCCGTTTTTGTCCTCTGAGAAATCTTTCTATGAGAAATTCCTTTCCTCCCATCTGCTCAGACTCTTATCAGTTAAATACAGCCAACTGTTTGTCTAGGTCAGCGGTTCTCAACCTGTGGGTCGCGACCCCTTTGGGGGTCGAACGACCCTTTCACAGGTGTCGCCTAAGACCATCGGAAAACACATATTTCCGATGGTCTTAGGAACCGAGACACCGCTCCTCTATCCGTCCACATGCGAGTACCCGGGGACGGTGCGACGCACAGGCGGCCCTCGAATGCGCAGGCGCCGACGGCAGGGCCGCGCACGCTAGCCCACCATCTTGGTGCCACATCCCCTTTGTCACCTCATTGCTTCTCGCCTGGCAACGCGCACATACGGGGAGGGGGTTGCGGCGGCGGGGCGGGGTTCGCGGCATTAGGAAGGTTGAGAACCACTGGTCTAGGTGTCTGAATGTGTCTGAATGAAAAATACAATTGAACGTGTCCAGAGATATTTCACAAGAAGAGTCCTCCACTCCTCTGCTCGCAACAGAATTCTTATGCCACCAGACTTGAAATTTTGGGCTTAGACAACTTAGAACTAAGCGTAGTTCATAAAATTATCTGCCACAATGTCCTACCTGTCAATGACTACTTCAACTTCAACCACAACAATACACGAGCACACAATACATACAAACTTAAAGTGAACCGCTCCAAACTCGATTGCAGAAAATACGACTTCAGCAACAGAGTGGTCAATGCCTGGAACTCACTACCTGACTCTGTGGTTTCTTCCCCAAACCCCCCAAATTTTAACCTTAGACTGTCTACTGTTGACCTCACCACATTCCTAAGAGGTCTGTAAGGGTCGTGCATAAGCGCACCTGCGT
Source organism: Thermophis baileyi (assembly GCA_003457575.1). Lineage (NCBI taxonomy): Eukaryota > Metazoa > Chordata > Lepidosauria > Squamata > Dipsadidae > Thermophis > Thermophis baileyi. The sequence continues at coordinate 208,179 of QLTV01001572.1, forward strand.
GCCTACTGTCCCTGTCCTAATGTGCTCTTTTCCTTTTATTCATTTCATGTATTCACATTATGTATATACTTATACGTATTATCTAATACGAGATTGACTAAATACATACATACATACATACATACATACATACATACATACATACATACATACATACATACATACGTATTGTGGCCTTGTTACAGGTTCTTTTTTGAACCACCAATAACTAGATTGACTCAGATTCAATAGACACGAAGTACCAGAAACTTGGTCAGTTGGTTGTATTTTTGTAACTCCACTCAGTGACTGGTGTGTGTGTGTGTGTATTTATATTTTCAAAAAACAAAGCTTGCAAAAAAGATCATAATATAAATTAATTATAAAACAAAACAAAAAATAATGCTTTCAAGTAGAGCAGAAATTAATCTCAGTCACCAAAAAAAAAAAGTCTATAGGCTCTTTATCTACTCTACATTCTTTGAAGTCCAGTTTTAGCATATTTTTGTATATCTTCTTGGTCTTCAAACTATTTGTTAATTGCTGAGCTCTATTTTTGTTGTCTTAATGCTTGCTTTGATCAACCGTTTGATCTCTCTTTAATAATGTTTTAGTTTCTGCTTCCTATTTTGTTCACATTTGGAATTCTCCTTCACCTTTTCTTGCCAGGGCTTCTGGACTCTTCGCTTCTTCCCAATTTTAGTTCCACCTCATGCAGCTCTGAGGGAAGGAAAATGCTTATTTCTCCCCTAGTTTCCTCAGCTGTTGCTTCCTTTTCTATTGACTCTCCTCATCAGAGCCGCCTATCTCTTAATTTGCCTGTTGATTTGACTCCTCAGCTTTGGCTTGGTTTGTTCAGTCCTCACAGAGCCTGTGGTGGCAGAGCTCCAGGCAGCCATCTTGTCTTTCCTCCTTCTCACCTCCTGCTTGCCATTTCTGTTTAATTGGCCCCTGGGTTTTCTTTGGCTTAATCTTTTCTCCTTATTTGCTTCTGAATTGGCTTCATCTTTTCTCCTTATTTGCTTCTGGACTGGCTTCATGACTTTTTTTCTTCTGAATTTTGGCTCCTTCTGAGGGAAATGGCTTGAAAAATGCTTTCTTCATGCAGCTCTGAGGGAAGGAAAAATGCATTTTTCTCCCCAGTTTCCTCAATTGCTGCTTCCTCTTCCATTGCCACTTCTCATCAGGGCTGGCTGCCTATTTCCTAATTTGCCGTTTATTTGATTCCTGGCATTGGCTTGGTTTATTCAGTCATATCCTCACGAGGCCTGTGACAGAAGAGCTCCAGGCAGCCATCTTGTCTTCCCTCCTTCTAGCCTCATGCCCAGCACTTCTGTTTGATTGGCCCCTGGCTTGTCTTTGGCTTCATCTTTTCTCCTTATTTGGTCCTGGATGGGCTTCTTGATTCTTTTCTTCTTGTTATCAATCTTAGCTCTATCTGAGGGAAAAGGCTTGAAAAATGTTTCCTTCATGCCAGATCGTGAGGGAAGTGGGGGGGGACACCTCTCTCTCCTCAGATTCCTCAGCTGCAGCCTGCTTCGTGGTTGCCTCTCCTCACCAGGACAGTTTATTTTTTAAATTTGCCTTTTTATTTGGCTCCTGAGCTGTGGCTCTGTTTATTCAGCCTCTTCATGAGTCCTTTGGCTGAGATCTCCCAGACAGCCATCTTGCCTTCCTTCTGCAAAATGATTCTGTTTGATTGGTCACTGCTGTTTGATTGGCAGCTGGGTCATCCTGACAATGCGGAAGGGCTGAGAAGAAGCACAGGTGCTTCTCACCTGCTCAGGTAGCTTGTCCTTCCACAGGCCTTAAATAAATAAACAAATGGTGCCCTCTATCCTAAAAGCACTTAAACTCTTTCCCAACATTTTTCATTTCAGAAATATACTTGGAAGTGCTCAAATATTGATGTGTGCACAAAATACAAAAAAAGGAGACTATTATATTTTAGAATTATATTCTGTATATGTATATGTATATTTTTAGACATGTTTTATATTTTATATTAAATATAGCCAGTGTTAGTGTAATAAACTACAGGACTATTAGTATGGCTATAGTATATATAATATAGTAATAGCTTAGTATTTAGTATGAATAAAGTAGAATTAAATTATATATATATATAAATCTTATATATAATTTATCATTTATATCAGTGCAGGGGTGGGTTCCACTTACCTTCCCCACTGGTTCGCATCGCGATGTTTTGCGCACGCGCGCTCCCTCTGCTCGTGCGCGCGCACGCGTTCCCTCGTGCAATTTGGCTTCCGCACATGCTCAGTAGCTTCAATCAGCCCGAAACACAGCTGAGGAGCTGATCAGCTGTGCTTCGGGCGAAGGAATAAAGGTCAGTTTAAACGCAGGGGCGGGCGGGAGGGCCCTTTTTCAAGCGGCAGAACAGGAAAAACCTTCCAAACAGTAAAATAATTCACTAAAAATTCCCAAAAAAAGATGGCGGCGCCCACGGACCGGCACCGACCGAACCGGATCCATGACATCACCAGTGGGTCGCTAACGGTTCGGGCGATCCAGTCCGAACTGGGAGGAACCCACCCCTGTATCAGTGTTTCTTAGCCTTGAAGACTTTAAAGTGTGTGGGCTTCAACTCCCAGAATTCCCCAGCCAGTCATGCTGAGGAATCCTGGAGGTTTAGATCCACACTTTAAGGTTGACAAGTTGAGAAATCCTGATTTATTTACCACTTCTAATCAGAATCAGAGCTAAGAGGCTGCCACAAAAAAGAAGGGGTTGACCTGTTCTCCAAAGCACCTGAAGGCAGCATAACAAGCAATGGATTGAAACTAATAAAGGAGAAAACCAGCCTAGATCTAAGGAAAAATTTCTTGACAGTTAGAACTATTAATCAGTGGAACAACTTGCCTCCAGAAGTTGTAGGTGGTTCACTGGAGATTTTAAAGAAAAGATTGGACAACAATTTGTCTGGAATGACATAGGGTTTCCTGCTTGAGCTAGAGGACTTCCAAGGTTCCTTCCAACTCTATTATTCTGTGATTCAATTTCATAGATGCTTAAAACACACACCACAACATAGCAATAGCACTTAGACTATATACCGTTCGCAGTGCTTTACAGCCCTCTCTAAATGGTTTACAGAGTCAGCATATTGCTCCCAACAATCTGGATCCTCATTCTACTGACCTCAGAAGGATGGAAGGCCGAGTCAACCTTAGTTTTACTACAGGTGCAGGGGTGGGTTCCAAAATTTTTTACTACCACTCTGTGGGCATGGCTTAATTTTGTGGGAGTGGCTTGACGGCCATGTGACCGGGTGGGAGTGGCTTGATGGCCATGTGACCGGGTGGGAGTGGCTTGATGGCCATGTGACTGGGTGGGAGTGGCTTGATGGCCATGTGACTGGGTGGAAGTGGCTTGGTCGTGTGACCGGGTGGGAGTGGCCAACTTGTAAAATGTGGTGAAAAAGTGACTTATGACAATTTTTCACACTTAACGACCAACGATTAAGTGTGAAAAATGGTCATAAGTCACTTTTTGCAATGCCATTGTAACTTTTAACAGTCAATAAATGACGTTGTAAGTCAAGGACTGTTGTAGTTAAACCAGGAACAAATTCCGTTGCAATGAAATACTTTACAGAAGCCCTGGACAATTGTCGCATATGGTCCTTGCTTTTTTGCTTATTCTGCAGATACGAGATATTTATCCCATTGCATGAACTTTGGAAACAGTACATTAGAGAACTCTGCAATGGATTGAAGCCCGATGCGTAAGTTTAGTTCTCTTCATTCATTCTTTTTTTTTTATTTTTATTTTTGCAAACTGGTTGCATGTATGGATGGATTCC
>QLTV01001572.1:219993-238403 GCA_003457575.1 Thermophis baileyi
ACGTACATGCGTGGGGGGCGTGGGAGCATGGGGTGGTTGTGTGCATATGTGCAGGGGGCGTGGGGAGCATGGGGGGTCATGTGCGCATGCGCAGGGGAGGCGCATTGCATTATGGGTTTCGGCACATGACGAGAAAAAGGTTAGCCATCACTGGCATAGAAGAACTCAAAGAAGTAATGCAAGATCAGAAGATACGAAGAATCCTGGCCCAGAGAATCTCCAAGAGTCGGACACACTGAATGTATGACCTTTTTTTCCCCATGGTTGTTAAGTGAATCACTGCAATTGTTCAACGGTGGTTATGTGAATCCAGCTTCCTCCGTTGACTTTGCTTGTCAGAAGCTGGCTGGGAAGGGTGAAAATGGTGATTCCATGACCTCAGGATGCTGCAACCATCACAAATACATGCTCATTGCCAAGCACCCAAATTGGGATTGCTGTCGCTAAGTGACACAGTCATCAAGCATGACGTTACACCCCCACACCTCCTAGCAATGACAACTGCCATTGTAAACCCAAGACATATGGGGTTGTTAAAATAGGTGCAGCAGAGGGATGCTTAGTGCCATCTAGTGGTCATTTGATCATTGACAGCTCTGATCTAGGTAGGACTGCAGAAAAGCGTGAAAGTAGGAAGTGTGAGGGCCAGGCTTTTTAAGAGCTAAGAAGAAGGTGCAACTCCTAAGATTATGATCCTAGCATGGAGAACATGTAGGAGAAAGACTGTAGCAATCATGTCTGCAACAGGGAGAGAGAGAAAAACCCCTTCCTGAGAAAGGTCTGGGACTTCTGGTTCCAGGAGCAGAAACTAGAAGTCCCTGCACCAAGCACTTCCTGTGAGATCTTGAGCCTAGTTGCATCACATATTAGAATAACATGGAATCGGGTGCTCCCTGATTTAGCATGTTGTGGAAATCTGGATTAACCCACATTCTGGGTTTGCATGATGCACTGAGTGATAAGTTTGAATCCTAGTCCAATGGGCTGGCTTCGCACAATATACTAAGATACAATAAGCCTCATACTAGCCACTAAACATACCCTGATGTGTACAAATGTACCACTAGGTACTCCTCTGACTCTCTGAAGGGTGTTGTGCTTCCATGGAGCCTTGAAGTGGGTTGGGCCCACTCACCCTTCTTGTCCTGTATTCTGCTTTTGCTACACACCCATAGATATAGTTCAGTGGGTTTTCAGCAGCTCTGAAAACAGCAACTCTGTGGCTCCTTTCTTTCTTCCCCCTAGCCTTGCTTAGCTTCTTAATGCTACTTCCACCAAAATGCTACTTCTAGCTGTCTAAGCAGATCAGGTGTAGGGCAGGTAAAAATGCTGGCTCAAAGCTTCCCAAAGTTGAAAACAACAGCCAGCAATAACTTTTAGTGAAACTGAACTCTCTTCAGAGGCCCAAGAAGAGATTCGGGCCCCTCTCTGACAATTCCTTAGGGAGTCTAGGGACTGGCCTTATAACAGAAGACTGAGTGACCAAGCTATCCGAACCATTTTATCTGCTAATTTCTGCTGCAATGAATTGGGACACCATCAACTAATTTGGAAAAGTTACATCTCTGCAACACCAGAAGACCTTAGAAGTTTTTTTTGTTGTTGTTAGTTTCCAGGAATTTGGAAAATAGTTTTGGTAGAATAAACTGGTTTTCTAGCTCTGCTCGTGTAAGTGCTGAACGAGTTCTCTGTTCTTCATGTTTACTTTGGCTGTTCCTTCCTTCCGTTCCTGCTTTTGATACAGCCTGCTTGTTAAAGACTATGTTTTCTTCTGATTCTCCAAACAGAACATATGTGAGAAGAATGGGCTTGAAGAGAGAAGAACGTAACATTGAATAAAAGACACCAACAAGAGAAAGGAGACTTTATAAATAAATAATATTCCCAGGGGTGCTTAGCCTCACATTCCAGGTAGGCTCTTGGAGGACTCACATCTAAGGGGCAAGAGCTGCTGAAAAGGTAAGCCAAATCATTCGTGCTTAAGTGGAAATTTAGTGATTTATAGCAGATAGATTAAATCTTTGGTATAAAAAATGATAATTACATAGAAAAAGTGAATACTAAGCATTGTCTATGCTAACTGGGCATAGCTTGCCAGAATTTCAGAGGATTTGCAACCGCCATTTATAAATACCTGGGATGGGGATATCTACTTCCGAGGAGCCGAGGTGGCGCAGTGGTTAGAGTGCAGCACTGCAGGCTACTTCAAGCTGACTGCTAGCTGCAGTTCGGCGGTTCAAATCTCACCGGCTCAAGGTTGACTCAGCCTTCCATCCTTCTGAGGTGGGTAAAATGAGGACCCAGATTGTTGGGGGCAATATGCTAACTCTGTAAACCGCTTAGAGAGGGCTGTAAAGCACTATGAAGCAGTATATAAGTCTAAGTGCTATTGCTATTGCTATTGCTACTTCAGCCCTACCTGGGCCAATTATTTTTAGTAGGTCAGGTAATTGCAAAGATTTTATACAGGTAGTCCTTGACTTAGAATAGAATAACAGAGTTGGAAGGGACCTTGGAGGTCTTCTAGTCCAATCCCCTGCTTAGGCAGGAAACCCTACACCATTTCAGACAAATGGTTATCCAATATCTTCCTAAAAACTTCCAGTGTTGGAGCATCCACAACTTCTGGAGGCAAGTCGTTCCACTGATTAATTGTTCTAACTGTCAGGAAATTTATCCTTAGTTCTAGGTTGCTTCTCTCCTTAATTTGTTTACATCCATTGCTTCTTGTCCTGCCTTCTGGTGCTTTGGAAAATTGGCTCATATTTAAATGGTTGTCCACTAGGACTCCAAGATCCCTCTCACAGTTACTACTGTTGAGCAAGGTACCACATATACTGTACCTGTGCATTTTGTTTTTCTTGCCTAAATGTAGAACCTTACTTTTTTCACCATTGAATTTCATTTTGTTAGATAGCGCCCAATGTTCAAGTCTGTCAAGATCCTTCTGGATCTTGAGCCGATCTTCTGGAGTGTTGGCTATTCCTGCCAGTTTGGTGTCATCTGCAAATTACAACAGTTCATTAATTCAGTTTATTACAGTCATAGACCAGAGACCACAACAAATAAAAACACTCAGTAAATATAGCAGTTCATTTAGTGACCAAGGTCATGTGGTCTTTGTCTGGACTGTAATGTAATAGATATACAACTCTGGCCCAAATATTCCATTTCCATGATCTGGAGACATTCCGTGTGTACTTGAAATCTTGGGCTGACTTAAATCTCTTAGAAATGCAAATTCGGAGAGCTAGCTAGAAATAATTTGGAAAACCACCAGATTCCAATCTTTCTAGGAAGTAATCTCAAGAGATAATACAATTGTCTCTGAATTTTGCAAGTGGTCAGTTATTTGTTTGTTTGTTTGTTTGTTGTATTTCTATGCCGCCCAACTCCCGAAGGACTCTGGTATGGAAAGAGCATGCAAGGGAAGAGTCAGTCATTCAGCAGAAAGTTCTTACAAATACAGTAATGTGGTATTCTGTGTAACCTTGAGCTCCTTGGACATAATTAATGCACTTTAATCTGTATCTTGATTTTAATGCACAGGTTGTTACGTGTGGCAGGGGGAAGGGAAGAGTCAAGGAAAAAGAGATTTTTCTGACTCACCTTTCAATAAAGATTGGAATGCCCTTCAGCTTTATTCCAAGATAAAGGCGACAATTTTCTGCACACTTAAGGGATAAGGAAGCAGCCTCGGTTATCCAAAGCAGTGGATGGAGACAGGAGGGATATTAACTGAAAGAAAAATAAAAAGAAGCAAAGTTATGGGAAATAATTACTCAGTGGGTTGCATTATCATGGGCAATGTTGAGATTTACACCAGTAGTGGAGAGGCCAGTGTGGCAGTCAGGGAAAAAAAGGGAATCCCCTTTCTGAAAATCACAAATATTTTAGAAGTGCAAATCCTTCAATTGCTGGGGGGGGGGAGGGAGGGAGGGGCTGAGCATTAAATGTCTGCAACCTGGGAAGAATTATGTCTGTTGTATTCTGCATTGATTTCCTTTGGTCATTTGCAAAGTTTATCCCAACAGCTGAGTTAATGCCATCCACTCACCTTTGAGCTGGCAAAAAGAAGAAAAGATTTGCCATCCCTTGTGGAAAACTCTCTTTTGTTACAGCCATATTGCCATCAATTTCAACCATCCTTTTTCAGAGTTTACAGGTAGTCCTTGACTTATGACCACAATTGAGCCCAGAATTTGTGTTGCTAAGTGAGAAATTTGTTAAGTGAGTTTTGTCCTATTTTATGACTTTTCTTGCCACGTTTGTTAAGTGAATCACTGCAGTTGTTAAATTACATGTAGTCCTCGACTTACAACAGTTCATTTATTGACTGTTCGAAGTTACAAGAGGCGCTGCAAAAAGTGACTTATGACCATTTTTCACACTTACAACCACTGAAACATTCTCATGGTTACGTGATCAAAATTCAGACACTTGGCAACTGACTTATGTTTATTTAATTTAATTTAATTTAATTAATTGTATTTCTATACCGCCCAACTCCCGAAGGACTGTGGGCAGCTTTATGACGGTTGCAGGGTCCTCGGGTCACGTGATCACCTTTTATAACCTTCTGACAGGCAAAGTCAATGGGAAAACCAGATTCACTTAACCATGTTACTAAACAATTGCAATGGTTCACTAAACCACTGTGGCAAGAAAGGCCGTAAAATGAGGTAAAACTCAAATGTTTCACTTAGCAATATAAATTTTGGGCTCAATTGTGGTCGTAAGTCAAGGCCCATCTGACCCAGTTGTTAAGTGAATCTGACTTCCCCATTGACTTTGCTTGTCAGAAAGTCACAAAAGATGGTCATATGACCCTGGGACACTGCAGCCGTCATAAATATGAACCAGTTGTTAAGCATTTGAATGTATATCATGTGACCATGGGGATGCTGCAGGGGTGAAATTCGACCGGTTTGGACTGGATCGCGGGTACTGGTAGCGCCGATTTGAAGTGGTTCACCGAACCGGTAAAAACCACCCCTAGTTGGCCCCGCCCACCCCCCGCCCGCCGCTCACCCCTTCTGCTCTGTGTGTATGCCTGAGAAGGAGGAGAAGACCTGGCCAAACCTTTCTTCCTCCCTTCGCAGCGAAGGAAAGGGAGCCTGCTTGGAAGGGAGCTGCGGCAGCCTGCCTGACTGTCCCTTTAAGGTACTTCCCCGGGAGGGAGTGGGCCAGGGGTGGGACCATAAAGGGAGCCGCTCTGCTGTGAAGGGAAGGAGAAAAGTTCGGCTTCTCTCTGCCACAGCATTCAACGTGGCTGCTTCTCTCCTTCTCGGGCTCATACACACAGAGCAAACATGAGAAGGAGACGAGAAGCAGCCAGGTTGAACGCTAGAAGACTTGGCCGAACTTTTCTGTCGGTTCTGTGGGCGTGGCTTGATGGGCGTGGCTTGGTGGGGTGGTGCCGCCCCACCTTGCCGTGAGTGATGTCAAGTTGGCCATGCCCACTCAGTCACATGACACCCCCCCCCACCAAGCCACGCCCACAGAACCAGTAGGGAAAAAGTTTGAATGTCACCCCTGGGATGCTGTAATGGTCATAAATGTGAAAAATGGTCATAAGTCACTTTTTCAGTACCGTTGTAACTTGCAACAGTCATTAAACAAATTGTTGAAAGTCGAGGACTACCTGTGTCAGGCTTGTCCCAACTCAGTTCTTAGGAAAGAAAAACCCTCGACTCCGTGATTGAAGTGAAAGCTTTACTTTTTCAGTCCTTTGGTCCATATATTTTCCCACTGCTCCAGCATTTTGTTATAGCCAAAATTTCTTGCCCATTGAATCATGCAATGTTTAACATATTCACTTTCAAAATTCAACTTCAACAGATTTTTTATAAGATATTTATTATATGAATGTGTACAATTTCAAAACCACAGCTTTTCTTATCTAAAATAAATTTGTGTTAGATATTTAAACCAATGACAGGCATATGCTGGATCAGATCTGTTTTCAGTTTCGATCATTTTTTGTAGGGGCTCTGAAATTAACTTCCCTCCATTTGAACAAAATTCACTGTTGGAAACTGAGTATTTTAGAAAATGAAAAAAAAAACTCTACAATAAATAGATAGAAATAGACATATTGAATTCTTTATTGGCCAAGTATGATGGCATACACAAGGAATTTATCTCCGGTGCATAAGCTCTCAGTGTACATACAAGCAACAAGTGATAAATCATGATTATCATCATAAAATACATTCATCAAAAATCATACGCTACAACACTTGATAGTCATGGGATACTAAATACTAAATAAGCAATCACCATAAATGATACTAGGATACTAAATTAAACAATATAAATTGTAAGATATAAGCAACAGTTATAGTCATAAGAAGATAAGGAATAGGTAATAGAAAAGATGAGAAGGATAATAGTAATACAGCCCTTCTAGGCTGTGGTGAAATCTAAATTTTTTTCCTACTGGTTCTGTGGGCGTGGCTTGGTGGGCGTGGCTATGTAGTCATGTGACTGGGGGATCAAAAGACAGAAACTCTAACAATGTTCTGCTGGAGCAGGGTTGGACTAGATGACCTCCAGGTCCCTTCCAGCCCTGGATTATCCTCTCAAGCTGCGTGTAGTACCAGGTTTGTAGTCCTTCTTTCCTCTCCTTTTTCCCTCCCTCTCTTCCTCCCTCCCCCCTCTCTTTTTTTTCTTTCTTTCTTTCTTTCTTTCTTTCTTTCTTTCTTTCTTTCTTTCTTTCTTTCTTTCTTTCTTTCTTTCTTTCTTTTTTTTTTTTTTCTTTCTTTTTTTTTTTTTATTAATTAAATTGATAATCCATCCATGTGAATCTCTGCTCATAAATAGTGTTGTTTGAAGACTATGAGCAACTGTTATATAATATTTTGTAAGCATCCCTGAGTTTAATGGCTTTGCTAAAAATAATTGGCCTACACCCCCCGTTTTTGGCCTAGCAGGCTTCAGGGAAAAAAAAAAGTTCCGAAGATCAGCTGTGCGACGCACGATTGTCGGAACTTTTTTTAAAACTTTTTTTAGTATTTTTTACTACCAGTTCTGCAAACCAGTAGCATTTTTGACTACCAGTTTGGGCGAAGCATTTCACCCCTGCTTCTAGGTGGTTTGACAGTATTGTGGGAATTAGTTGTTTAACAGAGTGATGGCATGGGGAACGAACTGTCCTTGTGTCTAGTTGTTTTGGCGTGCAATGCCCTATAGTGTCATCTTCAGGGAAGAAGTTGAAACAGTTTATGTCCAGGATGTGAGGGGTCTGTAGATATTCTCACAGCCCTCTTTATAGCTCGTTCAGGTCTTCAATGGAAGGCAGGCTGGTAGCAATTGTTTTTTTCTGCAGTTCTAACTATCCATTGAAGTCTGTGTCTGTTCTTGTTTGGTTGCAATGCCAAATCAGACAGTTATAAAAGTGCAAATGACAGACTCAATCATTCCTTTGTGGAACTGGATCAGCAGCTCCTTGGGCAGTCTGAGCTTTCTGAGTTGGCGCAGGAAGAACATGCTTTCTTGTGCTCCTTTGATGACATAATATCCAGCAATTTTGCAAGACCCAAACACAACCCATCACCTGACACCAGATCAGAGGTGGGTTCCTACTGGTTCGGACCGGTTCTATAGAACCGTTAGTAACTTGACGGCCTGGGTTGCTGGAACCGGCAGCGACCCAGGCCTGCCACGCCCCTGAGCTGGTTCTCTCGTAGGCACCACCATCTTGTTTTTTGCTTCTCCGCATGCGCAGAAGCTTTTTTTTAGTACTGCGCATGTGCGCGCGCCCGTGCTTCACGCGCGTGCGTGGCACGTCCCTGAGCGAACCGGCAGTAGCAGAATCCAGAACCCACCCCTGCACCAGATAATTATCTGACAGGTTTCATGAAAGTTTACATGTATTGTTATCTCTTACAGGATATCCAACATAAAATACACTGAAAAATATTGTATACTTCCTTTTGCAGCTCCAACAGTACAACTTTCTAATGGATTCCCAACGTTCTTACGATTTGTTAGTGAAAGGCATTCAGTCCATCGATGTCACGGGAGATTTCAATCCATGTAAGCTTTTGCTCACAGGACACCGAGCCCAGCCGGTGCTTAAGGATTCGAAGGGGCAAGTTCTCATTGCTGCAGCTCAATATGGGAAAGGCCGGATGGTGGTCACGGCGCATGAAGCCATGTTGAAGCTTCCCCAGTTCTTGCCGTTCATTAAAAATGCTCTGGATTGGCTCAGGCCTTCCCCAACGGCACTCATAGGAGTCCATAGAAGCCTGGATGCCCTCTCCAAGTTGCCCAACTGTAGTGGTATTAAAGTTCAACCAGATGCAACACTTGGGGAATCCCATGGAGTATTCTGCAGAGATGCCTACGATAGTGCGCAGGCTGATGACCTTGTGCAGTTTGTACAGAGCGGCGGTGGACTGCTCATTGGTGGCCAGGCCTGGCACTGGTCATCTCAACATGGGAAGGAGGAAGTTCTTGATTGTTTTCCTGGAAATCTGGTGACCGGTGTGGTTGGAGTGTATTTCACTGCCACTGTGGGAGAACATGGGATCTTTCCCGTCCCTGAAACAATATGGAGGGATCCTGTTATCACCCGGTAAGTATAATGCTACCTCTTTATCTGTCTTTAATAATGCCGTCTGAGCATATATTGTTTACTCTGATCTTATCTCAAGATTCTTGCACCTTTATGGATAAAAAAGGTAAAAGTTTCCTACTCTATGGCGTGCTGCTCATATCCTTTTCTTGGCTGAGGGAGCCAGCTATGTTCAAAGACAATTTCCGTGGTTATGTGGCCAGCATAGCTATATGTCAAAGACACTGGAATGCTGACACTGAAGTGGTACCTATAAATGTACTCGCATGTGCATGCTTTCGAACTGATAGGTGGGCAGGAGCTGGAGCAAGGAATGGGAGCTCACCCAGTTTGGTGGCACTCAGGTCTCAAACCCAGGCAGTCAGTTTTCCAGATGACAAGCTCAGTGACTTTAACCACTGAGTCATTGCGTCCCCTTCCTCTATTATTTTTTGGATAATCCCCCACAAAAACCTCACCCCACCATGGAAATGATTATGTATATAAAAATTATTTGAGCTTAACCTATCAGCTTGGTTGGGTCCTCTGATTCAGACAATCATTTGCTGTGCCAAAGAATTGAACAAGAGGGCCAGATTCAAAGTCTGAGTTCAGGGGGAGCATGGCCCAGTTAAGACTGAGGATCAACAGCCATTGAAGCACTTTCAGTATAGATTCCCAACATTTTCTCTCATTTCCCACAATTTCCTCCAGCAAATTCAAATACAGGTATAATTTTAACACTCTAATCGGACATTCTTGTGTTAGTAAATAATTGCAGAATAGTTACTTTGGATTTCGATATCTGCATTTTCTAAATGTGCTTCAGCAGACAAGGATAGCGCACTTTCAGTACCACACTACCTCAGGAATGGAGTGTGTTTAGTTGTCTGTCACAAGAGCTTTCTCCAGGAAATGAAAAATTAAACCTGCAGGTGATCTTTCTCTCTCTTTCTCTCTTTCAGATCAATGAATAGCCTGATCCAAAATGCTTACAATTCTCTATTGCGAGGCATTCTGTCCATTGATGTCAGGGGAGATTTTATTCCCTGTGAACTTTTGCTCACCGGAGACCAAGCATTTCCAGTGCTTGTAGGTTCGAATGGGCAGGTTCTGATCGCTGCAGCTCAATATGGGAAAGGCCAGATGGTGGTCACTGCCCATGAAGCCATGATACAGCATCCCCAGTTCTTGCCGTTCATTAAAAATGCTCTAGACTGGCTCAGGCCTTCCCCAGCAGCTCTCATAGGAGTCCACAGAAGCCTGGATGCACTCTCCAAGTTGCTCCTCAGTAGTGGTATTAAAGTTCACCCAGATGCAACACTTGGGGACTCCCTTGGAGTATTCTGCAGAGATGCCTACGATAGTGCACAGGCTGATGACCTTGTGCAGTTTGTACAGAGTGGCAGTGGACTGCTCATTGGTGGCCAGGCCTGGCACTGGTCATATCAACATGGGAAGGAGGCAGTCCTGGTTCAGTTTCCTGGAAATCTGGTGACTGGTGCAGCTGGAGTGTATTTCACTGCCAAGGAGGGAGAAAATGGGATCTTCTCTGTCCCTGAAAAAATACGGAATGATCCTAGCGTAATCATTCAGTAAGTATAATTTTACCTCTTTATCTGCCTTTAATAATTTCCCCTGGAAATGGTTTGTTTACTGTAGTCCTTTCCTCAAGATTATCATGCCTATCAGTATAATTTCAAAAACAACCCCCCCCGAAAGAAATGGATTTGCATATAAAGACTATTTTAGCCTAATCTATCAGCTTGGTCAGCTCCTCTGATTCAGGCATTCATTTGATGTGCCAAAGAATCACATGATGGGAATAGACTCGAAGTCTGATTGCAAGGGAAATATCATCTACCGTAGTTAAGACAAAGGATCAACAGCCACTGAAGCACTTTCAAAATAGATTCCCAACATCATCTCTCATTGCTCACAATTTCCTCTACCAAATCGAAATATAGCTTTACTTTTAATCCTCCAATTAGATAGACAAAGAAATCGGGCACTTTCGTGTTAACAAATTATTTCAGTGCATTTTGATAGCTGTACTTTCTAAATCTGCTTCAATGGATGGTATCTTCATTGTCACACAACCTTAGTAATAAGAGTTTGTTCAGACTTGGCTTCTCTATTATAATAGCCAGTGGCGGGATTCATCCAGTTCGCATTGGTTCACAAAAACCGGTAGCTAACTTTCTGAGCAGTTCGGCAAACCGGCTGTTGGAAGAAATCTCCTTCCAAGAGCCTTTTGTTTTTCCCACCTTACCGGGTTTATCCTGTCAGGAAGGCAGGAAGGAGGGGTTCTGGTGTGCCTCTGTGTGTTGTTTCTAGCCTAATCCTGCTTATCTTTAGTGCCCTGCTTAAGTGTTTTCCGAAACTGCCTTTGAGGTTAAGCCTTGTTACATTGTAACAGCCATTAATGGTTCTTGGCAGTACACCCAGCCTGAGGGTGGGTGTAGCCTGTTCTATAGCCTGAGTGGCTTCTCTGGAGTTTTTTTCCTTTGCTGGTACTTTTATTAGGGGCTTGACTTTCTTAAAGGGGAAGGGTTGTTTTAAACTTTTTACATTGCTTTAATGGTTCCTGGCACTGTCCTTTTGGGCTGTACTTCCAAGAGGCAGGATGCAAGCTTGGCACTCTGTCTAATTTTTTTACTGCCTTTCTGGGGGCATGTGATCTTTCCTTAAATCTAGATGATTTCCTTAGGATATCTTGTGTGGTGAGTGAGACCAGCCGGTATCTTTAAGTGGTGCAAATGGATCTAAGGATTGCTTCTCCTGAGTGGGAAAGGGTGCTTTGTCAGTTCACTGAGCACAGGAGTCTCTTGTCTATGGGGATTCTTCAGTCATCCAGGTCATGGTTGACCCAAAGGTGCTTTTTTCAAGAGGCAGCTGGATTTTCTTGGTTTCTAGAAAGTCCAGTTGCCTCTTGAAAAAGCACCTTTGGGACAGGAGTCTCTTGCATTGCTTCATAGTGGCCAAGGCACATGATTGCTCACCGATAGTAAGATTTTTTTTAAAAAGGAGTAGGGGTGTGGATTCTCCCTCCAATTCGTTTTAGTTTTCTCTCATGATAATAAGAGTTAGCAACATGGCACCAGGCTTGAAGTTTATTTAGATATCTGTGGCATGTACTAATTTTATTGTGATCCTGACAAGCTTGGGAGGGCAGAGACTTGAACCTGGGTCCCCTAATATACTTTGATAATTTGTCTCTTTAGCTTGGCATTTTGTAGCCCAAGTGTGCCCACCCACTTTCTAGAGAGCTTAAATAACCTCTCTGCTAAAGGGTTTCACTTTATGAGCAAGAGTTGGCTGCTGATAGTTATCATTGCGTTTTAACTATTTAAATTCCTCAGGGTGCTCTGGAACCCTGCCTGATTTGTAACTCTGAGTTGCAGGTATTGCTGATGAAAAGGAAGGTATTTGGACAGAATGGTTTAGGTTTCCATAATGGCTGTGACTGTCATTGATCTTCAGTGTGTATTTCCCCCATTTCTAATCTAATGATTGGTATTTAGGGCAGCTTTTTGCAAGCAAAGAAGCTTTTTGTATTTTTGTACAGGTGATCCTTGACTTACAACAGTTCATTTAGTGATCATTCAAAGTTACAATGGCACTGAAAAAAGTGACTTATGACCGTTTTTCACACGACCGTTGCAGCATCCCCATGGTCACGTGATCAAAATTCAGATGGTTGACAACTGTCTCACATTTATGACGATTGTAGTCTCCCAGGGTCATGTGATCCCTTTTGCAAACTTCTGACAAGCAAAGTCGATGGGGAGGCCAGATTCACTTAACAGCCATGTTACTAACTTAACAACTGCAGTGATTCACTTAACAAATGTGGCAAGAAAAGTCATGAAATGGGGCAAAATTCACTTAATAAATTTCTCACTTAGCAACATAAATTTTGGGCTCAATTGTGGCCGTAAGTTGAGGAGAGGCTGGGCGAGGCGAGGCCGGGCATGACAAGGAGTGGCTGGGAGGGGAGGGGTGAGGCATGGCTGGGCGTGGCGAGAGGCCGGGTGAGGTGAGGGGCCCCTCGACATGAATGATGTTCAGTTGGCCACACCCACCCAGTCACATAACCACCCAGCCACGCCTACCCAGCCGGTCATTAGGGTAGAGAACTGGTTGTTAAATTATTTGAATCCCACCACTGATAATAGCTTTCTAGAGTACAAGGCAGTGCTTGAGTTACGACCACAATTGAGCCCAAAATTTCTGTTGCTAAGTGAAACATTTGTTAAGTGAGTTTGCCCCAGTTTGCAACTTTCCTTGCCAAAGTTGTTAAGTGAATCAGTGCACTTGTTAAGTTAGTAACATGGTTGTTAAATCTGGCTTCCCCATTGACTTTGCTTGTCACAAGGTAGAGATGTAAAATTTCTGGAAATTTTGAAGCTCAGAAAAAAACCCGGTTTTTTTCCGGTTTTTTGGGGGGGAGGGTGGGAATGGAAAATTTAATTGAAAAAAATGCTACATTAGCACTTTTTTGTCTTTTTAAGATTGAAAGTCATTCTGTTACTTTAGGAACATAAAATATGACTATGCACAATTTGACTTGGAATCTTGCAGTGGAGGGTTCAGTTTGTTACCTAGGTCTTGCTTGTCCTCACTCAGTGCACAGAAATTAGAATAATCTGATATCATACATTTTTTTTAGAAATGATTTGGAAAATATTTGAACACCCTGTCTTAAAATATTTTATTCATCATGTTAAAATAAAATATTCCACAATGTTTTTTTTTCTTTTTTCAATTTTTCCAATTTTTTGGAAAAAAAACAAAAAAGACTTCAGGAAAAAAACGGGAAAAAAAGTTTTTTTTCTGCCTTTTTCCGGTTTTTTTCCGGGCCTTCACATCTCTATCACAAGGTCACAAAAGGGGGTCCTATGACCCCCTGGACATTGAACTGTCATAAATATGAACCACTTGCCAAGTATCTGAATTTTGGACATGTGACCATGGGGAGGCTGCAGCGGTCATAAAATGTGAAAAACTGCCATAAGTCATTTTTTTCAGTGCCGTTGTAACTTTGAATGGTCACTAAATGAACTGTTGTAAAGAGCCGAGGTGGCGCAGTGGTTAGAGTGCAGCACTGCAAGCTACTTCAGCTGACTGCTAGCTGCATTTCAGAGGTTCAAATCTCACCGGCTCAAGGTTGACTCAGCCTTCCATCCTTCCGAGGTGGGTAAAATGAGGACCCAGATTGTTGGGGGCAATATGCTGACTCTGTGAACCGCTTAGAGAGGGCTGTAAAGCACTGTAAAGCGGTATATAAGTCTAAGAGCTATTGCTATTGCTATTGTAGGTCGAGGACTACATGTATATGAAATATTTACCTTTCTTTCTCTCTTTCAGATCAACAAATAGCTCCATCAACATCCAACATGAGTACAATTCTCTATTGCAAAGCATTCAGTCCATCGATGTCACGGGAGATTTTATTCCTTGTGAACTTTTGCTCACTGGAGATCAAGCCTTCCCACTGCTTGTGGATTTGAATAGGCAGGTTCTCATTGCTGCAGTCCAATATGGGAAAGGCCGGATGGTGGTCATGGCACATGAAGCCATGTTAAAACTTCCGCAGTTCTTGCCGTTCATTAAAAATGCTCTGGACTGGCTCAGGCCTTCCCCAGCGACACTCTTAGGAGTCCACAGAAGCCTGGATGCCCTCTCCAAGTTGCTCCTCAGTAATGGTATTAAAGTTCATCCAGATGCAACACTTGGGGACTCCCTTGGAGTATTCTGCAGAGATGCCTACGATAGTGCGCAGGCTGATGACCTTGTGCAGTTTGTACAGAGCGGCGGTGGACTGCTCATTGGTGGCCAACCCTGGCTCTGGTCACACAAACATGGGAAGGAGGCAGTCCTGGCTCAATTTCCTGGAAACTTGGTCACTGGTGTCGCTGGAGTGTATTTCACTGCCAAGGAGGGACAAAATGGGATCTTCTCTGTCCCTGAAAAAGTATGGAATGATCCTAGCATCACCCAGTAAGTATAATTCTACCTCTTTATCTGCCTTTAATAATCCTACCTGCATATAGTTCGTTTACTATGATTGTTGTCCCAAGAGTCTTACATCTTACATCAAAGTCCCCAAAGCAAAATAAGACCAAGGAAATGGCTATGCATACATTTGCTGTGCCAAAGAATCTCACAATGGGGCTGGAATCAAAGTGTGATTGTAAGGGGAACAGCATCCAGTTAAGACAAAGGATAACTGCCACTAAAATACTTTCAGTACTGATTCCCAACATTTCTTCTCATTTTCCTCCATTTCCTCTGCCGAATTCAAATACAGGTAACCAGGGGTGGGTTCTGCTTTACCTTGCTGCCGGTTCGCTCAGTGTCGCACCGTGCAGGCGCGCTTGGTGCACGCTTCACGCATGCACAGTACTTAAAAAAACAAAATGGCGGCACCTATGGCGCCACCAAAAGAACCGGTTCGGGGGACGTGGCAGACATGGGTCGCTACCGGTTCTAGCGACCCACGCCGCCACGTTACTAACGGTTCTATAGAACCGGTCCGAACCGGTAGGAACCCACCTCTGCAGGTAACATTTGAACACTCTAATCAGATAGGCAGGGAAATCAAACCACCTTGTGTGAATAAATGATTTCAGAATAGTTTCAGTGCCAATAAAGGAGATTTAAATAAATTTGTACCTTAAGGTTGAAATTAGGGATCCTTGGTGCTCTCTGAGTTTGCTGGTTTTCTTGCAGACGCTTCGTTACCCAACCTGGGTAACATTAGAATGCAATATTGCAGGCTTATTCTGCTGACTGCCACGGGTTCAATTCTTACCGGCTCAAGGTTGACTCAGCATTCCATCCTTCTGAGGTCTGTAAAATGAGGACCCAGATTGTTGGGGGCAATAGGCTGACTCTGTAAACCACTTAGAGAAAGCTGTAAAGTACTGTGAAGCGGTATATAAGTCTAAGTGCTATTGCTATCATCAATACTAGTTACAGTGCGTTTTGATACCTGTTTTTTCTAAATATGCTTCAGCAGACAAGGAAAGGTAGGGCATTTTCAATGCCACATCCCCTCAGTAATAGAACTTGTTCAAATCTATACCACAAAAGATTTCTAAAGTACAGGAAAAAGTAAACATGGAGGAGACATTTCATTCTCTTTCTCTCTTTCCGACCAACAAATAGCTCCATCAACGTCCAATATGATTACAATTCTCTGTTGCAAGGCATTCAATCCATTGATGTCATGGGACATTTCAGCCCTTGTGAACTTTTGCTCACAGGAGATCAAGCCTTCCCACTGCTTGTGGGTTCGAATGGGCAGGTTCTGATTGCTGCATCCCAGTATGGGAAAGGCCGGATGGTGGTCACTGCGCATGAAGCCATGATACAGTTTCAGCAGTTCTTGCCGTTCATTAAAAATGCTCTGGACTGGCTCAAGTCTTCTCCAACAGCACTCATAGGAGTCCATAGAAGCCTGGATGCCCTCTCCAAATTGCTCCTCAGTAATGGCATTAAAGTTCATACAGATGCAACACTTGGGGACTCCCTTGGAGTATTCTGCAGAGATGCCTACGATAGTGCACAGGCTGATGACTTTGTGCAGTTCGTAAAGAGAGGCGGTGGACTGCTCATTGGTGGCCAAGCTTGGCACTGGTCATATCAACATGGGAAGGAGGCAGTCCTGCTTCGTTTTCCTGGAAACCTGGTGACCGGTGTGGCTGGAGTGTATTTCACTGGCAATGTGGGAGAAAATGGTGTTTTCTCTGTGTCTGAAAAAATTCCCAGGATTCCCCTCATCACCGAGTAAGTATTACTCCACTTCTTTTTTTATGGTTATTAATCCTATATACAATCGTGTATTTTTGGTGACCCTTGTCCCAATAATTTCAGGCCGTGCAAAATGGGTTGCCTCAGATTAAACTACTGTCTCGTTCCAAAAATTATTTTTGAGAATCTTAGATTGTATGCCTTGTGCTTTTCAAATATGACGGTTGTTAATTTCTACATGCAAAAGCTCCACTTTTGTGGATGCTGAACGGCGGTTATTATTCTTGTACTTTTTCGGCAGTCTTCCTGCAGTCACCACTAGGCAAGATAGGTGGCATATAAATTTAATTATAAATTAAATAGAAATAAAAGATCTTCGATGCAGGTAAATCAGGGCTCTGGTAGTCTGGGGACTGCTTGCAGAATGAAAGAGGCTACGTAATTAAAGTAATTAATTAATTAATTCACTCCTCCAGCTCTACCCTGGGAGTGCAGGAACAAAGTGTTCCATATATAATCAAATAATTATTAGTAAGAGGATTAAGGATGACATTTTAATTCTTCTATTTTCAATTTGTGGTTCAGAAGCAAGGTCTTTATTGTTATTTGTTATTTTTGAATCTTTTAGTTTATCCAAAGAAGGTTAAAATGCAAAATGTCAAAATATCTAAAAAAGAAATAAATAAAAAACAACAAAAGGGACATTCAAAAGAAAAAGTGTCTTAAAAAAAGAAAAGAAAATTAACACATATACACATAACATCCTCCCTAGTTGAATGCTGATTAGTATAATACAGCAATGTTGGTTTCTCCTTGCGAAACAGGCCAAAAGAATTTAAAACTATTAAACTACTAAATCTACTTACAAATTGTTAGCCTGTCATCTATAAACTATATTAATAACAAAATAGGATACTGGTCTTTATCCTTCCAATTGGAAAGACTTTGTCAGTATCACATATGAGGACTGTCTATGGAGATTCTCAATCATCCAGGTCATGGTTGTCCCAAAGTGCTTTTTTCAAGAGGCAACTGGACTTTCTGGTTTTTCTTTGAAGACGTTTCACTTCTCATCCAAGAAGCTTCTTCAGCTCTGACTGGATGGTAGGGAATGGTTGAACCATGAATCATTCCCACTCCAGTCGGAGCTGAAGAAGCTTCTTGGATGAGAAGCGAAATGTCTTCCAAGAAAAACCAGAAAGTCCAGTTGACTTTTTGAAAAAAGCATCTTTGGGACAACCATGGACTGTATAAACTGGGTTCATGCACCCAGTTTAATTGAGTGGACTGGGGAAAATACATCCAGCCTTATTGCCTTCCTTAATCATTTGACAGAAACCCATGTGATGCATTTACTCTGGAATCATCTGTATAGATTCTTTAAATTCTACCTGAACAAAACCTATTCAAATTTAAAAAAAAATGTATACTTCTTCCCTGTCAGAAATGGCAAACTTACTTTATAAATGAGATAGTGTTAACAGTACAACAGCAGATAGCTCATTAAGAAGACAGATTACTTTGGTTTTATGGAAGATCTGAGTCTTCCATCCAATTATTCCAAGGAAATTCTGTCAGCAAGCCTTGCCTTTAATTTGGGGGAAAAAGTTCTTAGGTTCATGACTTATAAACATTTTTCCTCCTCCCCCTCTCCCTCCAAATGCTGATACTGATATTGATATTACAGTCCAATTTTGTCAAGCCACTGGTCCAATATTGGGATCCTAGTCCATCATATGAAGACTATTGTTCTGAATCAAGCGTAGATTGGTTGTGCTATCATCAGGCAGCTTAACAAGACGCAATGGTACATTCAATCAGATTATATTTTATTCTTCAGGCATCCTCTGACAACACTCACGGTTATGTAGAAGTTCTTCTGAATCTACAGTCATAATCTGGAACCATCACGAATATTGTAAAAAAGGATTAATTGCTCCCATCTCCTTCTTGCTACATCTTTTCCCGGTAGCTAGCTTGAAAGTGACTTCCTTTACTCCCGCCCCCCAGGCATACTTCAATGACCAATAAGAGTACACAGTTATGATCACATGCCATGGACTACATGGCATGGACTACATTCCCCAGAATG
>QLTV01001572.1:244640-258680 GCA_003457575.1 Thermophis baileyi
TGTTCTGAATCAAGCGTAGATTGGTTGTGCTATCATCAGGCAGCTTAACAAAACGCAAGGGTACATTCAATCAGATTAGAGTTTATTCTTCAGGCATCCTCTGACATCACGGTTATGTAGAAGTTCTTCTGAATCTACAGTCATACTCTGGAACCATCACGAATATTGTAAAAAAGGATTAATTGCTCCCATCTCCTTCTTGCTACATCTTTTCCCGGTAGCTAGCTTGAAAGTGACTTCCTTTACGCCCGCCCCCCAGGCATACTTCAATGACCAATAAGAGTACACAGTTATGATCACATGCCATGGACTACATGGCATGGACTACATTCCCCAGAATGCTATGTCTTAAAGAGACAGTTCTTAATTCTAGGCTAAACCCTTGATAAGCCAGCACACTTCTTTTCAATTTTAGTTCCACCTGAAGGAAACCTTTCCCTCATGCAGCTCTAAGGGAAGGAAAATGCTTATTTCTCCCCTAGTTTCCTCAGCTGTTGCCTCCTTTTCTATTGATTCTCCTCATCAGGGCCGCCTATCTCTTAATTTGCTTGTTGATTTGACTCCTCAGCTTTGGCCTGGTTTACTCAGTCCTCACAGGGCCTGTGGCAGCAGAGCTCCAGGCAGCCATCTTGTCTTTCCTCCTTCTCACCTCCTCTTTGGCACTTCTATTTAATTGGCCCTTGGGTTGTCTTTGGCTTCATCTTTTCTCCTTATTCTCGTTATCCAACCTAGCTGCTGTGGCCTAGAGGTGGAGCTCTTGCCTCACAATCAGGAGGTTGTGAGTTTGATCCTAGGTAGAGGCAGATGTAGGGTCTCTTGCTTGGGCAGGGGGTTGGACTAGATGACCTGCAAGGTCCCTTCCAACTCTGTTAATCTGTTAAATTTGCTTCTTGGCTTTTTTTCTTCTGAATCTTGGCTCCTTCTGAGGGAAATGACTTGAAAAATATTTCCCACATGCCAGATCCCGAGGGAAGGAGAAAAAAACCCCACCTCTCTCTCCTCAGATTCCTCACTTGCAGCCTCCTCCCTGGTTGCCTCTCCTCATCAGGGCAGTCCATCTTTTAATTTGCCTCTTTATTTGACTCCTGAGCTGTGGTTTATTCAGCCTCTTCTTCATGAGTCCTTTGGCTGAGATCTTTTCTCCTTATTTGCTTCTGGACTGGCTTCATGACTTTTCTCTTCTGAATCTTGGCTCCTTCTGAGGGAAATGGCTTGAAAAATGCTTTCTTCATGCAGCTCTGAGGGAAGGAAAAATGCATTTTTCTCCCCAGTTTCCTCTTCCGTTGCCACTTCTCATCAGGGCTGGCTATCTCTTAATTTGCCTGTGTATTTGACTCCTGGCTTTGGCTTGGTTTATTCAGTCATGTCCTCACGAGGCCTGTGACAGAAGAGCTGTAGGCAGCCATCTTGTCTTCCCTCCTTCTATCTAGTCTCATGCCCAGCACTTCTGTTTGATTGGCCACTGGCTCATGTTTGGCTTCATCTTTTCTCCTTATTTGGTCTTGGATGGGCTTCTTCTCCTCTTCTTATCAATCGTAGCTCTATCTGAGGGAAATGGCTTGAAAAATGTTTCCTTCATGCCAGATCCTGAGGGGAGGAAAAATAAAAAAACCACCTCTCTCTCCTCAGATTCCTCAGTTACAGCCTCCTTCCCGGTTGCCTCTCCTTACCACGGCAGTCTATCTTTTAATTTGCCTTTTATTTGACTCCTTGGCTCTGTTTATTTGGCCTTGTCTTCATGAGTCCTTTGGCTGCAGAGCTCCCAGGCAGCCATCTTGACTTCCTTCTCCAAAATGATTCTGTTTGATTGGTCACTGCTGTTTGATTGGCAGCTGGGCTGTCACGACAATGGGGGAGGGCTGAGAAGGAGCACAGGTGCTTCTTACCTGCTCAGATATGTTGTCCTTCCACAGGCCTTAAATAAATAAACGGTGCCCTCCATCCTAAAAGCACTTCTTGTTTTTCATTTCAGAAATATACTTGGAAATGCTCAAATATTGATGTGTGCACGAAATACAAGAAAAAGACTATTATTTATTAGAATTATATTCTGTATATGTATATTTATATTTTGAGATATATTTTATATTTTATATTAAATATAGCCAGTATTAGTGTAATAAACTACAGGACTATTAGTATTGTTATAGAATATATAATATAGTAATAGCTTAGTATTTAGTATGAATATAGTAGAATTAAATTACACATATAAATCTTATATATAATTTATCATTTATATCAGTGTTTCTTAGCCTTGAAGACTTTAAAATGTGTGGGCTTCAACTCCTAGAATTCCCCAGCCAGTCACGCTGAGGAATCCAGAAAGTTTAAATCCACATTTTAAGGTTGACAAGGTTGAGAAATCCTGATTTATTTACCACTTCTAATCAGAATCCAAGCTAAGGGGCTGCCACAAAAAAGAAGGGGTTGACCTATTCTCCAAAGCACCTGAAGTCAGTATAAGAAGCAATGGATTGAAACTAATAAAAGAGAAAACCAACCTAGAACTAAGGAAATTTTTCTTGACAGTTAGAACTATTAATCAGTGGAACAACTTGCCTCCAGAAGTTGTAGGTGGTTCAACACTGGAGATTTTAAAGAAAAGATTGGACAACAATTTGTCTGGAATGGCATAGGTTTCCTGCTTGAGCAGGCAGTTGAATAGAGGACTTCCAAGGTGCCTTCCAACGAGGGGTAGGTTCTGCTTTTCTTCGCTGCTGGTTTGCTCAGTGATGTGCTGCGCAGGCGCGGGTGCGCTTCACACATGCGCAGTGCTTAAAAAACAAGATGGTGGCGCCTATGGCACTGCCGAGAGAACCGGCTCGGGGGCGTGGCA
The DNA here is from genome assembly GCA_003457575.1 of Thermophis baileyi. Classification (NCBI taxonomy): domain Eukaryota; kingdom Metazoa; phylum Chordata; class Lepidosauria; order Squamata; family Dipsadidae; genus Thermophis; species Thermophis baileyi. The sequence goes on from QLTV01001572.1 coordinate 247,480, forward strand.
GGCGTGGGTCGCTACCAGTTCCAGCGACCCACACTGCCACGTTACTAACGGTTCTATAGAACCGGTCCGAACCGGTAGAAACCCACTTCTGCTTCCAACCCTGTTGTTCTGTGATTCAATTTCATAGATGCTTAAAACACACACCACAACATAGCAATAGCACTTAGACTATATACCGTTCGCAGTGCTTTACAGCCCTCTCTAAATGGTTTATAGAGTCAGCATATTGCCCCTAACAATATGGATCCTCATTCTACTGACCTCGGAAGGATGGAAGGCTGAGTCAACCTTAATTTTATTACAGGTAGTCCTCAACCTATGACCACAATTGAGCCCAAAATTTTCATTGCTAAGCAAGACAGTTGTTAAGTGAGTTTTGCCCCATTTTACGACTTTTCTTGCCACATTTGTTAAGTGAATCACTGTAGTCATTAAGTTAGTAATATGGTTGTTAAGTGAATCTGGCTTCCCCGTTGACTTTGCATGTCAGAAGGTTGCAAAAGGGGATCACATGACCCCCTTGACACTGCAACTGTCATAAATATGAACCAGTTGTCAAACATCTGAATGTAAATCACATGACCATGGGGATGCTGAAATGGTCATAAGTATGAAAAGTGGTCATAAGTCACTTTTTTCAGTGCCGTTCTAACTTCACCCTGTCACTAAACTAATGGTTGTAAATCGAGAACTACCTGTATGAAGACATTTATCTTTAGAATGACTTGTTCATTTAAAATGGAGGTTGTTTTCCACAGGTGCAGATTGGGTGCCACACTGATAATTTAGTCAGAGACAAGGAATGGAAGCGTCCTCCACTAGTGACAAGGTGTTTTAAGGTGCAGACTGCGAAGATGGAGATCTCCAGTTTGTGGGGAGGCCTCCTGTACATCATTGTACCAGAAAATTCTTCATTGGGCTACTTCTCTGTCTCCATTGAAGGGGCCACCCAGGCTCCTTATTTCAAGCATGGTAAGACAACTCCTTCCTCAATTTATGAAGTTCAAAACTTTTCTGCTTTGCTGGTTGGTTCTGAATTGATCTGGCTCCAAAAGGCATCAGAGCTAGCAAACTGTTAGGAGTCCTTCTCCATTTAGAAAGCCTGAAGAAAAATGGCTACCCTTTAGTATCCGTATTTAGTATTTCAGAGAAATGTTGCACACCAAGTATTTACAAGAAGTAAGCTGCACCACTGTATATCTTCTGTTTAAATATCATCCTGAAATTATAGTGGAGTCAAGAAAGGCTCATATTTAAACTAGGAGGCTACAGAATATTGTATTCAAGGCCTTTGGAGGCTTAATTATTATTATTTTATTTCTTTATGCAGTCTGTGTTTTAGTAAATCTCAGTGCTCTGCAATGAAATATTGGGAATAGTGCAATCAATTCATCTGGATATCTTGGAAAGTTCATTTTAAAAATGGGTGACTATCCTAAACAATTGCTCTTTCTATGGCAAAAATGTTAGAAATTCTGTTTATATATAGTACCACAGGACAAAGAGTACAGTCACTATGTGCTTTACTGCTCAACTGTTTTACACTGTAACAGGAAACGTGAAACTCTACTTAGAACAAAAGATCAGGGAGTATATACCATAGATCCAAACTTGCAAATACAGCCATCTACTGGATGAATGCTACTGTAGTTGTTGCATAGAAATACATCCCAACAATGAATTAAAAAAAAAATCAACATTTCCCAGGACAATGGATGCAGCAGAGATTTGTTAAAGAAAACCAGTGGAAAATAAGAGTGAAATTCCTGCACCTTTTTGCCTTTTCTTGGAATGTATAATTGGCCACACCTTTCAAAATATTGTGATCAGGAAAGCATTTTTCTTTCTCCAACCTATTTATGGTTTAAGAAAATATTATACCCAGGTGTTCTGTTTTAAACGTTTCCTTAGGTGAAACCAGCATCCAGGATTGGCAAGATACTATCCGCCACTATCCCGCTCTCTGGGCGGAACTGGAAACCGAAAATATCATCCTCACACTGCCGTCAGATGCTGTATGTAGTCATGATGGGATCGCTTTCCTGCTCCAGACCTGGGATCAGATGATGAGGGCCATCACCCACTTAGCAGCCATCCCTCCTATTTTCCCCAGACCAGAAAGGATTGTGGCAGATGTTCAGATATCGGCAGGCAAGTATGAACTAGTTGACATCACACTCTGTAGAGGAAAACCATAAAATATTATTGGTCTGCTTTCCTAATGTACAGGTCAAAATGTATTTTAATAGAACTATTGTTCTAATGCTATGATAGCAGTGTCCCAATATCTGAGGGGTTGCTAGAAAGAAGAGGGAGTCAACCAATTCTCCAAAGCACCTGAAGGCAGGACAAGAAGCAATGGATGGAAACTAATCAAGGAGAGAAACAACTTAGAACTAAGGAGAAATTTATTTAGTTAAAACAATTAGTTAGTGGAACGACTTACCTCTGGAAGTTGTGGGTGCTCCAACACTGGAGGTTGTCAAGAAGAGATTGGACAGCCATTTGTCCAGAATGGTATAGAGCCTCCTGCCTGAGTAGAGCGTTGGACTAGAAGACCTCCAAGGTCCCTTCCAACTCTGTTATTCTGTTAATGCTGCAGTTTGCACAGTTCTCCAGCACACTGCAGCAAACTGACAGGTGCACCATGGGATATTATACTACTTAATAAATGGAATTATAAGGACCATTTATTAAACTTCAGTAAAATATCTTACAGTTCCCCTGTGAGTTCGCTTAGATTCCTTGGGTTGCAGCACATCATTTTGGAATTACTAAGAACCCCATGAAAAAACTTTGTGAGATACTCAGGGCATCATGAATTCAGAAAATTTGGAAACCCCTGTACTAAAGTATATTTTTTGGGATTCCCACTTACATCCATGAGAGAATTGTGGCTTCATTAGCATTTCTAGCTAATTTCAATAAACTAAGATTCCTATGGGATCTTGCCATGGAAGAGTGTCCTCAAATCAGGGCTGATTTGGGAAAGAATTTCACTCCAAGGTTGAACCAATATTGTCTAGTCCTGTTCCATGTAGATCTGTTTACCTTTCAAACATAATACAATACAGGATGCAGCATATACAGGATTTCATCTTCCTCCAAAATATATCCACCCATCATTAAGATCATTTATTTTTACCCATACAAAAAATTTATATCTACCCAACTTGCACAATCTTGGCTTTGGGCTGCGCGCTTCAAATAAAAACTATACAAATGAAAAAAATAATTGAAAGGGAAAAAAACTCCATACAAAATCAAAATAGCCAGCGTATCAACGTATGGCCGGGGTGAGGCAGATGTGCAGTCCATCTTAGAAGACAGGTTCACCTATCTTCGTGGGAAGAGGACTTGGATGATGCCCATTCTGTGACAACAAGTGGACAGACGGAAAATTATGGAAACAAGAAGTCCCACAAAGAAACGGAAGGTCACTCGCACTTTTCTGTTGTAGGACCGATCTTTGAATTCCTTCCTGAGTGAGGTCCACTTTGTGTCCTTTTAAATTAACCTCCTAAGATAAAATTTCCTCTGAGTTGAGGTGAACTCCTGGTTATCTCCACAGGGACATCCATGTTCTGTTCTTATAACAATACCAAAGTGGTTTGCTATGGCTTGCTTCCAAAATATTTACTCAACTTTTCGGGCTAACCTACAGACCCAGGATTTCCCATTAGCCTCTCATTGAACTACTAAGCTCTGACCTACTAAGTCAGAGCCACATCCGGTGTGGTGTAACAATTTTTCTTGTTTAGAGAAGGCTGGCCTTAGTAAAATCTCGCCAATCTTACTTCCTCCTTTTTGGAGTAGTTTGGTGTTAATACTTTGTATAATTGTAATTTAATAGTTGACTGCTAGGAATGTTTATTTTGTTATTCGGTGTATATGTGATTTTGATACATGAGAGTTGTCATTTTTTTCTGAAGGCAAGGGGAATATATTATATTACAGACAAATAAGTTGCTTTGATCTCTTAGGCCATGGCTGGGCAACCGCTTTGTGCCAAGGGAGAGGGACCTTGGAGTCCTAGTGGATTATCATTTAAATATAATAGTGTGTGGCCGCAGCCAAAAAACCCAATACAATTCTTGGTTGAGTAAACAGAGAATCAAAATTATGTGAAGTATTAGTACCACTTTATAAAGCCTTAGTAAGACCACACATGGAATACTGCATCCAATTTTGGTCATAACATTACAAAAAAGATGTTGACACTTGGGGAAAAAGTGCAAAGAAGAGCAAATAAGATGATTAAAGGCGTGGAGAACAAAATATGAAAATGCTTGCAGGATTTGGGTCTGGCTAGTCTAGAGAAAAGAAGGACTGGGGGGATATGATAGCAGTATTCCAGTATTTGAGGGGCTGCCACAAAGAGGAAGGGGACAATTTATTTCCCAAAGCACCAGAAGGCAGGACAAGAAACAATGGATGGAAACTAATCAAGGAGAGAAGCAACCTGGAATTAAGGAGAAACTTCCTGACAGTGAGAACAATTAATCAGTGGAACAACTTGCCTCCAGAGGTTGTGGGTGCTTCATCACTGGAGGTTTTTAAGAAGAGACTGGAGAGTCACTTGTTTGAAATGGTATAGGGTCTCCTGCTTGAGGAGGGGGTTGGACTAGAAGACCTTGAAGGTTCCTTCCAGCTCTATTTTGATTGCTTGAAATTCTCCAGAAGTAATTTATCAGCGCGGGTGGGTTGGGGATATTTGATGAGACAGCAGCAAGCCCAAAAGTAGGCCTGTCACTTTTCCTTTCTTAGTCTCTTTTGTTTCTTTCTGGGGCTGTCTTAAAAAGAAAAAAAAATCTGCAGGCAGAGATATCTATATGGAATGGTCAAAACCCACATTGTATTGTTGCAATGCATTTTGCTTCTTTTCCAAAAGCGTCCTGACATTATATGTACAAAAAGTGGAGCTCAAAGCATGAGGCCCCAACACTTGTAGAGTTGAAAAATTCAGATTATGCAGAGGAAAGAGATAGATAAACATTTTCAGAGGTTTGAAGTGATTTCTTGCAGAGGATGTTTGAAAGTAGGGCAAAGGCCAAATCAATCAGTTCTGGGGCTTGAGTTTGTCCACCCGATCTTATCCACCTAACAGAATGGCTGTGGCCATCTCACCACAGACATCTCTCTGTGGCCAATTTGCTGCGACCATTTCTCCGTGGCCCACTTGCCATGGGGCAACTTGCCACAGCCAACTTGCTGAAGCCATTTTGCCATGGCCAATCCACCACGGCCATCTAGCCGCGTCCCACTCGCCATGGGGCAACTCGTTACAGAACAATTCCATGCTGGATAACTCAATGCGTTAAATGTTATCTGCCACTGTTTCTTTGACATTACTTCTATTGACAGGAATGGAAATAATGTCGAAGAAACAGTGGCAGACAATCCTCATGAAATTGTCCATGGCACGTTGTCCTCTGGCGAGTTGGCCATGGTGAGTTGATACTGGAGAGATGGCCACAGTGAGTTGGCTGCAACGAGTTGTCCTAGACCAGGGGTGTCAAACTCGATCGTGTCACATGACGTATCGTGACGTATCGTGATGTTTTTTGTCTTTGGAGAGCCGGGGTGGGCGTGGCCTGTGCGTGACGCATCCAGCCTGCGGGCCGCCAGTTTCACAGGTCTGTCCTAGAACCTCCATCTAATTATATCCCTCTCAACTTTTTCCTTAGATTGGATGAACACTGGCTATCCAATCATGATTAATGTGTGGGACGTGCCTTCCATCATAGATGTGCAAGCTTTGTACACCAAAGGAACCTGGGGCCCAATCTATGAACTGGGTCATAATCAGCAGAAAAGTGGGTGGAATTTCTCACCCCATATCAAGGAAGCCCCCTGCAACCTCTGGTCCGTTTACGTCAATGAGACCGTGCTGAGCATCTCCCGAGAAATAGCCCACTCAGAGCTTCAACCGCATGCAAGAAAGGAGAGGATTGAGAACTACATTAGAAATGGAGCTAATCTGAACGACTTTGAAATGTTCACTGCACTTGAACCCTATTTTCAGGTAAGAAAGCTGTTTCTGGGGGGTCAAAGGTGTAATACAGATAGTCCTTGACTTAAAACAGTTCATTTAATGACCGTTCAAAGTTACAATGGTATTGAAAAAAGTGACATAACCGTTTTTCACACTTACGACGGTTGTAGCATCCCCATGGTCCCTTGATGAAAATTCGGACTCTTGGCAACTGATTCATATTTATGATGGTTGCAGTGTCCTGGGATAGTGTGATCCTCTTTTGTGACCTTCTGAGAAGCAAAGTCAATGGGGAAGCCAGATTCACTTAACAACCATGTTGCTGACTTAACAACTGCAGTGATTTACTTAACAACTGTGGCAAGCAAGGTCGTAAAATGGGGCCAAACTCACTTAACAAATGTCTTGCTTAGCAACAAGAATCTGGGGCGCAATTGTGGTCGTACATCGAGGACTACCTCGATGTAGGATTGTAGGGTTGGGGGGGGGAATCTTCCTCAAAAAGGGGAAGAAAATCCTATCAGTTGAGGTGAATTCCTGCAATTGATTAAAAGTGTAAAAAATGGGTTTGTGACTTCTCTGTTTTTATACTCGTGGACTTTGATCTAGACAACATAAAATAAAGTGTAAAATAATGTAACAGCTGAGATATAGATCATGGATCTATACAATTACCCTATTTTTCTTTAGTTGCAGGAAGCCTTTGGTTGGGACCCCTACATCCACATTTTAGCGAAATACCAAACCATGAGCAACATCCCATATGACAAAAAGGACAAGATGAACCTGTGGGCAGAAACCTTCTCTCAGGAAGTCAACAGAAACCTGGCTCCTTTCTTCAAAACCTGGGGGTGGCCCATTGAGGACAGTGTCTCCGAGAAGCTGGCCTTATCCTACCCTGCCTGGGCTGAGGATCCCATGAGAGTGTACCGGCACTCTTGAAGGACCAGAAGAACTCATCAGAGAACACTGGAATTGGGGAGATGTGTTACTCAAAACTGAGTCTGATAATATGAATGAACTTGGAATAGTCTTCAGCTGCAGCATCAAGTCGTCTTTAGCTGTTGCCTTTTGAGGATTTCAGCTCCACTATTTGGTTGCTACCTTTTTTAAAAAAATCTCTTTTTTAGGGGAATCCAGATTCTTGCAATCTTTAGAACTGAAGATTTTAAACCCACGTGGAAAACACACACACACACACACACACACACACACACACACACACACACACACACACACACCAACCTTATTTTAATCAGTTGATCCAATATGGGGAAATGGGACCTGTAAACTATTTGCTAGCAATATCAGGCTAAAAGTAAAGAGAACCTCATGTTTTCATTATAACCTCTAATATTCTGTTAAATTTAGTTCCCAAATTGGCATTTCCTGTATTTTTCACAAAGAACTCTCTCTAATGTTGCCACACATTTGAAATGATGATTAAGCTCTTTGCTGGTCTAAATAAAAATTGTGTATATTAAAAATATAACTGTTTGATCTTTCTCAGTGGCTTGTGCCCTCCGATTTACTTGATCCTTTCAGAATTGAGTGGATTCTGGATTCTATCATGTTACTTTATCCTTTTTTTTTTTTGCAGCTTCTGCCATCGTTTTGACTATGTAAGAAATCAATTTTTGAATGCTTTCTTCTTTGTGATTTTAGAAAACTTGGAAACCCTATTTTATAAAAGGTTTAATTGTTCCAAAATGTCTCCATGGATGGCAGCCCTTGAATGAACTTCTCTAGGGTCAGAAACTAAGCAGGGTAATAAGAACATGGATGGGAGACCACCGGCAAAGCCCAGGCCTGTGCAAATCTAGTCGATCAAATGACAATTCTGGAGCATGAACTTAAAACAAAGTTTAAAAATTCAAAGGGCTAATTCTCCCCAGGGCTGAATCACATTCTTAGGTCTTAACTCTCTTCTGGAAAACCTTGGCATCCTTTAGTTAGACATGCCTGGAGGGCAAGCACCTTTTTTAAAATTAAATACAGGAGCAGAATGTCATGTTATTTCACAGCAAAATGGCGATTAGGGTAGATACCATACGGGCACAACATAATAATGTTTGGGGGGTGCCCACTGTCATTTTAGGTGGCTGAGTGTGTTGGTCATCTCTCTGTGAATAAGGAAACCATAAGTTGTCCCTGCAATTCAAAGCAATGGGCTGCACATGGAGAGGAAGGCATTGAAAAAAAACATTTCTTACTTCACCCCCTCCCCCCACCCCCTTGTTGTAGGGCTGAAATTGGCAGCTGACGTTTGGGAGGCTTACTCAGTGATTGAGTCAGAATTCTCTGGAAGAGAAAAAGAGAAAGAAACATGCAATTTTCCGTTAGGAGGAAGTAAAGCATTTTAAGCAGAAGAGGATATTGTGTTGAATATGGGCAGCCTATGCATTAAATTCTAGTCAATTGAAAATGGGATTGGCCAGCAAATTTACCTAGAAGACATGAGTAAAATTCTCAAAATCTCTTGATAACTTTGAAAAAGAAGCTAGAAATAAAAGAATGAAAGTGTAGTGAGACAAATGCGGCATTTTCCACTTAAGAAATTCAATACTTGGGACTCGGGTTAGGAGATATAGATGAGGTATATAAAAGATATTGGAATTGTGGCTGATCACATGCTGAGTCTCAGCCTGCAGAGTGATATGACTGCAAATAAGGCAAATTCTATTGAGTAGAAATAAATTTTCCAAACCATTATACATTATTTTGGACTAATAAATCCTATCTCAAATACTGTGTCTTGTCCTTAGATCCACAATCTAAGAACAATTTAGACATAGCAGTCTGGATTCGGAGAGGGGTAACAAGATTTTCAAGGAATAGAAAGTCCTGCAGAAAAAAAGCTAACGGAACTGGTGCGCACAGTTTTGGAAGAAAATATGTTAAGGGACAATATGATTATACTCTTTATTCACGTGTGTTTAACCAAGTCTCTAACCCCAGTCATACTTCTGACTTGAGATCTGGTACTTTACCACATTTTGGGTATTGTCCATTGCAGCGGAAGCCTTTCGGGTCTACTGTATGTGCCATGTCATAATGCACAGAGAAAAGCTGAATTTGTCTTGCAAAGGCTCGAACAATTTCTTTCTTCATTTGCCCCGTCTTCCACTGGGTGATACACACAAACACAGCATGAGAGTGGAGCATAATCCCCACATACAGAGGCAACACATATGCACCTAGTCCAGTGATGGCTAACCTTTTCAGGACCGAGTTCCCAAAGCGCGCACGCGTGTGAACCCCCAAAATGCAATGCGCGTGTGCCCCTCACATGCACCCCCGCACATGCGCACGTGGCCCCTCGCATGCACCCTGCCCCCCTCGCATGCGTGGCAGAGACCTGAAGACCAGCTGGCAGGCGGGAGGTGCGCGCGCATGCGCGGGGGGAGCTGAGCAGGGGCGATGGCTTGCGTGCCCACGGAGAGGGCTCTATGTGCCACCTCTGGACGCGTGACAGGTTCGCCACCACGGACCTAGTCTGATCAGACCCTCACAGACAAAATGTACACGCACACACTGATTAGCCCTTCAAGAGGAAGAACAGAAATGCAGACACAAAAAAGCATATGCAACATATTAGTTCATTGCACAAGGGGAATATACAGATGTTTCTGTGGCCCCTGCTGTTAAAAGGGTTTGAGAGAATTCCAGAAACTCATCATCATCATCATCTTTTAACGACCCCATAATCCCTTGCAGGGTGGAGTCTGGGCAACTGAATGGAGCTAGCAGAGTGTTTTAATGGCCGGATGCCCTTCCTGTCGCCAATGCGGAGTTTTGTTCAGCAGATATATTCTCAGTGTGCCCAGAGAGAGAAATATCTGCCTCTACCTAGGATTGAACTCACAGCCTCCTGATTGTGAGGTGAGAGCTCCAACTCTAGGCCACCGCACCACTCCAGAATTCCAGAGACCCATGTTCTGCATGAATTACCTACCTTGTTTATACCTTAAATATTTTGTGTGAGTGACATCAGGAATCATTCTAACCCCTAAACAATAGGGAAATTTGCATTTGCTGAATTCAGTCATGGGTACTAGATAGTGATACAAAACAGGGACTTAATGAGGTCACAATAGGCCATGTTCTCACAATCACCAGATGATCAATTATAAGTGTCTCCTACAAGGAACTTAATTTTCCTCTGACTGCTCTCGGACTCGGATTCAGAGAGCAGTCAGTGGATTCAGTTTGTACGAGGATATGAGCAAACATTAAATATTTCATATGTTGATTTTCAGCCAATGTCCTTTGCCCTGAGCTGCCAAGGTAGGGGCATATTCCACAGGTAGGGGCTACTGCAGAAAAGGCCTATCTTCTAATTCTGGCCAGTGGATACTCTTTGGTTAATGGGACCAGCAGCATGTCCAGCCTTCTAGATTGAATTGGATAGGTAGAGACTCTCAGAAAGTGGCAGTTCCTGAACTAACCTGTTCCCAAGGCATACAGGGTTGTAAAGGTGACAACAGCACCTTGAATTCCATCTGAAAACATGCCAGTAACCAATACAGCCCCTGCAGTAGTGGTGGTATTATGTGTGTTGTATATTTGGCACAATTTACCACTCACACAACTACATTCTGTATCAGTTGAAGTTTCCGAATGCTCTTCAGGGGCAGCCCCATATAGAGTGTATTGCAGTAGTCTAAATGAGAGGTTACAAGAGTGTAAGCGACTGAGTAGAGCCTCATGGTCCAGAAAGGGGCACAACTGACACATGTTGATGATCCTTACTCAGTAAAGGACCTTGGAGTACTCATCTCTAATGATCTAAGTGCCAGAGCCCACTGCAACAGCATAGCTAAGAAGGCATTAAGAGTGGTTAACCTAATCTTGCGTAGCTTCTTCTCTGGTAACATTGTCCTCTTAACCAGAGCATACAAAACATTTGCTAGACCAATTCTTGAATACAGCTCATCTGTCTGGAACCCACACTACATATCAGACATTAACACAATTGAGAATGTCCAGAGATATTTCACAAGAAGAGTATTACATTCCTCTGTTCGCAACAGAATACCTTATGAAACCAGACTTGAAATTTTGGGACTTGAAAATTTAGAACTACGCCGCCTTCGATCTGACCTAAGTGTAGCTCACAAAATTATCTGCCACAATGTCCTACCTGTTAATGACTACTTCAGCTTCAACCATAATAATACATGAGAACACAATAGATACAAAATCA
>QLTV01001572.1:276504-289877 GCA_003457575.1 Thermophis baileyi
CATCGTGGCAGAGAGTAGGCAGACAGGCAGCTGCCTGGCTGGTTGGAATCGCTGAAGAAGCAGTCACGGTTCTCCTGAACCCAAGCCCTCGTCGCCACTGTTAGATAGTGGGTAGAGATGACAGGAGACAGACTTCCAAGCAGCTCTTTATTTCAGCTCTTGTATCAGCAACCAGCAAAGTGGAAGTTGGACATCGCGGCAGAGAGAAGGCAGAAAAGCAGCTGCCTGGCTGGTTGGAATCGCTGAAGAAGCAGTCACGGTTCTCCTGAACCCAAGCCCTCGTCGCCACTGTTAGATAGTGGGTAGAGATGACAGGAGACAGACTTCCAAGCAGCTCTTTATTTCAGCTCTTGTATCAGCAACCAGCAAAGTGCAGTCTGACAGCTTGCCCTTTTATAGGGAGCTGTCAGACAGACCAGCCAATAGCGTTTGAGCTTTTTCCCGCTCAAACGCTGGACCTGGTTGGAACCATGCAACACAGTTATAACAGTTAGAACATAACACTTTTCTCTTCTGAATCTTGGCTCCTTCTGAGGGAAATAGCTTGAAAAATGTTTCCTTCATGCCAGATCCTGAGGGAAGGGGGGGGGGAAATGCCCCTCTCTCCCCAGTTTCCTTAGTTGTAGCCTTCTTCCTAGTTGCCTCTCCTCATCAGGGCAGTCTATCATTTAATTTGCCTTTTTATTTGAATCCTGAGCTTTGGCTCTGTTTATTCAGCCTTGTCTTCATGAGTCCTTTGGCTGCAGAGTTCCCAGGCAGCCATCTTGTCTTCCCTCTGCCCAGGGGTGGGTTCCTCCCAGTTTGGACCAGTTCTCCCGAACCGGTAGCGGCCCGCTGGTGATGTCACAATGTCACCGAACCGGATCGGTCGGTGCCGGTCCGTGGGGGCCGCCATCTTTTTTTTAAAAAAAATGAATTTTTTTTTTGAATTTTTTGAATTTATTTTTTTACTTCTGAGCATGTGCAGAAGCCGACTTCCGGCACTGTGCATGCGGTCACCATCTTTTTTTTTTTGGCTTTTTTTATTTTGGGGGGATTTTGGGTGGATTTTTTCCTACTGCCCATGCGCGCGCCCATGAGGTGTACGCCCGAGGCGCAGGAGGGAGCGAACCGTCAGTGAGGTAAGTAGGAACCCACCCCTGCCTCTGCCTCCTGCCCAATGATTCTGTTTGATTGGTCACTGCTGTTTGATTGGCAGCTTGGTTGTCCTGACAATGGGGGAGGGCCGAGAAGGAGCACAGGTGCTTCTCACCTGCTCAGGTATGTTGTCCTTCTACAGGTCTCAAATAAATAAACTCTGCCCTCCATCCTAAAAGCATTTAAACTCTTTCCCAATGTTTTTCATTTCAAAAATGTACCTGGAGGTGCTTGAATATTGGAGCACAATGTATAAGAAAAAGGAGACTATTATTTATTAGAAATATATCCATAAATGTATTTATATAGTTTAGATATAATTTATATTTTATATTAAATATAGTTTTAGTATGATTATAATATACAGTTGTATTAGTGTGTGTGTATGTGTGTGTACACACACACACCTACACACATACACACACAAACATACACACACACACACACAAACTCACACACACAGACACACACTCACTCTCTCTCTCTCTCTCTCTCACACACACACACACACACACATGGTGAAATCTAAAATTTTTCCCTTCCGGTTCTATGGGTGTGGCTTATTTTGTGGGCGTGGCTTGTAGGTCAGGTGGGCGTGGCTTCAGGTGGGCGTGGCTTGGTGGTCAGGTGACTCGTTGGGCGTGCTTGGTGGTCATGTGACCGGGTGGGTGTGCTTGGTGATCAGGTGACCAGGTGTGCGTGGCCAACTTGTAAAATGTGGTGAAACTCACTTAACAACGCTCTTGCTTAGCAACCAAAATTTTGGGCTCAATTGTGGTCATAAGTCTTTCTTTCTTTCTTTCTTTCTTTCTTTCTTTCTTTCTTTCTTTCTTTCTTTCTTTCTTTCTTTCTTTCTTTCTTTCTTTCTTTCTTTCTTTCTTTCTTTCTTTCTTTCTTTCTTCCTTCCTTCTTTCTTTCTTTCTTTTCTTTTTTTCTTTTTTCCTTCCTTCCTTCCTTCCTTCCTTCCTTCCTTCCCATATTTTTTCCCTTCATCTATCATCTATCATCTATCATCTATCATCTATCATTTATCATCTATCATCTATCATCTATCATCTATCATCTATCATCTATCATCTATCTATATCTATATATCATCTATATCTATATCATCATCTCTCTCTCTGTCTCTCTGTCTCTGTCTCTGTCTCTGTCTCCCTCCCTCCCTCCCCCCCGTCTCTCTCTCTCCTATCTATTTTCCAGAGTTTTATTGCAAATCTGGCACAGGAAAGACACAGATCGTTGTTTTTCCACTCACCCACCCCAAAACCCCCCACCAAAAAACAGCATGCAATATTAAACAGCCTGGAAAAATGCTTGTGTGAACACGGAGGCTGCATCGTGCCATACCTCTGCAGCCTGCAAATCAAGAAGGCCAGAATAGCTTTGGAAAGAGAGTTAAATTTGGGCAAATAAAAGGGGGGACGTGGATGGTTCCCCCCTTTATACTGACTGCTGGGTTAAATGGAAGCAGGAGAATTGAAATGAAATTCTCCCTGGATTTGCAGAAACCCCCCTTGCTCCAAATTGACCCCCATATATGAGGGGCTGGTGAGTCCCGTCCTTCCTCGAGGATGGTTTTTGTAGTTTTGTAGTTCTGTGCGGACGTGCCCGACAGCAGCGGCGGCGGCGGCGGTGGGGGCAGAGTTTGCCTGGGCTCTCCACCATCCCGGAACTGCACCGCGCACAGGGATGTTTTCTGGCACAGCGCAGTTTCGGGATGGCGGAGAGCTTGCTTGGGAGAGCCAGCAGTGGCGGCAGAGATTGCTTGGGAGAGGCCAAGGAAGCTCTCCGCCATCCCGGAACCGCGCCATGAGGCAGCGGTGGTTTACCTGTTGAGGCTCCGGGCCTCAGCGCGCTGAGCCGGAAGGGAGGCAGCTGAGCAGGCGGGCAAGAAAGGCCATGGCCCTGAGCCTCAACAGGTTACCCACCATTGCCTCGGCGCCCGCCGGGAGCCTCTTCCTCCACCAAACTTTGTGCAGCAGCGGGAAGCAACCCAAGAGCCGGGGCAGGCGCCCCACATGCTCAGCAGCTGAGCCGAGCCCCGCGCGCCCCTCTGCCTCCCGCCTCGCCTGCTTCCTCCTCCTGCCAGGCAGGGAGGGAGGGCAGCGAGAGGGATGGCGGTGGCCCCTGCCAAGCACAGCGCACAGAGGCGGCAGGCAAGGCGTCCCCAGCACACCTGTTAATCCATCCGGCCACATGACTACAAGTGTGTCGCGGAAGCTGCTGGAGGCCGGGTGGGCGGCAGACCCCACGTGGGGAGGGGAGAGGGCCAGGCTTGTGCATGGAAGGGGCCACCACTCTCACTGCCCTCCCTCCCTGCCTGGCTGCAGACGTCCACCTACCCTCCCGAAGCCGCGCTGCCACCGTTCGCTTTTGTTTCGTGGCAGGAGAAGAAAGAAAGTGGGCAGCGAGAGTGGCAGCCACTTCGAAGCACAGGCCTGGCCCTCTCCCCTCCCTGTGTGGGGGACTGCTGCCCACCAGGCCGCCAGCGGCTTCCGCGACGGAGGCACCATGCGGCTGTGAAGGACCCTCACTGCCCGCCCTCCCGGAGCACCACAGCCATGGTTCGCTTTCTTCCTTCTCCTGCTGCTGCCCCTCTTAGCCCCAACGCAGCAGCTGTGTCTCCCCCAAGGGCCGCCCACCCACCCACTGGCCGGGCCTGGCCAGAAGTGGCGCGTCTCCTGTCATGGCTGGACGCCGACTTCGGAAGGCAAGCGGGCATGGGGGACTGCCGGGAAAGCCACCTGGAAGGCCACCAAGCATGGCAAGGCTGCGGGGAAAGGAGTAGGCTGCTACCTCCCTTACCCACCGCCCCAACATGCTTTCCTGCCTTCCACGTGGCCTTCCGCTTGCCTGCCTTCGCAAGCTGGCCACGGGGACACCGGGAAGGCCGTGTGGAAGGCAGGAAACCATGTCGGGGCTGCGGGCCATGGGGAATGGAGTAGGGAAGGCAGGCTTGGACGGTGAGGGTGGGCAGGGGCAGCTAGGTAGGCCGCGACTTTGCAGGCTTACCTGGCAGGCAGATCAGGGGCGCAGCGCTTCAGGCAGGCAAGCTGCAGAGCGGAGACTGGCAGGGCAGGGCAAGCGAGTGGTGACCAGTGGACTGGTTCGGGGGCATGGCCAGCCACCGTCGCTACCGGATCGGCGAACCACTGGTGGCAGCCGCTACCGGTACGCACAAACTGGTCCGAACCGGGAACATTTCACCCCGATATATATATCAGTAAAATATAAATTTAAAAAAATAGTTTGACGTGAAAGCGACTGCCTGCATGGCCCCTGGATTGGGGCTGAAAGGCAAAAAGGAAGCAGTATGCTCCCTCCCATATTTGGGTATACCAGGTGATTTGACAAAAAGGAAAAACATTTAATCCAGAGGTGGGTTCCTACCGGTTTGGACCAGTTTGCCAGAACCAGTAGCAACCCGCTGGTGACGTCACGGAGCTGGTTCGGTTGGTGCCAGTCCGTGGACGCCGCCATCTTTTTTTTTGGGAATTTTTTTGGGGGGGGGGTTCTTCTTCTGCGGATGCGCAGAAGCTGAGTTGCCGGCACTGTGTATGCACCGCCATCTTGTTTTCGGGTTGGGGGGGTTTTTTTGAATTTTTTTTGGAATTTTTGGCACTGTGCATGCGCACGCACGCAAGGAGGAAGTGAACGAGCGGCGAGGTAAATTAGAACCCACCCCTGATTTAATCCTCCCCCTGGTTCAGCTGATACAGGGAGGAGAACTTGTGGCTTAGAGGTTAAAGCAACTGCCTAACAGGCAAGCAGCCCAAGTTCAAATCCCAGAAGTGTATGGCTAGCTGATGAGAGCTTGAAATAGATCTATACTAGTCTCCCTTTATTTCTTTATCAGTAAAATGTAAGTTTTAAAAAATAGTTTGTCGTGAAAGTGACTGCCTGCATGGCCCCTGGATTGGGGTTTAAAGTCAAAATGGAAGCAGTATGCTCCCTTCCACTTCTAATTAAAATCAGAGTTAGTCTTCCTTTTTTTAGATGCTTGAAACACACACCACCTTATTCAAAGTCACCATTAAGCCATTTCTCTTCATTGTGACTTGTTCATTTCAATGGATGTTGTTTTCCACAGGTGCAGATTGGATGCCACACTGATAGTTTAGTTGATCTCAAGAAATGGAAGCGTCCTCCAGTGGTGACAAGGCAGTTTCCGGTGCAGAGGGAGAAGATGGAGGTCTCCAGTTTGTGGGGAGGCCTCCTGTACATCATTGTACCAGAGAACTCTTCATTGGGCTACTTCTCTGTCACCATCGAAGGGGCCACCCAGGCTCCTTATTTCAAGCATGGTAACACAACTCCTTCCTCAATTTATGAAGTTCAAAACTTTTCTGCTTTGCTGGTTGGCCCTGAACTGATCTGACTCCAAAAGGCATTGGATCCAGCAAACTTTCTGGAGTCCATCTCCATTTAGAAGCCCAGCAGAAAAAGGGATATTCTTCAGGAATTCAGAGAAATGTTACGGACTAATATTTACAAGAAATAATCTGCACCATTGTATGTCTTCCATTTAAATATTTATTTTGCTTATTGTTTATTTAATTCATTTATATGCTGCCCCTCTTATCTGCAAGATGACTTTGGGTGGCTTGCAAAAAATAAAAAGATGATTAATAGGGGAAAAAATTAAAATTAAAATTACACAACACTATATAAAAATAGAACCAAGGCGATGTATGGCACGGGGATGAGATCTTTTTCTTATCCTGTCAAGCAAATGGTGAGTGCTCCTTTCGGGGCCCTAAACTAACCAGCAAAAAACAGGTTTTTAAACCCTTCTGAAAGGACAGAAGCATGAGAACAGTTCTTACTTACCGTGGTAGAATGATCTAGAAGGCTGTGGCCAAAACAGAAAAGGCTCTTCTCGTTGACCCTACCAGCCAGAATTCCTTGGCTGATGGGATTGGCCGTAGGCCGCATCTGCTGGAACAAGTGAACAGGATTGGGGCAAGACAGCACCTCAGATACCCTGGATATATTCCATATAGGTCTTTAAATGTAATAACCACCACCTTGAATTGGACCTGGAACCACAAAACAGTGGTGTTCTATGTGCCACTCTAAAGGCCCCAGAACTGTGCACACCAGCAGAATGCTCTTGAAAAATAGCCCCATCTGTGGTGGGTTGCTCCCGGTTTGGCCTGGTTCTGCAAACTGGTAGCGGCGGCGGCGGCAGGAAGCTCCGCCCACCCTCCTTGTGAGCGCGCACGAGCGCTCACAAGCGAACCGGTAGTGACGGGGTTTAGAACCCACTACTGAGCCCCATGTAGAGTGCGTTGCAGTAATCCATCTGAGAGAGATCACCAGGGTGTGAGTGACTGTGCGGTGTGCACAGAGCCTCATGATCCAGATAAGGGTGTAACTGACATACAACACAAAGTTGCACAAAGGCCCTCATAGCTGCAATTGGGCAAAATGCATTGGGCAAAAACCTATTTTTAGTTTAAGAAAATATTATACCCAGGTGTTCTGTTTTAAATGTTTCTTTAGGTGAAACCAGCATCCAGGATTGGCAAGATACTATCCGCCACTATCCCGCTCCCTGGGCGGAACTGGAAACCGAAAATATCATCCTCACACTGCCGTCAGATGCTGTACGTAGTCACGATGGGATCGTTTTCCTGCTCCAGACCTGGGATCAGATGATGAGGGCCATCACCGACTTAGCAGCCATCCCTCCTATTTTCCCCAGACCAGAAAGGATTGTGGCAGATGTTCAGATATCAGCAGGCAAGTATGAACTAGTTGACATCACACTCTGTAGAGGAAAACCATAAAATATTATTGGTCTGCTTTCCTAATGTACAGGTCAAAATGTGTTATGGTGGCGCAGTGGTTAGAGTGCAGTACTGCAGGCTATTTCTGCTGACTGCCGGCTGCCTGCAATTTGGCAGTTCAGATCTCACCAGGCTCAAGGTTGACTCAGCCTTCCATCCTTCCGAGGTGGGTAAAATGAGGATCCAGATTGTTGGGGGCAATATGCTGACTCTGTAAACCGCTTAGAGAGGGCTGTAAAAGCACTGTAAAGTGGTATATAAGTCTAAGTGCTATTGCTATAAAAGGATTATTGTACTAATGCTGTAATTTACATCGTTTCCCAAAGCACTGCAGCAAACTCACAAGTACACCATGGGATATTTTACTACTTCATAAATGGAATTATAAAGATCATTCATTAAAATTTAGTAAAATATCTCACAGTTCTCCCGTGAGATATGCATTGTCATGGGTCGCTACAGCATAGTTTGTAAAATCATCAAGGACATCATGAACAAATTACTGAGATATTAAGGGCATCCAGAACTGGGAAAATTTGGGAACCCTGTACTAAGGTAAATTTTTGGGATTCACACCTACATCCATGAGAGAATTGTGGCTTCGTTAGCATTTCCAGCTCCAGATTTCAGTAAGCTATGATTTCTACGGGTTCTTGCCATGGACGACTGTCCTCAAATCAGGGCTGATTTGGGAAAGAATTTCACTCCACTCTTTTACCGTCATGTTTTTGTCAAAGAATACAGAAAGGAATTGTGGTTTTGAGGGGTCTTTGGTGCTCAGTGGTTAAAGACACTGAGCTTGTTAGCTAGAAAGCTGACAGCCTGGGTTTCAGACCTGAGCACCGCATGACAGGGTGAGCTCCCATTACTTGCCCCAGCTCCTGCCTACCTAGAAGTTCAAAAGCATGCTCCTCCTCTTCTTCTTCTTCTTCTTCTTCTTCTTCTTCTTCTTCTTCTTCTTCTTCTTCTTCTTCTTCTTCTTCTTCTTCTTCTTCTTCTTCTTCTTCTTCTTCTTCTTCTTCTTCTTCTTCTTCTTCTTCTTCTTCTTCTTCTTCTTCTTCTTCTTCTTCTTTCTTCTTCTTATCCTCGTCCTCCTCCTTCTTCTCTTTCTTCTCCTCCTCCCTCTCCTTCTTCTTCTTCTTCTTCTTCTTCTTCTTCTTCCTAGCCTATTCCCACAGGTGCAGCGTCCGCTTTTCAGATCATTGAACACCATTTTGCACGGTCAGCTGTGTCTCCAGGGCGCAGGCCCGTGGCTTGCATATTGTTGTTGATGGTGTCTTGCCATCTCTGTTTTGCACACCCGCGAGGTCGCCGGCCATTGACTTCTAGTTGGTAGGCAGTCTTGGCCATGGTGGAAGGTGCTGCTCTCTGGACATGTCCAGACCAGCGGAGCCGGCCTTCTCTCATCTTCTCTGTGTGGTGCCACACCAAAATGCTGTCGAATGGTTTCGTTTGTGATGTGGTCAAGAAGGGAGATGCCCGATATCCAACGGAGCATTCGCATTACCATGGCATGGAGATAGCTTTCGGTCCCTGTTGTTGCTGCCCAGCATTCAGTGCCATACAGTGCAACAGGGCGGATGGTTGTCTTCTAAATCTTAGATTTAAGATGGGTTTGCATTTGTCTCTCACATAGCACATCCATGAGTTCTCGCCAACGCATCCAGGCTGCATTCACCCTTGCTCGCACCTCGCCATTGATTTCGCCATTGCCTTGGAGTGCGAAAGCATGCACATGCGAGTAGAGTGGGATGATAACAGTGTTTCATGCGCCTTTGGCATATAGCCATGCTGGCCACATGACCATGGAAAACATCTCTGGACAAAGCTGGCTTCCTTGGCTAAGAAACAGAGATGACCACTGCCCCCTAGAGTTGACCATATTCACTGGAAGTCCTGGGAATATTTGATGAGCTAGAGCAGGGGTCCGCAACCTTTCACACTCAAAGAGCCACTTGGACCTGTTTCCCACAGAAAACAAAAAGCTGGGAGCCACAAAGCCTGGGTGGGCGTGGCCAATTCAACATCACTCCCACCCAGCCACAAAACATTTTGAACACGTGTACTGGAGGGTGCAGTCAGCTGTCAAACTGAATAAAAAAAGGACTATTGTGCAAAGAGCCCGGCGGTATCGGGGCTGCAACAAAGCAAAGCATGGTGCTTTGCCCCGCCCCCCCGAGCCCGAGCTCGGCATTCCTCAGGGGGAAGACACAGAGGGTGGTGCAGCTGGCACCTTACATGTGCCCAACGGCGGCGGGGATACCGGCGAAGGCAGCTGGTGACAGGTCACGGCGCGCGGCTGCAGGCAATCCCCACGAGGCCTCCGACTCCCGGCGCCGCGGGGCAACGGCAGATGACATCATGCCATCCCGACATGAATCAATGCAGCCGCGCCGGGTGGGCTGTTTGGAAATGAGGCGTAATAGCCTCCGGACAGCTGGGTGAGGGAGGGCGTCAGGATCCGCCAGATGGTGGTTGGGAGGAGGGGTTGAACCAGATCCATAAAAGGCGCTGGGAGGCGGAAGCTCCCAGCGCTGGCTTTATGCTGCTTTATCAGACTCTCCAGGTGCTGAGGTCCTGGCTGCAACAAAGCAAAGCGCGCGCCCCCCGCCCTTCGGCCGAGCGCGGAGCGAATCTCTTACTTACCTTCTCACTGAGTAGTGATCTCCGGCGAGGCGAGGAGTGACTAGGAGGGGAGGGGAGGGGCGATGGGCGACGGGCGGGGCCAACCACATGAGGAGTGACTGGGAGGGGAGCGAGTCTCTTCTCTTCTCAAGCCACGCAAGGAGTCACTGGGCCCGGGGTGAACGGGTGGATGAAATCAGCCAGAACTACCGCTGAAAAACCTAACTACCGGTGGGTGCGACAGGGAGCTGCAGTAGAGGGGCGAAAGAGCCGCATGCGACCCCAGAGCCGCGGGTTGCCGACCCCTGAGCTAGAACAAGCCAAAAGTAGTACTATCACTTTTTCTTTCTTCCTCTCTTCTCTCTCTTTCTGAGATTGTTTTGAAGAGGAAAGAAACTGCAGGCAGAGATATCTGCAGAGAGCAGTCAAAAACCACACTGAACTGTTGCGGTGCATGTTGCTTCTTTTCCACATGTATCCAGACATTACATGTTCCAAAAGGGGACCTCAAGTCTTAATGGCACAACCCTTATCATTTTGTTGAAATACTCACTTTATATAGAAACTGCAGGGAACAGATAGATAACCATTATCAGAAATTTGAAAGGATTTTTTTTGCAGACGACGCTTGAAAGTAGACCAAAGGCCAAATTAGTTAGTTCTGGGCTAAAGTTTGCCCACCCAATCTTATTATTTCCCCCCTCTGCAATGAAGGATCTATGTAACTGTATCTATCCCAACTTTTTCCTTAGGTTGGATGCACTCTGGCTATCCAATCATGAGTAACGTAGGTGCCCTACCTGAGATCATAGATGTACAAGCTTTCTACGCCAAAGGAACCTGGGGCCCAATCCACGAACTGGGTCATAATCAGCAGAAAAGTGGGTGGAATTTCTCACCTCATACGGGGGAGGCCACCTGTAACCTCTGGTCCGTTTACGTCAATGAGACCGTGCTGAGCATCTCCCGAGAAATAGCCCACTCAGAGCTTCAACCGCATGAAAGAAAGGAGAGGATTGAGAACTACATTAGAAATGGAGCTAATCTGGATGACTTTGAAGTGTTTACTGCACTTGAACCCTATTTGCAGGTAAGAAAGCTGTTCATGGGAGGTCACTGGCGTAATACAGATAGTCCTTGACTTACAACAGTTCATTTAATGACCGTTCAAAGTTACAACAGCACTGAAAAAAAGCAGGCTATGACCGTTCTTCACACTCACGACCATTGTAGCATCCCCATGGTCACATGATTAAAATTTGGATGCTTAGCAACTGGTTCATATTTATGATGGTTGCAATGTGTTTGGGGTCACGTGATCTTTTCTGAGAAGCAAAGTGAATGGGGAAGCCAAATTCACTTAACAACCATGTTTCTAACTTAACAAATGCAAAAATTCAGTGTGGCAAGAGAAGATCACAAAATGGGGGCAAACTCATTTAACAAATGTCTTGCTTAGCAACAGGAGTTTTATTCCCAATTATGGTCATATGTTGAGGACTACCTGCACTTGGGATGAGTAGAGTTGGGAGGAAATCATCTTCAAAAAGGGGAACAAAATCCTATCAGTCAAAGTCAATTCCTGCAATCAGTTAAAGGTGTAAAAAAATGGGTTTGTAATTTCCCTGTTTTTATACTCGTGGCCTTTGATCCAGACAACATAAAGTCATTCAGTGTAAAATAATGTATAACAGCTAAGATATAGATCAGGGATCTATACAAGTACCCTATTTTTTCTTCAGTTGCAGGAAGCCTTTGGTTGGGACCCCTACATCCGCATTTTAGCGAAATACCAAACCATGAGTAACATCCCAGATGACAACCGATACAAGATGAACCTGTGGGCAGAAACCTTCTCTCAGGAAGTCAGCAGAAACCTGGCTCCTTTCTTCAAAACCTGGGGGTGGCCCATTGAGGACAGTGTCTCCGAGAAGCTGGCCTTATCCTACCCCACCTGGGCTGAGGATCCCATGATAGAGTACCGGCACTCTTGAAGGACCAGAAGCCAAGATCATCTTCATTAGAGAACACTGGAATTGGGGAGCTGTATTTTTTGTCTCAATATACGTCCTTACAAAAATCACCATAATGATGGTATACCCAATTACAACTTCAAAAAAAGCCAACTATGATCTCATAGACACTGACCTCTCATCTCTTGATTCGCAAATTCTATTCTCTGGCTGTAACACTGCCAATGACCATTATAACATTTTCCTGCTTGAAGTCAAAAGAGTTATTAAACTATACATACCACTAATAACCACCAAAACCAGAAAAAAACAAATTACCCATATCAATAAGGAAGCACCAATCCAAAAAAAAAAAAAAAAAAAATAAAAAAAAAAAAAAAACAAAAAAAAAAAAAAAAAAAAAAAAAAAAAAAAAAAAACAAAAAAAAAAAAAAAAAAAAAAAAAAAAAAAAAAAAAAAAAAAAACCTTTGGCGAAAAAACAAAACTGGCTACACAGCGAACTTTAAAAGCTGTTACAAAAATATATGCCACCAAATAAAGACTGAATGCACCAATTATCACATCAAACGAAAGGAAAACCTTCTGCGCACAAAATCCAATCGCACCTTCTATAATTTTGTAAACAACAAACTTAAAGACCCTAGATCCATGTCACCCCTAAAAGGGCCTAATGGTAAAGAATGTAATGATGAAGCAATTAAAGCCAACCTCTTTAACACATTCTTCGGCTCAGTTTTTGTAAACAGCAATGGCTCATGCCCAACATTTCCTAGTCGTACCACAAATAATCACAACGATCTAACACAAATAGATTTCACAGAAAATAATGTTGAAAAGGCACTACGCAGCCTAAAACCATCTCTATCTAACGGACCTGATGGACTATGTGCATACTTCTTAAAAATGCTTTCCACTGCTATAGCTGAACCTCTAAGCATAATCTTTGAAAAAATTTTCAGGACCAGCTCCTTACCCAACCTATGGTCACTGGCCACGGTCATCCCTGTCTTCAAAAAGGGAGACCCCAGCCTAGTTGAAAATTACAGACCAATCTCTTTATGCTGCGTCACCTGCAAAGTCATGGAATCAATCATTAACCAATCCATTACCCTCCACTTAGAAACAAACCTACTCTCTAACAAACAATTTGGTTTCAGAAAAAAATTATCCTGTAATCTACAACTTCTACATTGCAAAAACATATGGACTACAAAACTCGATCAGGGCAAAGCAATAGATGCAATTTACATAGACTTCTGCAAAGCCTTTGATTCAGTGGTACATGACACTGTGGTACTTCTAAAACTAAAATCCTATGGCATCTCTGGACCCCTACATAATTGGATAGCTGCATTCCTGTCAAACAGACAACAAGTGTTCAAGATAGGGAATGCCCTATCAAATCCTGCACCTGTTAACAGCGGTGTCCCCCAAGACAGCGTTCTACGACCAACACTCTTTATACTTTACATAAATGACCTTTGCAATCATATTATAAGCAACTGCGTTCTCTTCGCCGATGATGTAAAACTATTTAACGCCACCAACAATGCTGCTACCCTTCAAAAAGACCTTGACTTTGTGTCAGAATGGTCAAACAATTGGCAACTCCAAATCTCAACCAACAAATGCTCTGTCTTACACATTGGCAAAAAAAATCAGAACACAAAATACAAGCTGGGCGGATACGACCTTGTAGACAACCCTCACTCTGTCAAGGACCTTGGAGTACTCATCTCAAATGATCTAAGTGCCAGAGCTCACTGTAACAGCATTGCCAAAAAGGCATTAAAAGTTGTTAACCTAATCTTGCGTAGCTTCTTCTCCGGAATATTGAACTAC
>QLTV01001572.1:289995-300133 GCA_003457575.1 Thermophis baileyi
ACAATGTCCTACCTGTCAATGACTACTTCAGCTTCAACCGCAATAATACACGATTGCAGAAAATACGACTTTAGCAACAGAGTGGTCAATGCCTGAAATACACTACCTGACTCTGTTACATCCTCAACCCCCCCCCATAACTTTAACCTTAAACTGTCTACTGTTGACCTCACCCCATTCCTAAGAGGTCTGTAAGGGGCGTGCATAAGCGCATCAGCGTGCCTACCGCCCCTGTCCTAATGTACCTTTTATTTTTATTCGTATTCATTTCATGTATTCAAATCATGTTTATACTTATATGTACTATCTAATACGTGTTTGACAAAATAAATAAATAAAATAAAATAAAAATAAATGAATGAATTTTTCTATTTAGCTGTTGCACATGGAAGATTTCAGCTCCACTATTTGATTGCTACCTTTTAAAAAGAAATATCTCTTCTATTGTTAGACACCCTGGGCCTTAAATGGGGAGGGGAATCCTTATTCTTGCAATCTTTAGAATCTGAAAATTTTAAGTGAAAGTGAAAAAAGTGATTTTTTTTAAAAAAAAAAGTGGAAAAAACCCCCATAACCCAACCTTATTTTAATCATTGAATCTATATTGGGAAATGGATGTGTGAGCTATTTGCTAGCTACATGAAGCTAAAAGTAAAGAGAATCTCACGTTTTTATTATAATCTTTAATATTCTATTATGTTTGGTCCCCAAACTGGTGTTGGTTTTGATAATGGCACACATTACTATTAAGCTCTTTGCATGTTTAAATCATAGTATTTTATTTTAAGAAATATATCTGCTTGATCTTTCCCAGTGGCTTGTGCCTTCTGATTTACTTGATCTTTTCTGAATTGAGTGGATTCTGGATTCTATCATATTATGTTATATCTCCTCCCCCCCCCCGAGTTTCTATTGTCACTCTATGACTGTGTAAAGCAGTGGTTCTCAACCTTTTTAATGCCGCGACCCCCCGTGACCCCTGCCCCGCCGCTGAGACCCCCCCCCCCTCCCCGCGGGCGATGAGGTGACAAAGGGGGCATGGCACCAGGGGTGAAATGCTCCCAGTTCGGCCATGCCTGCGGGTCTCCGGACAGCCGGTAGCCACGGAAGCAGGAGACTTCGCCCACCCGCCCGGACGCCGCCATTTGAGTTCTTTTACCCTNAGACTTACAGCAGCGGTTCTCAACCTGTTGGTCGCGACCCCTTTGGGGGTCGAACGACCTTTTCACAGGTGTCGCCCCACGCGCTAGCCCGCCATCTTGAAAATGCTCCCAGTTCGGCCATGCCTACGGGTCGCCAGACAGCCGGTAGCCACGGAAGCGGGAAACTTCGCCCACCCGCCCGGACACTGCCATTTGAGTTCTTTTACCCTCTGTGCATGTGCAAAGCTTTCTGCGCATGCGCAGAGGGTAAAAGAACTCAAATGGCAGTGTCCGGGCAGGTGGGCGAAGTCTCCCACTTCCGTGGCTACCGGCTGTCCGGCGACCCGCAGGCACGGCCGAACTGGGAGCATTTCCAAGATGGCGGGCTAGCGCGCGTGGTGACCCCTGTGAAAAGGTCGTTCGACCCCCAAAGGGGTCGCGACCCACAGGTTGAGAACCGCTGGTGTAAAGAATAAAATTTTAAAT
The DNA here is from genome assembly GCA_003457575.1 of Thermophis baileyi. Lineage (NCBI taxonomy): Eukaryota > Metazoa > Chordata > Lepidosauria > Squamata > Dipsadidae > Thermophis > Thermophis baileyi. Next base: position 291,624 of record QLTV01001572.1, read on the forward strand.
GCTTTCTTCTTTCTGTGTGCTTTTAGAAAATTTGGAAATACTATTGTATAAAATGTGTAATTGTTCCAAAATGCCTCAGCAGATGGCAGTCCTTGAATGAACTTGTCTGAGGTCAGAATCAAAGCAGGTCTGTGGTAAGAAGAACATGAATAGGAGACCACCAGGAGATCCCAGGATGGTGAAAACCTAGCCTCTGGAGCATCCTCTCACATTCGGAATGGGATACCTCATTGCAGCTGACTCGACCCAGCCGACTTGCCCTGGCATCACCACTGCTGACTTGCCACAGCCAACTCCCCATGGCCAAGTCGCCGCAGGACAATTCAACGTGGGATAACTCAAGAGAGGAACAAGTGAATTTCACCTCGCTTCGAAGACTTCTAAATTGAGAAGGTTCAAACCTAAAGCAAGACAAGGCCCACTGCAATTCACTTGTCCCTCTCTTGAGGTGATAAATCCATCCAAGGCAAACTGAATTCCTACCCTCTATTTTATCCTAAGCTGACACGGAGTTTCTCTGGGATTGGATAAATTTGGATGCTCTCATCCAGTTCATGGCCAACAAGAACCACTCATATAGATGTTGTAGAACTCCAAGTCTCTCTCTCTCTCTCTCTCTCTCTCTCTCTCTCTCTCTCTCTCTCTCTCTGTGCAAAATGCAAAAACTGGTGCAAGATTTCACTGAGCCCAAAACGCCTCATCCTTGTTAGCCGTTTCCATGTAGATGTCCATCAACCTGCAATTAGAAATCCTGATTTGATCTTAGAAGATACAGTGCAGATAAAAATGGCTACTCAGCAGTTTCCGGGACCTCTCTTGGCATTAAATTGAAGTCAGAAGGTGGCAGCACCATACCAATTAGTTAAACTCACAAACACCCTTTAAAGGTTTACTAAAAGACGAAGAGGGAGAACAGCAGAAAAAGAATGTAAGAGAGAGACAGAATAGAGAACAGGGAGGGAGAATGAGAGGGAGGAGACCCCCTTACAAAGAATGGACAGGATGGTCTTCCTTCCTCAAATTCCATTTGTAGACTGTGGACACCCCCTCCCTCACTCCTTCCCCAACCAAGGCAGAATTGATGGAGTGGCTGTAATTTATCCACTGTAGAGTTTGTGTCAGGGGTGGGTTCTAACTTACCTCGCTGCCGGTTCGCTTCCTCCCGTGCCGCGTGGCCGTGCCTCGTGGGTGCGTGCGCACCTCGGCGCGCGTGTGCATGCGCAGTGCAAATTTTTTTTTAAAAAGCCAAAACAAGATGGTGACGCATACGCAGTGCCGGAAACTCGGCTTCTGCGCATGCGTAGAAGAAAAAATTTAAAAAAAATTCCAATTTTTTTTTAAAAAAAGATGGCGGCGCCCACGGACCGGCACCGACCGAACCAGATCTGTGATGTCATCGTGACGTCACCAGCGGGTCGCTACCAGTTCGGGCGAACCGGTCCGAACTGGGAGGAACCCACCTCTGGTTTGTGTATGTTGGATAAGAAGATAACTACCCAGCAGATAGGGGTAGTTCCCGACTTATGACTGGTCACTTAGCAACTGTTTAAAGTTACGATGGACCTGTCCAAAGTTCTGAACAACTTGATTCTGAAGTTCTGATGACTAGGGCCCACTCCCCATGGCCACGTGACTACATATCAGTCACTTAGCAACCAGCATGCATTTATGGCTGTTTGCGGTGTCCCATGATCACTGTTTATGACATTTTAGCCCAAACCTGGCATTTGTAGGTAGTCCTCAATTTACGATCACAAAAATTTTCCACTACTAAGCAAGACAACCGTTAAGTGAGTTTTGCCCCATTTTACGACCTCTATTGCCACAGTTGTTAAGTGAATCACTGCATTGTTAAGTGAATCAATTGGTCATTAAAAGAATCTCCACTGGCTTTGCTTGTTAGAAGGACAGTGCAACCATCATAAATACACGCCGGCTGCCAAGCATCTGAATTTTAATCACATGACCATGAGGATGCTGCAGTGGTTGTAAGTGTGAAAACTGGCCACAAGTCACTTCCTTCACTGCTGTTGTAACTTTGAATGGTCACTAAATGAATGGTTGTAAGTTGAGGACTACCTGTATTTCCAGTTTTGGACAAAACTTTACCCATAACGAACAATTACAACAAGCGCTTAAAAACTGCTTGTTATAGTCATTAAGCGAGCTCTTAATAAATGCTTAATGACTATACTGTTCAGTTAATAACTGCCATAAAAAGGTTGTAAAATCAGGAAGGTCAGGTGCGTGACCCACTTTACGACCGTCACAACTTATGACCGTAATGGGCAGCTCTACTACAGTCATAAATTGAAGAGCTACCTGTATATGAAAGGACCTGGTGGGAATAATACTTCCCAACATATCGCAGAATTAAGGGTCATCATAAAATGGATGTAAAGCACACCTGTCTTTCCTTACCTTTAACTGCCAACCTGTTGTAGGAAAAGAGCCTCAGGTGGAAACATCCTGGCCGTAACTCTCAAAGATCTCCTTCCGGTCTTTTCATGGTCAAATATTTGCTTTGACTGTTAGTAGTTCAGATTCTTGTAGAGAGCTTAAGCCATAAACTTTTATATTAATTTGAACTGCCTGGACTCCTCATTTCCCATGCTTGACATTAGCGATCTGCAAAACTCATCCATCCATCCATCCATCCATCCATCCATCCATCCATCCATCCATCCATCCATCCATTTGTATATTATAATCTACCTTTCCATCAGTGTTTGCAAATCAGTTGGTAAGGCATATTCAAAAACTATACACACATGATTATAATGCAGTAAAAATGGATTCAATTTAGAAAATCCGATTCTGCATTCCAGAGAATATCATCCCCATAAATGATATTTTTTTTGTCAGACTGTGTAGCATGCTGTGGTGTCAAAGATATATATCCGCAAATTGTCTTGGGTTTGCAGTGAAGTGGCATTTCTGTAATCATATTGACAAATTAGGAGGTTTTTTAGAGTTGGCTGGAAATACTTGGGTGGCCAGTAGGTGGCAGTGAAGAAGTATGGAAAAATCAAAGTCTTTGCTGCCATCAAATGATTGTCTCCAGTTTTGCAACTCTGAATTAACCACAAGACAAAATGCCGTGGCAACGCCTACGCCCCCCCCATCTTCTTCACAATATTATCTTTATTCCATCCACAGCCAATAAATAAATGAAGTTTATGTGACAACAGGTGACAGTCAAAGATAAGGAGTCATGTTTGGGGCTTGGTGGTCAACATATCTTCTGTTAAGAGGACTGTTCTAGAAAGCAGAGAAGAGTCCTCAGACTCTGAATGAAGTATTTTTTACTATGTTTGTCAGTTAGGAAAAGAACAATTCTTTTACAAAGATGACTCAGAACTGTAACTGTAACTATGCCATTTTAATATAAAGTTAATATTTGACATGAAGAACCAAGAAGGACACACGGAGTTACTTCTAAGTAGCTTCTTTTATTATTCCTCACCTACAGAGAGAAATCCAAAGTAAAGCTAAACTAAACTAAAGCAACTATTTGTATCAATAATGATATATTCTGAGAATTACTAAAGGACGAGCCATCTTAATTCTCTTCCTCCCAACTAAGCTAGCTAAACTTCGCTGTCTCTTGGTCCTCTGGAATGCAGCCCATTGGTGAAATCCAATTTTTTTTACTACTGGTTCTGTGGGCGTGGCTGGTGGGCGTGGCGTGGCTTGGTGGGTGTGGCTTGGTTGGCATGGCAGGGGAAGGGTACTGCAAAATCTCCATTCCCACCCCACTCCAGGGGAAGGATACTGCAAAATCTCCATTCCCTCCCCACTCCAGGGGAAGGATACTGCAAAATCTCCATTCCCACCCCACTCCAGGGGAAGGATACTGCAAAATCTCCATTCCCACCCCACTCTGGGGCCAGCCAGAGGTGGTATTTGCCGGTTCTCCGAACTACTCAAAATTTCCGCTACCGGTTCTCTGAACTACTCAGAATTTCCGCTACCGGTTCTCCAGAATCTGTCAGAACCTGCTGGATTTCACCCCTGATACAGCCCCTCCCTTCTGGGAATCCAGGCTACATTCCACCACAATGGTTACTTTTTGCAATAGTCCATCCTTATAGCTCCATAGCTTCAGCGTTGGTTACACTTCCATTTAGTCTCACCAAAAAGAAGACAGAGACTCCAACCTTTGCTTTAAACAGCCAGTCACTCTATCAATGATGTTGGTTGGTCATACGAATAAACAAAAACTACATAACATCATAACAAAACCCTGCCTCTATAAAGCAAGAATAAAGATAGTCGTAGTAAAAAAGATGAAGGAAAAATAACACAAGAAGTTGGTGAAGAATCTGGGCCTTTGGAAACTCTTACGGAGAAATCCTCCTGAAGTCCCAGAGCCAGCTGGAAAGCAAGCAAGAGATCCTCTATAGGAAGTGAGATGTTTGGGGGCCGTTCCTGAAAAGGCTCCGCAAAGCTGGTTTACTTCCAATGGTGGGTAGCAAACATGGTTTTCAGGAATGATTTGGAAACCTATTGGCAGGGTTTCTATAACACATTCAACCAGCTCAGTTAAAATTCTGGTGGCTTCGTTCTTAGAACAAACTAAGCCTAATCAACTTTAAACTTTGTTAGGTTTTTTTGTGTGTGTGGTTTGTCATACAAACTCAGCCTGTTTCCTTAATTTGTGGCTTAATGTATTGTGTAAACTGAGAAAGCGGGTTAACCAGTAACAGTTAAGCATGTGCTGTGACCTCAATCATTTCATGTCATATGTACAGTATATGTGACACCAGAGCTCTGGATGTTCCATTTCTGTTCCAGTTCTCCTTCTATAGAACTGAATTACAGAATTATACTGGATAAGTATCTCCCCAGGGAGCTTTCTTGTGCCTGCAGAAACATAAAAAATACAGGATTTAAAATTGCCTGCCTTCAGGGTGATAGTTTTAAAGTACTAGTAGCAGGGGTGGGATTCAGCCGGTTCGGACAGGTTCGGGCGAACCGGATGCTAATTTTACATCTGGTTCGCCAAACCGGTAGTTGCAAGGACTGGCTGGCCCCGCTCACCTCACCCCGCCCCTCCCAGGAGTCTCCACGCGGCCCATTTTGGATGCCAGGTAAGTGCAGGGCCCGCGTGAAGGCTCTGGGAGGGCGAAAAATAGGCCTCCCGGAAGTTACGGAAGTCTAGAAATGACCCCGTTTCCGGCCTCCAGAGGGCCTCCGGAGCCCGGGGGAGGCTGTTTTCGCCCTCCCGGAGGCTCGAGGAAAGCCTCCAGAGCCTAGGGAGAGTGAAAAGCCTCCCCCCACCGTGATGCAGGAGGCTGAGTAGGCCATGCCCACCATGGCCACGCCCATCCAGCAACCGGGCAGAGAACCGGTTGCTAAAATTTTTGAATCCCACCCCTGATTAGGTAGTGCTTGACTTACAACTGGTCGCTTAATGACTGTTCAAAGCGGCAACAGACCTCCCCAGAGCTACTTATGACCCATTTTTGAAGTTACAGTGATTGTCCCCTTGTGATCGCATGATCGCAGTTTCCAGCACCCATTGGGGAAAACACCCACAACTTCTGGAGGCAAGTTGTCCCACTGATTAATCGTTCTAACATGTCATTGATTGTGATTTGCTTGTGCAGTGCTTTTATCTGCATTTGATCTGCCAAAGGGGCTCCCACGTGCTGGGTGGGGAAACGCCCTGGTGGCTTACAAAACATAAAAACTAGGATCCTACATGCTCCTTCTGGAATCTGAAGCTCTGCACTGTGTTAATCTTTGTGTTCAGCTTGTGCACAATGGAGCACTAATCACGCAAAATGTTTCTAAGCATTCCATGAGTTCATGCCAAAGAAAAGTAAACTCCCAGGGATCTTCTCCCTGTTTAGGAGTGTTAGGGGAAATTTGTGAGAAGACGTAGATTTTTTTTACATTTCACATACCATTGAAAGTTACCTGGAGCCCTTCTGCTGGCAAGGAACCTTTATAAAATGAAGACCATAGTCCCTGCAGCCATTATGAATAAAATAGCTAAAAGAGGAGGGGAAAAAAGAAACCCATAAATTTCAAGGTAACTAAATGAAACAGTCATATCCCACTTCCTCAATATCACTATATGGGAGTAAACATGATCTAGTGATGAAGACACAAGGCTAGGAACCAGGAGATGTGAGTTCTAGTCTCACCTTAGTTATGAAAGCCATCGAGGTGACTTTGGGGCAGTCCCACTCTCTCAGCCCAACCCAGTTCACAGGGTGGTTGTTTTGGGGAAAATAAGAGGTGAAAGGAGTATTAAGTATTTTCACCACTCTGAGTTATTTATAAAAATAATAAATGCAGGAGACAGATAGATGATAGATTATAGATAGATAGATAGATAGATAGATAGATAGATAGATAGATAGATAGATAGATAGATAGATAGATAGATAGATAGATAGATAGATAGATAGATAGAGATAGATAGATAGATAGATAGAGATAGATAGATAGATAGATAGATAGATAGATAGAAGGGAGAGAGGGCGGGGAGAGGGAGAGAGAGAGAGACAGAGAGAGAGAGAATAGATAGATAGATAGATGATAGAGATGATAGATAGACAGACAGACAGACAGACAGACAGACAGACAGATAGATTATAGATAGATAGATTATAGATTGATGATAGATAGATATAGATAGATTATAGATAGATAATAGATTGATGATAGATAGATAAATAGATAGATGATAGATAGATAGATAGATAGATAGATAGATAGATATAGATAGATAGATAGATAGATAGATAGATAGATATAGATGATAGATAAATGTCTTCGTTCCAATTTCACTACCTCCTTTCAACAGTATTAATGATACATCGAAATACAGTTTTAGTTAAGCAGACCTGAGGTCTGGTGGTACCTTCCATGACAACCTAGTTTATCAGGCAGAAGCCTCCATACGAAGCTGCAAATGAAGTTGATACCCTAAGTAAATTGGTGCTACCAACTCAATGCCAACTGTGCCACAGATGTTGTTGCTTCCCAGCCCCACACTGCCTGCAAACTGCCTTTTTCAAACTTCAGGACTAAAGGATGCAGCAAATGTCTTGCACGGCCCTCTTACCTGGATTGAGAAAGTGCTTCCCCGAAGTCAAGCAGACGTCATTGGTGTATTGTGGAGTTAAGCTGGACCAGACCGCAACTCCACTAGAGTTCTCACACATAATGATACCAGTGAGAGGCCATGCTTGAGATTCATTCAAGCATTTAAATGCTAGTTTTTGTCCCACTTTATACTTTGTCACCTTAACAATGGTGTGCTTCAATGGGACAGGAACTCCACAAAATCCTATGGGGGGGCAAAGAGAAAATGAGAGGACCTCCTCCCCAAAAATTGACAACCCTAAATTCATCAGAATTTAGCTGGTGACTAAACACTGAGCGGTGGCTCAGTGGCTAAGATGCTGAGGTTGTCGATTGAAAGGTCAACAGTTCAGCGGTTCGAATCCCTAGTGCCATGTAATGGGGTGAGCTCCCATTACTTGTCCCAGCTTCTGCCGACCTAGCAGTTCGAAAGCAAGTAAAAAATGCAAGTAGAAAAATAGGGACCACCTTTGGTGGGAAGGTAACAGCGTTCCGTGCGCCTTTGGCGTTTACTCATGCCGGCTACATGACCACAGAATCGTCATCAGACAGCGCTGGCTCTTCGGCTTAGAAACGGAGATGAGCACCACCCCCTAGAGTCGGGAACGACTAGCACATATGTGCGAGGGGAACCTTTACCTTTACCTAAACATGACAGTCAGAGCAGGATAAATTTATTTACTGATTCACAGTCCTTAGAGAAGTTGGTGATGTAATAATGTTACTCCACTGGATAATTAACAGGCTGATATATGGGCAAGAACATTTAATTAGGGACAATGGCAGAGGGAGCATAGGCTGGTTGAATTTGTAGAGACCGGGCAGAATCCATCCAAATTGTTGTGGCTTCACATAACATGCTAATTCATACTTAACGAAATGTTCTTGTTGCATTCACTATCCATCAATCCCATTACAGCACAGTGCAATGGCCTAATTCATGCAACCTGCTAAGATAATTGCTGTGTTTCCAACAATTCATTGAACCACAAATGTCAGGTCTAAGGCCGGAGATCACACGGTGAGATTCAACTGAGATCAGTTCTTAATTTTCTTACACCTACCCTGTTTTCCCCAAAATAAGGCATCCCCTGATAATAAGCCCAATTGGACTTTTGAGTGCATGGCAATAAGGCCAAGCACTTATTTCAGGGTTCAAAAAAATATAAGACAGGGTCTTATTTTCAGGGAAACACGGTAATAGACAGAATCTTGCCAGGCTAAAGTTATAACCTTCTAATTTAATCTATTGTATCAAAGGGAAGGAAGAATCGGAGTATTATAAGGTTTGGGATTGTTTTTATCATTGGATAGAAAATGAATATATATAAAGAGAGATAAGAAATAAAATAAGAGGAGGAAAATGTTTTAAGTAAAAGATAATTTAAATTAAATTGAAATGTTAATAT
>QLTV01001572.1:388865-407933 GCA_003457575.1 Thermophis baileyi
GAGTGGGGAGGGAATGGGGATTTTGCAGTATCCTTCCCCTGGAGTAGGGAGGGAATGGGGATTTTGCAGTATCCTTCCCCTTGAGTGGGGTGGGAATGGAGATTTTACAGTATCCTTCCCCTGGAGTGGGGTGGGAATGGAGATTTTGCAGTAACTTTCCCCCAGGAGTGGGGAAGGAATGGAGATTTTACAGTATCCTTCCCCTGGAGTGGGGAGGGAATGGGGATTTTGCAGTATCCTTCCCCTGCCACACCCACCAAGCCACGCCCACAGAACTGGTAGTAAAAAGTTTTGAATCCCACCATGGTATGAGGATTGGTTGTAAGTTACTTTTTTCTGTCTTGTCATAACTTTAAAAGAACAGTCTTTAAATGAATGGCTGTAAATTGAAGACTACTAGTGGCAAATATAAGCATTGTTTAGCATGAAATCAAATTTGATTCTTAAAGGTCTTCTTCCCACCCGCACAGTGCAATGAGCTGAAAATTGTTCCTTCTCAGTACAGTTTCTTTTCTGTTAAGTTATAAATGGGTTGAAACGAGCAAGCACATACATCCTGTAAACTCTGGTAAACTAGACACGGTTTTAGCTGTGTCAGCACTTTGCCTTTCATCTGATTATTGGATTAATTTATTTTCTGTTTTTGATCAATAATCTGAAACATAAACTAATCAAAGTCTGGATTTTCACAACATTGAGCCAAAGAAATGGTGTGGATCAAAACCGGGTTATAATAACTGCATTCATTCCATATGTTGAACAACTAAGCTGCTATGTTTATACTGTGTTTTTATTTCCTTTGCAAACTCTGTTTTACAGACAGGGAATTTCATTATTAATTATTAATCATTTGAATAACAAGCGCCATTGAAAAGATTAATTTTCTTCTTCTTGTTGTATTTCTCACGAAGTTGACTTTCCAGCTGCCTCAGGCTGAGCCGATCTATCTTATTCTGATCATTTTCAGCAATGACTGCCCAGGATTTTTTCTTCTGCTTTGGAGGCACACAACAAGCTGCAGCCCAGATATGACTGGGTACATTCACTCTGTTATTGATGGATGTATTCCCAGGCACCGCACCCACAATGACATACGTATCCCGGCATCCTACTGCATCTTTGTTCATATCTCTTTCATATGCTGCCCATTGTCCATTATTGAGTTGGCGAAATTGGGGCACAATGTTGGTTAAGGTGAAGGTTGCAGCTTTGCTATCCTGATCCGGTTGATGGCAAACTGGCGTCAAGTGTCCCTTGTCGTACAGAATAGCCTGTGCATAATCCTCGGAAAGAGCCTGGCTGTTTGCAAGGAGAGTGTGGTTGATTCCACAAGTATTTTCTGATTCCATGCTTTTTCGTTGATGATTCCCAGGCAGTGCAAGCTAGGAATAAGAAAGGACAAGCAATGTGGTTGGCTAGCATTCACACAAGACAGAATCAAATACTCTGAATCTGTGGAAAGACCTATCCTGAGTCAGCCAGGAAATGGAGTGTGGGATATTCTATAATAGGGCTTTGCATATTTCGCTGCCTTGGTTGAATGGCATCTTCCAGGCATCCCAGCCAATAGGAAAGTTTCTGGGAATTCTGGAAATTGAGGCCCCTGACTGACCCTCTGGGGAGCCCACTCTAAACTGTCCTCTAGTAGAGAATACACATTGCCAGAGCTTGAAATTTTGTGTTCAGTTGATACAAACTCATAGTAAACCGCTCCAAACTCGACTGCAGAAAATACGACTTCAGCAACAGAGTGGTCAATGCCTGGAATACACCACCTGACTCAGTTGTTACATCCTCAAACCCCCAAAAACTTTAACCTTAGATTATCTACCATCGACCTCACCCCATTCCTAAGAGGTCTGTAAGGGGCGTGCATAAGCGCACCATCGTGCCTACCGTCCCTGTCCTACTGTCCCCTTTTATTCGTACTCATTTCTTATGCCTATACTTATACCTGTTTATACTTATATGTTTATATGTTATGTTTATACTTATACTTATTTTCTCATACATGCTTGACAAAATAAATAAATAAAAATAAGAATTGGATGGAAGTAGGACCTTGTCAATGTGGGCAACAGAATTCTTTAGGCAAAGCTCCTAAAAAATCCTGAGATTAATTATGTACAAAAAATTCTTAAATTCACTGTCTTGCCTTATTTCTTAACCATTGACTGTTCCTTTAAGGCAGAGGTGTCAAACTGACAGCCCGCGGGCCGGATGCGTCACATACAGGCCATGCCCACCCTACCTCCGCGAACGGAAAAAAATGTCACGATACGTCACGTGATGGCAATGTGACATTATGAGTTTGACACCCGTGCTTTAAGGTCACCTCCATTTCATGAATGTTTAGCTTTAAAGTGGGGGTTTCTTTTACCTGCGGTTCGATCATCCAGTCCTCCAGTCTATCACCTGCACCAGGTTGAAATTTATACGCTGAGAACATGGGGATGCGCCGACTTTTGTCATACATTGTGGCAAATCGATAACTGTTGTTATACCTCTGGCAGATTCTGGCCGGATTCATGGCCACCAGTTGAGGGGGCTTTCCACCCAAGAAGAACTGCCTGCATGTACTGAAACTTTGCACCACCTCCCCGGTTGCAGGCAAGAGAAAAGAGGCAGCCAGGGAGAGGATCCATAGCAGCCACATGGCCATGTGCTTGGTCGGTTGGTCCTTCTAGTGGAACTTTTCTGCCTGAAAATGAGAGGGGGGGAAATGATAAAGCTCTGATTCAGCAATTCTTCCTTTTCCATCAAGAATGTAAGAATGGCCTTGAGGTTCAGTTTGGCCAATGGCACCTGAAGTCCACCTGGTCAGATGGAGGCCAACCAGATTGTTTAAACTTCTGGATGGAAGAGCAGGAATGTGAGAAGGTAAAAGAACTGGTAAACAGGCAAAGAACGGAAGGGCAAGGAAAGAAAGCAAAAAGAAAAAAGGAAAGAGAGGAGGGAAAAAGGAAAGGGGGAGGGAAAGGATAAGGTTTTCCAAATAGGCTCTTATCAAAAGAGGAATTTGACAGAAGGGGCCTCAGCTGAGGAGAAGGAAGGGGCAGAAGAGAGAGGAGGAAGAACAGGGATGGTGGAGAGTCGATTTACTGCAGCAAACAGGGAAGCCAACAGCTGTCAGGGAAGGTTGGTGTTTGTGAAGAGGCACACGAAGTAAGAAGCAGAGCCAAGCTGAGGATGTGTTCATTTAGGGAATGGGTGGGGGTCTTTCAAGGTATTCATTCCAGACAGACTGGATAATTGTCTCAATATATCTGCAGGTCACATTCTCCATCCAGCTTTCCCCTAAACAACCAAATCACCTAGAAAGCAACTGTAACAGATGCCCCTCTTCTGAGACGTTGGGGGGCTGTTGCCAGGGGGTGCTGCCTGCTGCTTCAGCCCCTCCAGAACAATTTTCCCACTGGCATCAAGCTCCCCACTTCACCCCATTCAGGAAACAAGAGACTGAGCTTTTCTCTAGAAACCCTGTTTCCAAGATGATTCGATGTGTATTTACCCACATTGACCATCATTAACGACGTTCACAAGTCTCACAAAAAGAAAATGTCATACAGGTAGTCTCCAACTTATGACCACAATAGATCCCCAAATTTCTGTTGCTAAATGAAACATTTGTTAAGTGAGTTTGCGACCTTCTTTGCCAAAGTTGTTAAGTGAGTCTGGCTTCCCCATCAACTCTGCTTGTTAGAAGGTCACAAAAGGGGATTATGTGACCCTGGGACAACCATCATAAATATGAGTCAATTGCCAAGCGTCTGAATTTGGATCACCGTGGGGAGGATGCAATGGTCATAAGTGTGAAAAATGGTCATAAGTCACGTTTTTCAGTGCTTTGAACGGTCACTAAACGCATCATTGTAAGTCGAGAGCTACCTGTATTTAATGGAATGGCCATTTAATGGCCTTATATGGAATCAGCAACTGAAGCTGTCTGGGGTTTTAAGAGAATAGCATAAGCCCTCACAATACACACTTGCTCTAATGGCCCATCATCCAATATCCATTGTCCTGGAGTAGACCTGGAGGGTTCCCCCCCTATCATTTACTCTTTCTACTTTGATCTCTCTTTCTGGACATCTTGGAACCACCTCCACACAACCCAGTTACCATGCTATTTTCTGAGGTTGTCCACCTCTGGGAAATATTTAAAAGGCAGGATAGAATATTTCCCCTAAAGGAGAAATGTAAAAAAATCTTAAGGGAGGCAGAAACCAGCCCCAGTTTCCCTGCCCCAAGCAGAAACTGAGGAGGTCAGCTTTTAGAAATGCAGATTTGGTAATCCATTCAGAAAGATTGGGTCAAGACAGAAACTCAGATAAGCAACAAACAAAAGGTTGACAAAATTAGCCCAGACAAACACCTAGGATTTGCATTTCCCCTTTTGCCTATAGAGCCAGTCATGACCCCTACATGACCCCATGGTAATCCAGAAGGTATAAAAACCCACCACTCTAAACTCCGTTTTGTCAGCTGTCCCAGAATCACATGTGGTTGGTGGTTCTGCTTCATCAATAAACGGACCCTCTTTCCAATCAGCGTCCAGCCTCTATTTTATTTCCAGCGTCTTTCTCCCAGCTTGGAACTGGACCAGAGGGATTTTCCTTCCAACAAAGCTTAAATCTCTTTGCCTACATTAACCATAATTAATTTAACAATCCTTGGGCTTCTGACAGAAGGTGGAGTTGTAGTAACCAAAAGATGTAGTAACCAAAAGGTGACTATATCCAGGACTGAAAGAACGTAATTCAAGCATTTGCACAAGATGGCTTCTACAGTGGCTGCAGCCAATAACAAAACATCACATAGTAACTTACCCCACAGAATACTTATAATTGCAACCAGTCTCTTGCTTGTAGACCAGAAGAAGTCAGGTAGACAGAGAAGAGTCACAATGCAGATTGAGGCCCCTGTTCCAAGATTTATATTCTCTCTATTTCCTGTTATCTTTCTGGAGAAATGAACACTTGACTGTTCTTTTGATGACTTGACAAATACTTGACCTAGAGTGCCATTTCTGTGGAACTGCCTCTGTGTGTAAATGGAAGAAGCCACCAACCCAAAACTAAAAAGTAGCCCACAGAAGGCTAAAAAGGCCCAGAAACAGGCTTCGTTGTCTCTGCCTCTGCAGGCATCTCCTCAACGTTTGCCACAGCAGCAACTTCAGGTTGCACAACCATCTCTACCTTTGCCATCCGCTCTTCCTGTTAATCAGCAAATGGCTTCAGATGCAGCTCCTGAGGCGGATTGGTCCCCGGAACATCAACCTGGAGCTCTGTTTAGGCCTGCTGAGGAGATTTCTGTTCCAGTTTCCCAGTCCACTGGCTCCATTGCCCAAGTGGCCACCCCTATCTCAGGTAGGGCAACTTCTGTGGCTACATTCACCCCACAGCAGCGGGCCTTCGTCAAGGAGTGGATGCCTGGCAACAGCTTCCCCCAGCATTGCAAGATATGATTGCTAATGCTTATTCTCAGGGCATTGCAATGGGCATCCCACAGACTTCGGCCTGCCCTACTGTTTCTGTCCCTATGCAGGGTGCCTGGCCTTCAGCTGGGGATGTTTACTCCTGCCACTCTTCTGATGTGGGTGAGACATCTTTGCAAGGTGAATCTTCATTGCATGGCGAAGGCAGTGTTCTTGATGAGGAGTTATCTGATGATGAGGGTGTCATTCCCGACCAGCCGACCTTCACTGGTCTCTTTAAGCCGGCTCTCTTCAAGACTTTGTTGCATAAGGCCAAGCTCACTGCCAATCTAGACGTTGCTGTCCACTTAGCTGAGCAATCTGTGGGAATTGACCCCGCGGCAGGCCTCTTTTCTGAGCCGGAGAAAGAAGCCGAGTTTTTGCCTTCCTCTAAATTATTCATCGAAACTATTAAGAGGGCCTGGGGCCAACCGGCTGCCTCACCCGGTCCTACTTCGATGGAATGTAAGTTCTACGGGTTTGGGCCGGATATTGATGAACTCCTACAGTTGCCGACGGTGGATGCTCCCGTCGCAAATCTGGTTTCTTCAGCTGTGCTACCTCTGAAGTTGCAGAGGGCCTTGAGCCTGATGACCGTAAGGCTGAATCCATCCTGCGGAAGAGTCACCAGGCAGTGGCTTGGTCTGTCAGGGCGGCCACGGTCGCATCCTTCTTTAACCGCACATCTATCATGTGGATCAGAGAGATGCAGTCGCGTCTGGGAGCCGAGGACAGCCGTCTCCGCCAGGATCTAACTAAACTCCTGGCGGCTGCAGAGTTTTCCGCTGATGCTATGCTTAATGCAGCCAAATTCGCCTCCCGGGCTATGGGGGCTTCTGTCACGTCTCGCAGAATGTTGTGGCTGCGCAATTGGTCGGCTGATGCGCGCTCGAAATGGCGTCTTGCCGCTGCACCCTTCTCGGGTACACGACTCTTTGGTGACTCGCTGGACGCTATCCTCGTGGAGGATAAGGACAAACGCAAGGTGCTTCCCAGGGTTTACAAGAGGGCTGACCGACGCTCCACACCGTACTTCAGACGACAGCCCTTTCGGACTGAGTCTTCCTTTGGGGATCCCCAACCCCAGAGGTCGTATTACCAGGGGTCCGATCGTCAAGACCGGTCTACCAACAGAGACAGGGGCTGCTCCTTTTCCCAGACCAGGCGTCCCTTCAGGGGATCTGGATCCAGGGGATTCAGGAGGTCCAAATGACTCCTTCTTGGATCTTCCCATCGGGGGCAGGCTCCAGTATTTCGCCGCCCAATGGGAAGCTACATCTTCAGATGCCTGGGCAGTTCAAACCATCCGCCTCGGCCTGAGAATTGACTTTGTTGCCCGGCCTCCCACCAGATTCGTCCGCTGTTCCGTTCCACACGATGCAAGCAAACGAGCGCTGATGGACGCAGAGATCCACCATCTTCTTCAGATCGCGGCCATAGAGAGGGTGCCCCAGGGTCAGGAGAGATGGGGTTTTTATTCCATTCTCTTCCTGGTACCAAAGGCCTCGGGGGGCTGGCGGGCCATTCTCAACTTAAAGCAGCTCAACGTTTTCGTCGCTTATCACCGCTTCAAGATGCACTCCCTGAAGTCCATCCTGGGGTGCATCAGGCGTCGGGATTGGCTCACCTCCGTCGACCTCAAGGAGGCTTATTTACATGTTCCAGTTTGTCCATCTCACCGGAGGTTTCTCAGATTTTGTTACAAGGGGGCCCACTTTCAGTACCGGGCCCTTCCGTTTGGCCTTTCTTCGGCCCCCATAGTCTTCACCAAGTTACTGGACTTGGTGCTGGTATCTCTTCGGGCTCGTCCATTGCGTCTCCAAGGTTATTTGGATGACATAATTATACAATCGACGTCGCCCCAACGGGCATACGACAACCTCCGCCATACGATCCAGGCGTTGCAGGCTTACGGCTTCTTGGTAAACTTTGCCTCATCGACACCATGACATGCGAGGTGTTCCTTTCTCCTGAACGACGGGACAGCATCGTCTCCCTCATTGCGACGGTTCGAGAGCTACTTCAGGTCCCGGTGTCGCTACTTTCCAAGCTCCTTGGCAAGCTTATTTCATGCATTGGAATAGTTCCCTGGGCTCATCTACATGCTCGGCCGCTCCAGTGGAGTCTTCTGCCATTCCAGTGTCGTGGAACCAGCCACTCCAACACCGTTGTCTCGGTGGCGCCCGTCGTCCTTCGCTCTCTAGCCTGGTGGGCCTCTCCGGCTCTCCTGAAGGGTTGTTCCTTCCTAGACCCCGACAGGGTGACTGTTACTACCGATGCCAGCCTGTTTGGCTGGGGAGCGCACACGGGGTCTCTCCTGGCTCAGGGCCGTTGGACTCTGGCGGACCTAGCCAATGCCAACATCAACTTGCTGGAACTGCGGGCAGTGGCCCTAGCCCTCCGACATTTCGAGTCCACTCTCCGGCATTGTCATATTCTTGTCCTCATGGACAATGTTGCCGCCCGCAACCGGCAGGGCGGCACAAGATTGAGGCGCCTCATGCTCGAGGCGGTGAGCCTCGGTCACTGGGCGGAGTCTCATGTTCTGTCCCTTACGGCGGAACACATCTCGGGGGTCCACAACCTGCAGGCGGACTGGCTGAGTCGCGCCACGGTGGACCCGGCAGAGTGGCGCCTTCACCCCAAGCTGTTTCAGGACCTTTGCCGGATGTTTGGCCGTCCACAAGTGGACCTATTTGCAACCCTCGCCAACACACAGTTGCCAAGGTTTTACTCCAGGTTCCCGGTTCCAGGGGTGGAGGGGGTCAATGCCCTACGCAGTCCCTGGCCTCTGGGGCTGCTATATGTGTTTCCGCCCCTCCCCCTCATTCCACGAGTGATTCGGAAGTTGCTGGCAGAGAACGCGGACATCCTTCTTGTCGTGCCCCACTGGCCCCGTCGCCCTTGGTTTGCTGACCTGGTGGACCTCTCGGTGTCTCCCCCGTGGTGGATTCCGGACTCCAGGATCTCTCTCAGTCAAGGGGCTCTTCTTCATCCAGAACCCTGTTGGCTTCAACTGACCGTCTGGCACTTGAGGGGGAGTTCCTGAGGGTGGACGATTTGCCAGACGACGTCATACTCACCATTCAAGCGTCCCGATGGGAGTCGACACAACGTATTTACGGTTCCACTTGGATGGCCTATACCTCCTTTTGTCACCAGTCACAACTCGACCCCCTGGCTCCTTCAGTTAAGCAGGTCCTCGTCTTTCTTCAGGCGGGCCTTTCGAGAGGTCTGGCGGCTAGCACTCTGCGACGCCAGGTTGCTGCCTTGTCAACGGTCATCCGGGTGGACAACCTGCGATCCTTGTCTTACCATCCACGTATTCACAGTTTTCTCAGAGGTGTGGCCAATTTGCGACCTTCGACCGTTCACAGATACCCCACCTGGGATCTGTCGCTCATTTTGGATTCACTTACCTCTTTGCCGTTCGAGCCCCTGCCCACGGTCTCCCTCCATTACCTGTCCATCAAGACGGTGTTCCTGGTCGCCATCACCTCGGCCAGATGGGTCTCCGAGCTGGCGGAGCTTTCAGTGAGGGAGGATTTGTGCTGCTTCTTTCCGGACAGGGTGGTCCTTCGTCTCGCCCCGTCCTTCATCCCGAAGGTGAATTCCTCCTTCCACCGGGCTCAGGAGGTTATCCTCCCGGACTTCTGTTTGAACCCTCATCACCCGTTGGAGTATCGCTGGCATAAGCTTGATGTCCGGAGGGCTCTTCAGATATGCATCAGACGCACTGCTTCATTCCGGCGCTCGGAGGCTCTCTTTGTGGCGTTCCAGCCGGCGACCATGGGGCGTAAGGTGTCTTCTCAAACTATCAGCAGATGGCTTAAGGCGTGCATTGCCCACGCTTATGAATCCCAGTCACGACCGGTTCCGCCCCACTTAACGGCGCACTCCACTCGCAGCACGGCTACCTCAGCAGCCTGGGCCATGCAGGCTTCTCTGGAGGACATCTGTCAGGCGTCCATGTGGTCCACTCCTTTGTCCTTTGTGAAGAACTATAAGTTAGACTCTTTCGCATCTGCTGAGGCGGCCTTCGGATGGCGGGTGCTTCAGCAAGTCTGTTCTACTGTGTCTTCCCTGGACCGGCCGTCTCCCGCCCAGGACTCTTGAGCTTGGGTACATCCCATTGCTTGGACTCTCGTAGCAGCGCACAGGAGAAGTGCCGTTGGCTTACCTGAACGGTCTTCTCTGTGCGCTGCGTAGAGAGTCCAAACCCGCCCTGGTGGCTTCGGTCCAGGGTTCCCTTGGATTTCCTGCACGTCCTTCTGATCTTCATTTGAAACTGGCGGGCTGCTTTCATCAGAGGAGCACAGAGGGCATGCTTTAATCTATGAAAAAAACTCAGTCCCAGATCATCTGACTGAGATTAACCCATTGCTTGGACTCTCTACGCAGCGCACAGAGAAGACCGTTCAGGTAAGCCAACGGCACTTCCCAAGAGAAAGTATTTTATTTTGGCTACAAAACCTCAGCTGTCTCTAATCCCCCCTCCCTATCCCTCAGCTCCAGTGTGGCAACACTGAAGCTCCAACATGGCTTCGGCCAGGTCAGCTTCAGGATTGACAAGATGACTATATCCAGGATTGAAAGAGCATAGGTCAAGCATGGGTCCTGCAACAGTGACAACCAATCAGAAAACATCACACATTGCTTTATCTTTATCCAGCAGAAGATTCACAAATGCAGCTGGGCCTGATTAGTCTCTTGCTTGTAGACAAGCATGAAGCCATGTAGAAAGAAAAGATTCACAGTACAGATGGAGGCCTCTACTCCAAGATTTAATTTCTGGCTATTTCCTGGTACCTTTCTGAAGAAATGAACATTTGACTGTGCTTTTGATGGCTTGAGAGGTACTCGAGAGATACTTTTGATGGCTTGAGAGATACTTGAATAGAAGGCCATTTCTGTGGAACTGCCTCTGTGCGTAAATGGAGGAAGCAGGAGGAAGCAGTTCAAGTTTTGGAAGCCAACAACTCGAAGTTAAAAAGCAGCCCACAGATTGTCTATGTTTGAACCCTTGTCCCGGTCAATTCTAGAGAAGGGGATAGCAAATATCAGCAAGGTGTTTTGGATACCAGGCCATGTTGCAAAGAGCAAACCTAAAGAAAAGACAATTTCCAAGAGCGAAATCAAAATCAAAATAGGGGGTAGCAAATATCAGCAAGGTGTGGTCTGAGAATCAGCCTCTCCATTAGATACTTGGACAGTCAAGCTGAAATTAAGTTAATCAAGTAAAAATAATAAATGGTGGAGCTATCTTGAAACTGTTGAAAGGACTGTGTTGTAGACTGATGATGTGGTATCCCCCCCCCTCTGTTGAGAGAGGGCTGTTCAATTTTGACATAGATGGGGTTGGAAGCCCCAAGAATGAAATATTTGGGGGGATATTAAAAGAGGCAGAATATTATTCCCTAAAGGAGAAGAGGAGAAACATGTTCTTAAAGGCAGAAAGCAGCCCCAGTCTTCCTGCCATAAGAAAACAGCCACAAGCAGAAGCTTGAAGAGGCCGGTCTTTCGGAATGGAGATTTGGTATCCATTCTGAAAGACTGGGCCAATCTATTCATAAACAAAACACCTTCAGCCACAAGGTCCCACAGAAGGCTGGAGCTGATGGGATTAAAAAATAGGAAAACAAAGACTCCTAAAATCTACATTCCCCACCCAAATTCTAAGGACTAGGACATGGCCTTTAGAACATAATAGGATTTGCCTACCACCATTAGAATAGCAAAAGACGCAAGGATCACTACATTGCACAACCCCCTGGAGCATCTCAATCACAAAATCCCAGAATCCTATAAAAATCCATCCACTTACCCAGCCAATTGGTCAGCCACTCCAGAAACATGCTGCTGTCACTGAAGTTTCTGGCATCCAAATAAACAGAGACCTTCTTTCCAACCGGCCAGCCTCCATTTTATTTTCAGCGTCTTTCTCCCAGCTTGGAACTGGACCGGATTTTTCTTCCAACAATGGCCTCTTTGACCCCTCTTTCAAACCAGCGGTCCTCTCTGTCCAAAGGCACCCACACCCATTTGCACGACTCAGGTGACTCTGAGGACACAGATAAACCTCCAGGTGGCCTCAACAACTCTCTAAAAGAATGCAAATGATCAGCTGTCGGCAAGGAATGTAAATCCTTCCATTCCCCACCATCCAGTCAGAGCTGAAGAAGCTTCTTGGATGAGAAGTGAAATGTCTTTAAAAAAAACAAAACCAGAAAGTCCAGTTGCCTCTTGAAAAAAAGCACCTTTGGGACTATGAGGAATAATCTTTCCATCTTGGCTTGCCTGACTAATTTCTGGTTAACTTACTTTTTCACTTATCATATGTGTTAATTAAGAGGAAGATATTACAAACCCATAACCCAGCAAAAGATTGTTTCCCAATCTCCAGTATATTAAAAGCAATACTAATCCCATTCTGCCTTTGTATTTGTAAAATGCATTTAAAGAAATGAGCGGAGTGCATGGATAAGCATAGCTGCAATGCTTACAGCTTTGATTTTCATAAATGTATGCGCTTCGCTTATAAGATTTGTAACTATAGCAATAGCACTTAGACTTATATACCGCTTCACAGTGCTTTACAGCCCTCTCTAAGCGGATTTCAAAATCAGCATATCGCCCCCAACAATCTGGGTCCTCATTTTACCCACCTCAGAAGGATGGAAGGCTGAGTCAACCTTGAGCCTGGTGAGATTCAAACTGTCAAACTGCTGGCAGTTGGCAATCAGCAGAAGTAGCCTGCAGTAATGCATTCTAACCACTGCTCCACCTCGGCTCTTTATATAAAGAAAGGGAAGTTTGAGAAAGGAATGCCATGTTTCTTGAGTAGTCTAGATAGGATGAAGAGAAGAAGCAGGAGAAAAATCTTATACTGCATATGGTCAATAATAAGAAAGTTTAAGAAATGTGATTCAGAAGATCTGAAGCTGGCATACAGTATGTTGTGTACCAAAATTTACATGATTTTTGCATTTTAATCAATGAATCCTAAATAATGCATTTGGAACTACAAAGAGGAGACTAATTGTTGCTTAAATGTGTGCTAAACTTATTTTCCTTTCTCTTAAAATCTTATAAGTCACTGAGGTTGAGAAACACAGATCTAGGTAACGTGAAGTGGCAAGTGAGGTCAAATATCTACATGTGGATCCATGTCCATCCTTTACCATTTTACTTTCTGAGCATGTTTGGGAGGACTTTCTATGGCCCACAGACTGCGCTTGAGGTTGTCCATCTCTGGTCCCCTACAGGCACAGGTATAAATCTGGATTCTCCAGGCACATAACAAATTATTCAGAAGTTCATTTATTCAGCAGCAGATCCATCTAACCAGATGTCAGAAGGATTCCACGCTGTATTGCAGGCTAGCTCACTGCTCACTGCCAGGAGTTCGATCCTGACCGGCTCAAGGTTGACTTAGCCTTCCATCCTTCCGAGGTCAGTAAAATGAGGACCCAGATTGTTGGGGGCAAGAGGCTGACTCTGTAAATCAGCTTGGAGAGGGATGTAAAGCCCTCAGCTGAGTATATGGACAAATCAATGCCCTTTTTTTAGCAACAGTGTGAAACTGGCTTGCTCTTGGCCTCTACCAAGGCCAGAAAAGTGAATCCACTCCTTTTACCCTCCAGTTTAGATTCTCTGTTTTGGAAGGTGGAATTTAACTTCGAATTGAAAATGTATCAAGGCCCCAATACTATGCACACTTATTTAGAATTAATCCACATTGGATCCAGAGCAGGGGTGGGTTCTGACTTACCTCGCTGCCGGTTTGCTTCCTCCCGCGCCGCGTGAGCGTGTGCACATTGCGCACCGCACGGCCGTGTCATGTGGGAGCGAGCGCGCGTGCATGCACAGTACTGAAAATCCAGCTTCTGCACATGCGCAGAAGCAAAAAACAGCAGAAGTGAAAAACAAGATGGCGGCACCTACGCTGCCACTGCTAGAGCCAGTTAGGAGGCGTGTCCAGCTGGCCATTGCTGCCGGTTTGGCAAGTGGGGGGAAATTCCTGCTACTGGTTCTAAAGAACCGGTCCGAACCGGCAGGAACCCACCTCTGATCCAGAGGTTTCTAAGTGAACAACTCAAGAATTCGGGATTATTGGACCTAGATGACCACTCCATCATCCATCTCTGTTTGCGAAGATTTGACACTGAATTAATGGCATTTCATCAATCAATCAATCCAGGCCAAACAGGGGGGGAAATCTGGAACTATTAACAATGTGTCTTTTCCCTGTCCCCCACCCACATAACCCTGATTGATTGATTGATTGATTGATACTATTGTGCAAAATGGAGGGTTTTTTTAGATTGATATACTGAAAGTCACAGAAAGACACGCATCTTTGATAAGCAAGTTTATTGCAAGAACTAAGAAAGCTATTGAGAAAGAATTCTAGCAGTTATGTACAGGAAGTCCTCAACGTACAACCACAATTGAAACTGGAGCCCCGTCACCAAGCAATGAAATTGTTAAGTGGGTCACACCCAATTTTACAACCATTTTGATTTGAAGTCGTACAGTGAAACCATCTTACCCCTGGTTTTGCTTCTAAGAAGAAGCCTGGGATGATTGCACAGGGTGACTTTGGGGCACCATAAATGCATGCCAGTTGCCAATCATCCATGTTTTGATCATGTGATCACAAGGACACTGCAGCAGTCATGCGTGCGAGGATTGCTTGCAAGACACTTTTTTCAGCATTGACATAACTTCAAACAGTCGTAAGACAAATGGTCGTAATTTGAGAACTACTTGTATCAAATATAAATGCTATATAGCATGAAATCAAATCAAACATGCTTTTATTTTCTCTGTGAGCTCAGTTTTGAGCTACGTTACAAGCATTATTGAAAAGATCAATTTTCCTCCCGTAGAGATTAGCAAATTGAGTTTGCAGGTCCACCAAGGTATGATGGACTGCCTTATTCTGATTATTTTCTGCAATGACTGCCCAGGACTTTCTCTGATTGTTTTTATCAGACACACAACAAGATATGCAGCCCAGATATGACTGGGTACCTTCACTCTGTCACCAGGGAGAAAAGTATTCCTGGGCACCGCACCCACAATGACATATGTATGCCTGCATCCTGCTGTATTTATATTTTCTTCATATAATCTCCATTGTTCATTATTGAGTTGGCATAACTGGGGCACAATGTTGGTTAAGGTGAAGACTGCATCTTTGCTATCCTGATCTGGTTGATGGGACTCTGGCGCCAAGTGTCCTCAGTCGTATTGAACACCCTCATTGTAATCCCATTCAACAGCCTGGCTGTTTGCAAAGAGTTTGTGGTGGATCACACAGGTCTCTTCCAATTCCATGCTTTTTCGACGACGATCCTTAGGCAGTGCAAGCTAGGAATAAGAAGGGACGAGCTCCGTTTCCGGCTGTGACGGCCTCCTGCAATCCTCTGCCAGCAAAAACGGAACCCGGGAGGGCCGCACACAGCCCTCATGAGCTCCGTTTTCAGCTGCGATGGCCTGCGTTTTCCCTGGCAGAGGCACTGCGTGCCGGTCCTTTGCTGTTTCCAGGGCGGCCCCACGGGCCAGATCTAAGCACCCCGCGGGCCGGATCTGGCTCCCGGGCCTTGAGTTTGACACCCCTGCTCTAGTCCAACCCCCTGCTCAAGCAGTAGACCTATACCATTCTGGACCAATGGCTGTCCAATATTTTCTTTAAAACCTCCAGTGATATAGCACCCACAACTTCCAGAGGCAAGTCATTCCACTGATTAATTGTTCTCACTGTCAGGAAATTCCTCCTTAGTTCTAGGTTGGATCTCTCTGTAATGATCTTCCACCTGTTATTTCTTGCCCTGCCCTCAAGTGCTTTGGAGAATAAGTTGACTCCCTTTTCTCTGTGACAGTCCCTCAAGAACCGGAAAATGGCTATCATGTCACCCCTAGTCCTTCTCTTTTTTAGATTAGACTTTGCTTGTCAGAAGAAGCCTGGGAATTCCTCCAACCGTTCTTCACATGTCTTAGCCTCCAGACCCGTTATCATTTTTGCACCTCTTCTCACCACTCTTTCTAGGGTGTCAACATCTGTTTTGTATCATGGGGACCAGAACTGGACTCCGTATTCCAAAGCAGTACTAGCACTTCTGGATCAATTCAGCTTTGCTGTGAAGGTTTTGCTACCTGATGTGCAATTCCAAAAATATTAGTTAGGAGAGCAACCCCTTGGAAGAGGCTGAAATCTGACCTAGATTATACTCAACTGAATTTGGGGTTAAGTATTTATTTATTTATTTTATTTTATTTTATTTAGAAAATTTATATTGACGCCTACTCGCACACGGCGACTCAAGATGGTTTAGAAAGATTAAAAAGAACAACACCATATAAAAGAAACAAAAAAGAATAAAAAGAAAAATAATAAAGTAATAAGATAATAAGTATAGTAACTGTGTTACGACTGAGGGGGCACAGTGGCTCGGCGGTTAAAGATGCTAAGCTTGGAAAGCTGACAGCTTGGGTTCGAGACCACAGTGCCGCATGACAGGTGAGCTCCTGTTCCTTGTCTCAGCTCCTGCCCAGCGAACAGTTCAAAAGCATGCAAATGAGAGTAGATAAATAGGTACCACTTTGATGGGAATATAACCGTGTTCTGTGCATCTCAGTGTATAGTCATACTGGCCACATGATTATGGGAAATGTCTTTGGACAATGCTGGCTCCCACAGCTAAGAAACAGAGATGAGCACTGCCCCCTATAGATGGACATGACTGGACAGGAGAAGCCATTACCTTTATGTTATGATGAGGGATTCAGGCCAAAATCACTTTCAGCCAACCTATCCAATCCAGGTTTAGGCAGTGGGTTTTCTGCAATCAAAACATGGATTGTAGCAATTTAACATCCTTTATTGCTAAATGTTTCCTGCAGCCAGACTGAAAAAAAATGGACAAACCTGGAGATTCTTGTTGAACCACACAAATGTATCACCTGCTTTTATACTCCAGTGTAGATTCTGCCTTTTAGTAACTGGTATGGGAAGTGGAGTTTAACTTAGAATGGAAAATGTATTAAGGCCCCAGTTCCATGCACCCTTCTTTAGAATTAATCCACGTTAGATCCAGAAGTTTCTAAATGAAGAACTGAAGAATTCAGGATTATTGGACCTAGGTGACCACACCATATCCATCTCTTTCTTTGCTAAGATTTGACTCCAACTTAATGGCATTTAATCAATCAATCAATCAATCAATCAACCAATCCAGGGCAAAATAAAGAAAAAAATCTGAAGTTATTAGCAATGTGCCTTTCCTCTGCACCCCCCAAACATATGACATTGATTGATTGATTGATTGATTGATTGATTGAAAATATTGTGCAAAATGGAATGGTCAAATTTCTAGATTGATATACTGAAAGTCACACACAAGGACACAGATCTTTGATAAGCAAGTTTATTGGATGAAGTAAGAAAGCCATTGAGACAGAATTCTAGCAGTCAACCATGCAAGGATTGCTTGCAAGACACTTTTTTCAGCATTGTCATAACCTCAAACAAACAAACAATTGTCATAATTTGAGGACTACTTGTATCAAATATAAGCGCTATATCACATAAAATCAAATTTGGTTCCTATAGGTTCCCTGCCACACAGTCCAATGGACTGAAAATCATTCCTTCTCACTGCAGCTTCTTTTTTTAACAAATTATACATGGGTTGAAATCACATAAAGCCCATCCAACCTCTAAACTGTGATAAAGAAGAAACTGTTTCAGCTGTGTCAGCATTTTGCCCTTCATCTGATTATTGGATTCATTTATTTTCTGCGTTTGCTCCATAATCTGAACTATAATCTAATCAAACAGCCTGGATTTTCACAACATTTAGCAAGGAGAAAAAAAGCTACAGATCAAAACAGGATTAAAGTTAACTGCATTCTTTCCATATGTGGAACAATTAAGCTGCTAGGTTTGTACTTTGCTTTCATTTGCTCAGTGAGCTCAGTTTTGAGCTGCGTTACAAGCATTATTGAAAAGATCAATTTGTCTCTTCCCGTACAGAGTAGCAAGTTGAGTTTGCAGCTCCCCCAAGGTACGATGGTCTACACTATCCTGATTATTTTCAGCAATGACAGCCCAGGACTTTCTGCCATTGTTTTGAAGCACACAACAACCTGCAGCCCAGATATGACTGGGTACATTCACTCTGTTATTGATGGATCTATCACCGGGCACTGCACCCACAATTATATATGTATGCTGGCATCCTGCGGCATTTATATTTTCTTCATATATTCTCCATTGTGCATTATTGAGTCGGCGTAACTGGGGCACGATGTTGGTTAAGGTGAAGGTTGCATCTTTGCTATCCTGATCTGGTTGATGGGACTCTGGCGCCAAGTGTCCCCTGTCGTACAGAGCACCCTCTCTGTAATCCCGGTCAACAGCCTGGCTCCCTTCAAGCTGGTTTTGGTCAATCGCACAGGTCTCTTCCAATTCCATGCTTTTTCGACGACGATCCTTAGGCAAGGCAAGCTAGGAATAAGAAAGAAGAAGCAGTGTGTCTGATTCGCATTTCCACAACACTGAGTCAAAGACCCTGAATCTGGGGAAAGTTCTATCACGAGTCAGCGAGGGAATGGGGTGTGGGATACTCTGCAAGGTTTTGTGGCCTTCAGACAGGTTACATAGCATCTTCCAGGCATCCCAGCCGACAGGGAAGTTTCTGGGAATTCTGGAAATTGAGGACCCTGACTGACCCTCTTGGGGAGCCAATTTTAAACTGCCCTCTAGTAGAGAATACACATTGATTGAGCTTGAAATGGGTTCAGGGTGATCTCTGAACTTGGTTCTTTGGGGAAAGAATCAGGTGGAAGTAGGACCTTGTCAAGGTGGACAGTGAGGTGAACAGAATTCTTACAGTCTAGCTCCTGGTGAACCCTGGGATTAGTTATATACAAATACCTCTTAAATTCACTGTCTTGCCTTATTCCTAACCATTGACTGTTCCTTTAAGGTGGCCTCCATTTGATGAATGTTTAGCTTCAGGATAGGAACTCCTTTTACCTGCGGTTCGATCATCCAGTCCGTTGGTCTGTCACCTGCACCAGGTTGATATTTATAAGCTGAGAACATGGGGATGCGCCGACTTCTGTCGTACATTGTGGCAAAGTGATACCTGTTCTTATACCTCTGGCAGATTCTGGCTGGATTCATGGGCACCAGTTGGGGGTGATTTCCATCCAAGAAGAACTGACTGCAGCGACTGAAACCGTCCACCACCTCCCCAGTTGCAGGCAGGAGAAAAGAGGCAGCCAGAGAGAGGATCCATAGCAGCCACATGGCTGTGCGTTTGGTCAGTCTTCAAGTGGAACTTTTTCTGCCAAAAAAAAAAAAAAAGTGAGAGAAGAATAATGATAAAACTTTGATTTAGCAAAGTTCCCTGATGAATGTGAGAATGGGTTTGAGGTTGGGTTTTGCCAAGGGCGCCTGAAGTTCAGCTGGTCCTCCTGGTCAGATGGAGGCCAACCAGATTGTTTTTATTTCTGGATGGAAGAGCGGGAATGTGAGAAGGGAAGGGAAGGGCAGGGAAGGGAAGGGAAGGGAAGGGAAG
>QLTV01001573.1:7626-26394 GCA_003457575.1 Thermophis baileyi
TCGCACTTGAAAGGGAGATCCTGAAGAGAGACCATTTCTCTGGGAGAGTAATTTCAACTATTTAGGCCTCTCGACGACCTTCGACAAACAGGATATACGAAGCCACCTGGACTGCCTTTTGCCGCTGGTGCGCTAAGGAGAAGTTAGTTCCCACATTGGCGTCAGTTCTGAGTGTTCTGGACTTCCTTCAGGAGGGACTTGACAAGGGATTGTCTGCTAACACCCTCCGCAGGCAAGTGGCCACCTTAGCCACAATTCTGAAATGCGATGGAACGCACTCCCTCACTCAACACCCGAGGGTGCATAGTTTTTTGAAAGGGGCGTCCAACCTAAAACCCCCACCGGTACATAGATATCCCACTTTGGATCTGTCATTAGTACTACAGACCCTCACGTCTTCTCCGTTCAAGCCATTATGGTCCGCCAGCCTCAAACTGCTGACCTTTAAGGTTGCCTTTCTCGTAGCTATCACATCTGCTAGGTGAATTCCGAGCTGGCGGCCCTTTCTGTACGAAGAGACTTGTGCATTTTCCACCCAAATAGGGTTATTCTACGATTGGATCCAACATTCGTTCCCAAAATTAACTCCTGGTTTCACAGGGCCCAGGAGGTCATCTTGCCGGATTTTTGCCCAAATCCCAGCCATCCTCGAGAATGGCGGTGGCATACCTTGGATGTCTGCAGAGCCCTTCACAAGTACATCAGGAGAACTGCCTCTTTCAGGAGGACAGAATCCTTGTTCGTATCATTTCAACCGACGTCCATGGGCAAGAAGGTGACTCCATCCACCATAGGGCGCTGGTTAAAGGCATGCATTGTATTGGCCTACGAACATCAGGCCAGGCCTGCGCCAGACCGCATCATGGTCCATTCGACCAGAAGCACAGCCACCACGGCCATTAGGATTATGCAGGCATTGATTCAGGAAATTTGCAGGGCGGCAACTTGGGCCTCTCCTTCGCCATTTATCAGGAATTACAAATTGGACATGTTTGCCTCGGCTGAGGCGGCGTTTGGGAGACGAGTGCTACAGAGGGTTCTTCCTGTCGAGGGGACCCTGGACCAGCCTGTTTTCCGCCCTGTGGATATTTAGCTTGGGTATATCCCATGCTTGGACTCTCCAAGCAGCGCACAGGAGAAAGAATGTTGGACTTACCTGAACGTTCATTCTATGTGCGCTGCAGGAGAGTCCAATCCCACCCTGGTTCCTTACTGGTCCAGTGTCCAGGAGTGGTCTATTTCATCATACTGGCTACATCCTCTCAAGATCCAAGTCTTCATCGAAAAACTGAGCTCAGTTGGGCAGAAGAGGTGTGGCCAAAGAATTTGCAACTCGGTCTCTGGCCAGTCAGACAGAATTTACCCATGCTTGGACTCTCCTGCAGCACACACAGAACAAACGTTCAGGTAAGTCCAACATTCTTTTTAGATGCTCAAAAGGCGTTTGACAATGTGAATTGGCAATTTATGCTACAACAATTAAGATATATGGATTTTGGCGCTAAATTTATAAATATGTTCAAGGCAATATACACAAAGCAGAAAGCCAAAGTGATCATGAATGGTGAGGTGACTAAAAATTTTGCAATTCAAAAAGGCACAAGGCAAAGCTGCCCATTATCTCCATTGTTGTTCATCTTAACATTGGAAGTACTAACCAGAAACATTCGGCAAGAGGAGCAAATTAAAGGACTGGAAATTAAAAAAGAAAAATACAAATTACAAGCATTTGCAGACGATCTAGTCTTTATTTTAGAGAATCCATTAAAATCAGGCCCGAGACTTATAGAGAAACTGGAGGAGTACGGAGAGGTTGCCAGACTAAAAATAAATAAGGAAAAAACCAAAATGATAGTTAAAAATCTTACAAATAAACAGAAGGATCAATTAATAAAGGAAATGAATATTCAGATAGTGAAAAAAGTGAAATATCTAGGAATCTATTTAACAGTAAGGTGTATAACAATCAAAGAAGACAACTACACAACATTAATACATCAAATTAAATTGGATATGGAGAGATGGAAAAGCCTGCAACTCTCCTTAATGGGTAGAATAGCTGCAATCAAGATGAATATCCTGCCGAACATGCTCTTCTTATTCCAAACTATATAGTAGTGGGTTCTAAAACCCTTTACTACTGGTTCGCGCGCGCACATGTGTGCACGAGATGCTACTGCACATGCAGAGAAGCTTCTGTGCATGAGCAGAAGCATCCCAGGCAGGTGGGCGGAGCCTCCCGCTGCTGGCACTACCGGTTCTTAGAACTGGGCCAAACCGGGAGCAACCCACCGCTGAAACTATACCAATAAAACTAGAGAAAAAAATATTTTGAGGACTTGAATAAAATAATGCTGAAATTTATTTGGCAAGGGAAGAAACCAAGAATTAAATTGAAATTACTGCAAGAATCAAAAGGGAAAGGAGGGTTTGGTCTGCCTGATTGGGAACTTTATCATCAAGCTGCTGTACTTACGTGGGTAAAAGAGTGGATAACCTTAAGGCATAGGAGATTATTATTATTAGAAGGTCATGATCTTCAACTAGGGTGGCATGCGTTTCTTTGGTATGGGAGAAGCACGGTACATCAATACTTTCAAAGGCATTACGTAAGAAATGCATTATTAGTAGTGTGGAATAAAATCAAACAACAAAACTATATGAAAATACCAGTCTGGCTGTCCACATTAGAGGCACTGATACACCCAAATCTTATAAATATGGAAAAAATAGTATCTTATAAGGATATACTAAATGAGAAGGGTGAATTGAAAACCAGAGTAGAATTAAAAGATCAAGGGGTGGAACTGGAGTGGTGGTCGTACCTGCAGATACAATCATGCTACGCGAAGGATGTGAAAACATGGGGTTTTTATAGAGAATTGACAACATTAGATAAATTATTAGTGGGGACCGATGACAAATTGATAAGCATAATATATAAATATTTATTAGATTATAAAATGGAAGAAGAACAAGTGAAAGAGACAATGGTTGTATGGGCTAAAATTTTTGGATATAACATTGATTTGGACAATTGGCAAAAACTTTGGGAGAGAAATCAGAAATTAACATTGGCCACATCATATAAAGAGAATCTTTATAAAATGTTTTACAGGTGGCATCTTCCCAAGGCAAGATTGGCTAATGTTTAGCAATACGTCCCCAAATTGTTGGAAATGCAAACAAACACCAGGCACGTATTACCACATGTGGTGGACCTGCAAAAAAGCGAGGAAATTTTGGTTACAAATTCGTATGGAGCTAGAAAATATGGTTAGATAACGTATAGAGTTTAAGCGAGAATTATTTTTATTGGGCATTATAAGAGATGGCTATAAGAAAGGGACAACATACCTAATTCTACACATCCTGACTGCAGCAAGAATGGTGTATGTGCAGCAATGGAAAAGTGAAAACACCCCTTTAGAAGAGGAGATAATAAGGAAGATACCAGTCTGTGCAGAAATGGATAGACTAACATTAAAAATTAAAGCCAAAGGAGAGACAGAATACTACAACATATGGAACAGATTTTATCAATGGCTAGAAGCATGAGGTGGGAGTCGGAATACGAAAAAATTAGGCTAGGCAGACCTGGAATGAGATACTATATATGTATCATTGTATTAGGATGAATATGACGGTCAAAAATAATTGTACAATACTAGTAATCTTTAATGTCCCGTAGTATATGTTATTTGTCTTCACTTTGGTTTTTATGGCGGGTGGAATGCCAGGTCGGTCACATTGTATTTGATATAGTTATATGTAAATAATAAAAATATAATTTAAAAAAAAGAAACATCTTTATTTCAGTTAGAAATGAGAAAGTAAGAGTGCTGTGGATCTGCAGGTTGAACATTACCTGTTCCTCCCATTTGTCATAAGAAAATTCCAATAGGAAACAAAGACAACAACACAAGCAATAATTCTTACTTTAAGATCAGAGATTTATTGTTTCTAATAATTTGGAACGTAAGAAATGAATAGATATAAAAGATATAATAGCAGTAATACACTTGTATTAACAAGCCATTGCAATGGGGTCCAATGACATGTAGCAGGTCTTACAAGGACTGCTATAAATCAAAGGGCCCCGAGCTGATCTCAAACCCTATTCTTTATACTTTTCTTCTAATCACATACAGTACACGCTTCACAACTTCACTAACTGTCACTTTCCGCAAACACCTGTGTACATTACTTTCAGTTTCTCATTTCCAACAGTTTCATTCTTCCTGTTTTAAACGTATCCATACAAGTGCATACTTTGCAAAAACGTGTTTGACAGTTAGCAACGGCTCTGCAGAATTACAAATAATTCTGGTACATTTTGAAACCATCCTAGCTGAAAACTTTGGTTCATATCTCTTTCTTCTGGGGCCTGCTATCATCCATAGGACGTATTGAATCTAATAGATCAATAGGCTATATTTCTTGATTCTCACAATCATCACTTCTTGTTCGTAAGAACAACACAAAATGAAACATACAAAGCAATATCTGCACATAAGCTACCTTATATCAATTATGGAAATAAGTGAAATAAACCAAAATCCTTCATTTGAGATGAAGGAGGACAGCTACTTTGATTAAAAGGCAATTCAGCAAAGCAAATACATAAAAGGGGATAGACAGGCTGAACCATTTGAATGGTGGGACGTGCAACCCTAAATACAGCATGGTACTGAAGAGGAGCAATGCAGCAATGGTCTAGACTGCAGGCATAAGACCTCTCCTAATGCAGACTGTTTCTTGCAGTCATCATTGGGCTTCCGTGAAGCTGGTCTTTTGTTACTTGATGCTGGCGTGGCTTTGGGTGAAGGTTGTATGGAGAGTGGGGGCAGAGGTTACTAGCACTTACCTCCCTGTTGGGCAAAGCTTCAGTCTTTGCCTTGTAGCAGTCAGGTGACATGAGCTGAGTGGCTTCCTCGTCTGGGGCTGGTACCTTCATACAGTGTGAAGCATGCACCCAGGAGGCCAGATGTTGACACTTCACAGCAGTATTGGTGGTCAAGATGGAATGGACCCTTCCAACGAGGAGCCAGGCAATTCTTTCATTGAAATACCTTCACCAGTACCTAATCACCAGGTGCCAAGGAGTGGCAAGGATGTAGAGTCTTTTTGGGGAGTGCAGCGGCAACCTGTGAATGACAAGTCTTTAAGGTTGTGACAAGGGCACAGAAATAGTGTAACATAATACTGTCCAGGGCTTGTATGTCAGCCAGGTTCACCACAGATGAAGGAGAAGCAGACAATACAGGTAGAGCAAAAATGTTTAGCCAGAACATGAACTCCAGGAGCAAACCATTTTTGTTGATAGCAGAAGACACTCCCTCCTGGCCAACATGGGCAGGCCCATGTTGGAGACGAACAAGATAGGGTAAGAGAGAGCGTGGGCAAACAGGGTGGCCGTCCAGGTGATGCCACACCCCTATGGAATTAGAGGCCTGTGCGTCTGCGAGAGGACCGAGAAAAACAGGGACAAAAAGAGGAGAAGCGTCTGATACACAAGCAAAGGCAAGAGGCAAGCAGAGGAGCGAGAGCCGCCTGCTTGGCAGTGGCGTCGGCCAACTTGGTCAGAGGAGGTCTGATGGATGAAGCATTTCACAACAGCAACTTGAGAGGACAGGTGCAGCGCATCCAACAGATCTTTAACATATTTAGCATTTTTTATTGGAGATCCTTGATTTAATTTTCTTTTTTTTTTTAATAAAATTTTTTATTTTAATTCCATACAGACATTTCACATATTTATCATTTTATTTATCATTTCATTCTTTTACAAAGTCTTACACATATATTCTATATTTATCTTATTGCTTTATTAGTTCAAGGTTGCATTTTTACCATCCTCCCTTCCTATCTCATACAGCCTTTCCTTTCCTTTCTTCTTCCCTTCCCTTCCTCCTTCTCCTTCTAAACCTACTTCCCTTCCCTCTCTCCTTCTCCTCTTCCCTACTTCCCCTCCTGCCCTCTCACCTAACTCTCTTCTCTTCTCTCCTCCTCCTCTTCCTTCCTTCCTTCTTCTTTCTCCTCTCCTCCCTTCCTCCTTCCTTTGCTGTACTTTCTCTATTTTTCTCGGATGGTATTCCAGAAACCTTGAATTCTTTTACACAATCTTACATTTTTCATATTTACTCCATATATATTCCATTTAACCTATTTCTTCTATCTTTATGTGTTTGTCTATTAATATACCTCAAAATTAAGAGTTTTTCCCCCCTTTCCTATCCCCTCATCTCTTTCAAGTGTTACATCTAGATTACATCATTGACTTATATTCAAACTTCTTTATTTATATTCTTTTTCTAACCATCTATAAAACTTCCCCCAAGTCTTGTAATACAATGAATCCTCCTTATCTTTTAGTCTTAAAGTTAATCTATTCATTTCAGTGCAGTCCAAAATTTTCTTAATTATCTGCTCATCTCCAGGAATAATTCCTGCTTTCCAATTTTGTGCAAATACAATCCTAGCTGCTGTTACTATATGTATTATTAAGTATATATCTTCTTTTTTATATTTTTCTGGTAAAATTCCTAATAAAAAAATTTCTGGTTTTAAATCTGGCTTTTCTTCCACCATTTTTCCTAACCATGTTTGTATCTTAATCCAAAATTTTCTTGCTTCTATACATATGATAATAAGAACCTGGTATTTGCTGACATTTCCAACATTTTGCTGATTTATCTTTAAATTATCTTGATAATTTTTCTGGTGACATATGCCATCTATAAAACATTGATGGTGGAAATAACAATGAATTTTAAAAAAATGTTTTTGGTAGCCATTTATGCCCCAAATGATAATCAAGAAGAAAATTTTAGTAATGTCCTATTTTTTAATTGTATCCAGTCCCTCACCCATGTTAATATTGCTGCTTGATAATATAATTCCCAATTAGGTACACCAAATCCCCCTCTCAATCTTGCTTCCTGTAGAAGTTTCATTTTAATTCTTGCTTTCTTCTCTTGCCAAATAAATTTCCTTATTGTCTTATTTAATTTTTCAAAGAAGAGTTTCTCTAATTTAATCGGGATTGTTTGAAACAAATATAATATTCTCGGCAATATATTCATTTTAATTATCGCTATTCTACCCATTAATGACATTTGTATATTCTTCCATTTTTCCAGATCTACTTCAATTTGCATTCTCAATTTATTATAGTTATCTTCTTTTATCGTTATACATCTTGCCGTTAAATATATACCCAAATATTTAATCTTTTTTACTATCTGGATGCCCAATTTCTCTTCCACTTTTTTCTTTTATTTTTCTGTCATATTTTTCGCTATCATTTTCGTTTTCTCTTTATTAATTTTTAACCCTGCCACTTCTCCATCTAGGTATAAGAGTTAAATATGCTTCTGTCAATGTATCTGGAATTTTTGCCTTCAGTAGCAAATCATTAAATACTTCTAACATAACTTCACTTAATGTATCTTGTAGTGTTTTATAAAATTCTGCTGGTAGTCCATCAGGTCCCGGCGTTTTCCCATTCTTCTGTGTTTTAATCCCTTCTATTAGTTCCATCATTGAGATCCTTTCCTCCAAATTCTTTTTAACATTTTCTGGAATTTTTGGTATATTTGCATTTTCCAAATAATATTCTTATTTCTTCTTCTTTTACATTTTCTTGTTTGTATAATTGTTCATAGTAATTTTCTACTATTTTCTTTTTTTCATTTTTTTTGGTAGTATAAGTTTCCTTTCCCATCTATTAATTGATTCATTACTTTCTTTTCTCTCTCTTTCTTAAATTTTATAAGCCAACCAACATCCTGGCTTATTTTCATTTTCGAAAAAATTTTGTTTTGTCTGTTTTATTTTCTGGGTGATCTCTTCATTTTCAATAATATTTATTTTGTGTTTCTGTAGAGTCATTTTATTTTTAAGTGTTTTATCTTGTAGATATTTTTGCAAGTCTTTTTCCAATCTTTTGTATTTTTCCTCCATCTCTTTTTGTTTTTGTCTCATTTGTTTCTTTTGTTTTCCCATATATGTCATTACTAGTCCTCTAGTATATGCTTTACAGGTATCCCACAGGTTTTGTAAGGAGGTATCTTCTTTCTTATTTTCTTTAAAAAGGAAAGTCAGTTCTTTTTCCATATATATTTGAAAGTTTTTTTCTTTTACTACTTTTTGGTTCAATTTCCATCTTGGTCTCTTTCTTTGTCCTTTCCATTTAATTATAATTGGGTTGTGGTCTGCCCATATATTTGGTTCAATTTCAATCATCTCTATTTTAGTCATTAATTCTAATGACATCCACATCATATCTATTCTTGACCACGACAAATGTCTATTCGAAAAGAATGTATATTGTCTTTCTTTCATATTCCTTTGTCTCCATGCATCTTGTAATGTTAGTTCATCCATCATTGTAAAAAATGTTTTTGGAAGAGTCTTTCTCTGTTTCTTATTTACCTTGACTGATCTATAGTCCAATTCTTTATCTGTAATTGCATTAAAATCTCCCATTATACAGATATCTTCATATTCATATTCAATTATTTTTCTATGTAGTTTTCTATAAAATTCTTCTTGATTATCATTTGGAGCATAAATAGCTACTATCAGTACTTTCTTAGAGTTCATTATTATTTCCACCATTAATATTCTTCCTTCTAAGTCTTCATATATTATTTCTGATTGTATTTCTTGTTTAATATATAAAACCACACCTCTTT
The DNA here is from genome assembly GCA_003457575.1 of Thermophis baileyi. Classification (NCBI taxonomy): domain Eukaryota; kingdom Metazoa; phylum Chordata; class Lepidosauria; order Squamata; family Dipsadidae; genus Thermophis; species Thermophis baileyi. The sequence goes on from QLTV01001573.1 coordinate 16,326, forward strand.
TAGATTGATCTGCTAACGATGTATATAATTTTCCAAGTTTCACATGTTCTAAATATTTTCTATGTTGTTTTTTAATATGTACTTCCTGTAAACAAATAATCTCAAATTTGAATTTTTCTAATTAATTTACTATTCTTTTTCTTTTTCTCGCCGAATTTAATCCATTTATGTTTAAAGAAATTATTTTCATCTCTTCTTCCATCACTTTTATTTATTTAATTGGCTAGTTGCTCTAGTTACTCTTTGTTCCTTGGATTCTTTTGCTCGAGTTCCTTCTCTTATTGCTCTTTCCTCCCGTTCTTTTAGCTCTAATATTTGTCTTTCTCTTTCTTTTTCCTCTGTCTCTTGACTCTTCTCCTTTCCATTTTCAGTGGGTTTTGTATCTTCTAGAAACTCGATATATTGGTAATAAAATGCCTCCGCTTTATCCAAGGTATCCAATCTGTGTCTTTGATCTTGCCAATTCACCAATAACTCCTCAGGTATTAGCCATCTAAAGTTCATTCCTTTTCTAATCAAACATTTAGTCAAGAATTGGTACGCTTTTCTAGTATCTCTCTCTCTTCTAGGAATTTACTTTAAAATCACAATTTCTTTCATCTTATGTTTTATTGTGGTATTTCTTGCCATTTGTAAAATCTGATTTCTCACTGCTTTTTTTGTAAATCTAACATGTATTTCTCTTGGTAAATTATGTCTCATAGCATATCTTGTATGAACTCTAAAAATTTCATCAATCTCATTCATAATCTTCTCTTTACTTTCCATCATTGGTTCTGCCAACATCTCTGCTATCACGTCTGGTAGGTTTTCTCTTTTTTCTTCTTCAATATTTTGAAAGCGTAAGTAATAGTCAGCTCGATCCATTTCCATTGGTATGATTGCCCTCTTGTGATTTTTTCCCCGAAATCGTTGTATTCAAATTTATCTCTTCCACTTTTTTCTCTATTTGATCACTCCTCTCTTCCACTTTTTGAATTCTTTCTTCTGTCTTCCTCATCATCTCTTTCATTTCTTTAACTTCATCCTCTACTTTCCCTATTTTCTCATTTGCTTTTTTTTACTTCCTCCTTTACCTCTTTCAGGTCTTGGTGCATTGCCTGTAGCAAACTTTTTAATTCAGAATTCATCTTTTCTTGTTGCGCTGCCGCCTCTGATGTCTTCTGTGCTGTAGGACTCGCTGCTGCTGAAGGATGTGGAGTTGCCTTCTTACTCATTTTCCAATCAGTATTTTATAATCCAAATTGATCGATATCAATCACTGTCAGAATAAAAAAAACCACAAGGAGAAAGAAAATAATAAAAATAAAAATATATAAAAAGTATACCAAAAAATTGATTTAATTTTCATCCAGGTCCTACATTTGATAAACACTTACTCTCCACCTTCCCCATCAGCTGCATTGCATGTATACCATATGCCACTATTCTCTGATTAAAATGCACTTTTTCATGTAACAGAAGCATAATAGCATCTGGAACAGAGGACACTGATATTATTTAGTTTAGGCATTCCTTAACATTACTTAAAATGGTTCTAATCAATTCTGCCCAAATCCCCAAACCAAGGATGTAATATGTTTAATACACTCAGTGATTAGGCAATAGCAAGTGTTTTTCAAGGAAAAGAAATGAGAAAGAGTCTATGGAAGATGTGTGAGAGAAATTCATGGTAAAATGCAGTGATTTACTGACGAGAGAAATAGAGACAACTATTTTGTTGTTGTGAAGTGAAAAGCCAAGGTAAAGTTATAATTGGGGGAGGGTAAGAAATCAGGAAAGAAGTCAGATTAATGATTATGTTGCTAAATTGTTTCTCCCTCACTGAACAAGCCTGAAAAATTACAAATTGCATAATGAATTCTATAATCCCAATGGATAAAAAGACTGCACCATTTCTTTATGCATCCTAACTTTATCCAAATACCCACACACACACACACAAGACTTCCTCTATGAATGAGTCACATTCACAGCTGAGTCTATTCATACAGTTTACAATGGAATAAGTTTCCTGACAAAGATTGTGGGCTCACAGGGACTTTGCAGCTTTCAAATAAACTAGAAAGCAATTAAATCTTCTGTGTCTACAAATTTTACACTGAAAGTTCCAAACATTTGGCAAAAGTTTGCAGGATGTCAAATCATAGACATAACCATTCTAGACCAGGAGCCCCCCATCACAAAGCAAGAACATCCAACAGAAAACGAGCAGGGGAGGGGAGATGAGAAAAAGGCAACACACATTAACTATATGAATAGTGAATGTAATTCTAGACCACAGGCCAATGGAAAAAGGCCTTCCTTATCTACAGAAAAGTGGTCAGGCTCAGACGCTTGTGGTTACATTGATGTTCAGCATCTCATTCATACACCAATCGTACTCTGCTTACACCCAAATGGCAACACATTCATGCAAACAAAACTGGATCTCATTGTATTTCTATTAGTATTTGTTTGCCGATCTAAGGGCAGGTACTCCATATTGGGTTTCCTTTCTTCTTCTCCCCCCCCCCCACATCTCTGTTTTCCTCCACTAAGACAGCCCAGGGAACCAACCGTCTTGGGGAACTAAAAGGCAATTGAATCCTGCCAACACAGGCAGTACTTATGTATGGAAAAGATCCATTCCTTCCCAAAGAAAAATTAAGGAGAAAGATGTGCCACCTTGGCAAGAGAGCCGACCCTTATCTATGGGAAAGGTAGCAGGCACAAGAAGTAAAACAACGTGCCCTTCCAGCAAACAAGCTAACCCTTATCTACGGGAAAAAGGCATGACATGGCAGGAAGTAATTAAGTTGGGATATTGGATTAAGTTGGGATGTTGGATAGGGCAAATGGAAGAGACTGGACTCAGGCTTCAGTGACAAGCTCTTTATTCAGCAGCTATGTACAAATCCAGCAACTGCTTGCCTGACAGCTTGCCCTTTTATAGGGAACTGTCAGGCAGCTCCTCCAATCAGATTGGCTTATTTTCCTGCCAGAACGGTGGACCTGATTTAAATCTTCTTAACTGACTCTGAGTATCTAACACCACTCCCCTCTGAGTATGGACTTTGCCCAATCAGGAACCCCTTAGGTAATGTAATCCCGTAAGTAGGCGGGGCACTTATAGGCTCTTTCAGACCTGCGCAGTTCAGTTGGTGCGGTGGCAGCAGACTGTTCGGTTGGGTTTGCTGCTTCCCCTGGCTCTTCTAATGGATTCGCCTGGAAGTTTTAGGGCGTGGCCGCTTCTGGATCTTCTTCGCTCAGGGACCGTTGCTGGATGCTTGCCTCTACAGATGTAATCCGGTTCCTTCGGGCTTGAGTTCGTTGTGGAGGGAGTGTGTGATTATTTAGTGTCTGTGGGTGTTTGGTAATTGTTTTTAGAGTCTATTTCTGGTTGCCTAGTGGTAGAGGGCCCTAAGCGGCCCCGGAGTTGGTCTATGTGCCTTCTCCATTGCCTGCCATCGTTTAGTTCCACCCGATAAGATTGCGGGCCAGTAATTCCAATTATTATGCCGGGGACCCAGAAAGCTCCCCCAGCATAGTTGTGGGCATATACTCAGTCCCCTATGCTGAATGACCGGGTTTGGCTGGTCGAATTGGTTGGTAGGTCGGCTGAATAGTTAGGGTGCAGCCTGTCTATGATAGATCTTAGTCGGTGACCCATTAGACGTTTGGTGGGGCTTCTTCCCATGGTGGCACTAGGGGTGATGTGTTGGACTAGGAGAAATTTATCTATGCGGGTTTGCCAATCACCTGGGCCCATTCTAGAAAGGGCTTCTTTTGCAGATTGCACCATTATTTCCACTTGACCATTGCTGGCCAGGTGAAATGATGCGATCAGGGCATGCCTAATTCCCTGCTCTGCTAGGAAGGTCTCGAACTGGACAGCCATAAATTGGGGCCCGTTATCTGAAACTAAGACATCAGGCAGGCCGTGCATGGAGAACAGTCTTCGCAGCACCTTGATGACCACATATGGAAAAGTTAGAAACGCTTCTACATCCTTTACAACCTTAGACATACACCAATCGTTCTCACTATCCTTCAACCATAGGGTGGAGTTCCTGACTGACGTATCTCAAAAGCGCTGACTGAGAGAGGAAGGCCAACCAAATATTTCTACCAGATCAGACGGTCAACATTCTCTATTACCATAAAACATATTTTAATATTCCCTGTATCTGATATATTCACTGAATATTCTGTATTGGGGTTTCCTGTTTGCAATATTGTCGATGGCGTGACAGAATAAAAGGAGCAATGGAAACAGTGCTTTAGAGACAGACTACTAGGGTTCAAAATATTTGTATGTTTATTTAAGACAATGCTTAGAATTCAATGCATGCAAAGTGTTTCAGTGGGAGAGTCCATGGACATTTGGATTCCTTCCCCAGCTGCTGAATCCACCCCATCTACCAATCAATGTCGCCCTGGAAAGGAGACAATGAAAATGAAGTTGTCATCAGTAGATTATTCAGTACTATCAGTAATCGCTATGAAATCAACTTCGTCAATTGAGTGTGGAAATGCTCACAACCATTTTCAAGGAAAACCGTAAAAACAAAAAGCTACTTTTAGGGCACTTCTTTGTGAAATTTCTTTTCGTGTTTTTAACTGTCTAAATGTTTACTGATTGATCCCAATAATGAGCTCCAGTTTCACCTATTACTAGTACAGAACAGTGGTGAGATTCAAATATTTTTACTACCAGTTCTCTGGGCGTGGCTTGGTGGGCATGGCTATGTGGTCATGTGACTGGGTGGGTGTGGCCAATTTAGCAGTCCATTTTGCCAGGGAACAGGGGGTTGGACTAGATGACCCCCGAGGTCCCTTCCAGCCCTGGATTGCTGTGCTGTTTCAAAGAATCCTCTGAAGCTGTGTCTAGTGCCAGCCAGGTTTGTGGTCCTTCCTTCGTCTCCTTTTTCTCTCCCTCCCTCCCTCCCTCTTTCTTTCTCCCCTCCCTCTTTCTTCCTTTCTCCCCTTTCTTTTTCTTTCTTTCTTTCTTTGTTTCTTTCTCCCCTCTTTCTTTTTCTTTCTTTCCTTTCTCCCTTCTTTCTTTCTTTCTTTCTTTCTTTCTTTCTTTCTCCCTTTTCTTTTTTCTTTCTTTTTTTCTTTCTTTCTTCTTTCTTTCTTTTTTTCTTTCTTTCTTTCTTTCTTTCTTTCTTTCTTTCTCTCTTTCCCTCTCCCCATCTCTCTCTCTCTCTCTCTCTCTCTCCCTCCCCCTCTCATCTCTACCTGAGGCTCATTCCACATTCTGGCCAGCCCCTAAAAGAAACTTTGTAACAAGAAAAAAGCTACCAGTGCTTAGAGATAATTCGGCATTTCAAAATCTCCCCATGGCAAGATTTGGCAGCTAACAAAACACAGTAGTAGAATCAGAATAAGCAGCCCCCACACTCAAGACCCGACACAGGATGAAAGTCATTTAGCCACCATGGGAATCGCCCAAACCCTTTTAGAAACACAAAGCCCATATTGTATAAACCCCAAAACTTCAAAAACATAGAACCATATAAGAATCCTTCCTTCTACTCTTTTCCCCCTCTTTTTCCTCGTTCCCTCCAGGATCCGATCTGCCCCTAAAGGCTTCCAAAACACAAAAAAATCGGCTGAAACAAGCGGAGCCCCGCTCGTTCCAGCCACTACAGCATGACGTCACCGCCGGAATTAGAGGGGGGGGTAATAATAATGAAAAAGGAAGAGGCAGGAGAAAGATATATGGTACTATGGAAAAACTTTTTCAAAAACATCAAAATGACAAGCACGACGACCACAGTTACCAAAATAGGAGGAAAAAAGGCAACTGTAACAATGGCTTCACCCTCAGGACCACGGTCAGTGGAAAGTCTATTTGGAGGAGAAAAAGCTAGTACTGTGGCAAACCTACAGAACATGCAAGTAACCCTGACATCCATACAGGAGACTATGATGAGGATGCAGGAGGCGATGGCGAATAATACGGAAGATATTAAAAAGGAAATCAAGAATGATATAGGAGAAGTGAAATGAGAGATACAAAAACTGGATGAGAAAATGGGTGCAATGCAGGAAATGATAATAAAAAATGAGCAGAAAATAAAAATAGTAGAAACCAAAACAGAACAAATGGAAAAAAAACTAGAGACAACAGAAACTAGAATGTTGGCAGCAAATAGAGCGTTAGAAGAGACTATAATAAATCTTGAGATCAATGCTCTAATTGTGCTTCCAAAACATAGTCGAAAGTAAGGAAGAAGATCTTCCAAAATTAATGGTGGAACTCCTGGCGGAATTTTTACAGAAAAGCAAAAAAGAATTTGAAAATGAGATTGATGAAGTATATCGCATACATACAAACTATGCCCACAGACATAAGCTCCCGAGAGAAGTACATGTTAAATTTGTGAGAAAGAAAGTGAGGGATGAAGTATATGGCAGAACACGAGAAGAGTCACTGGTATACAAAGGGAAAGAGATCATTACACTAAAACAGATTCCCAGAAGGATAAGGGAGCAAAGGAGAAGCTATCAATTTCTGTCCACGCAACTATTAAAGAATAAGGTGATGTTTAGATGGCTCATTCCTGAGGGAATGCTAATCACATGGCAAGAGAAAATATTTCGCATTGATTTGTTAGATAAAGCTCAGGAATTCTACGATCATATAAGTGAGGAAGATGAACAGGATAGTAGAGAGGAGGTAGAAAGTAAAAGTCAAGAGGAATGGGTATCAGAGGAAAAGATAGTAGAACAAGGGACCAGGGACAGGAGAGAAGTGGAACGTCAAGAGAGAGAAGGAGTTTAAACAAGAGCGCAGATGGAGATAAGAACAAGGAGAAGACTAAAACTTAATAGAATAGAATAGAATAGAATAGAATAGAATAGAATAGAATTTTTTATTGGCCAAGTGTGATTAGACACACAAGGAATTTGTCTTGGTGCATATGCTCTCAGTGTACATAAAAGAAAAGATAAGTTCATCAAGAATCACAAGGTACAACACTTAATGATAGTCCGGGTACAAATAAGCAATCAAATCATAGTAGGAACCAGTCAATATAAATTGTAAGGCTACAAGCAACAAAGTTACAGTCATACAGTCATTTGTGGTAGGAGATGGGTGATGGGAACGATGAGAAGATTAATAGTAGTGCAGACTTAGTAATTACAAGGAATAAGATAGAAGAGGAAATAAAGTTATTATCGTTAAATATTAACGGTATAACGGTATAAATTAAAATTAATTAGGCTACAAATATGGGTATAATTTGTATACAGGAGGTTCATATTAAAGAAAAGCATAGTAATATTTTAGATTGCCCCAAATTAGGAAAGTTACATCTGGCATTAGCACAAAAAAAGAAAAGAGGAATTGCGGTATATGTAAAAGATTGGATAAATTCGAGGACAATATTTAAAGATAAGGAAGGTAGAATTCTGATGGTAGAAATAAAAACTAGTCAAAAAAGCATTCTATTAGTGACAATCTACGCACCAAATACAAAACAGAAGGATTTCTATAAAAAATTATTGGGAGAAATAACGGATTTAGGCTACGAAAATATATGTGTGATTGGTGACTGTAACGCAGTGGTAGATAACAAAAAAGATCAAAGAAGTACAAAGAAGAAAAAGAAGGAAAGACGAAAGCTACCAAATACATTTTACGAAATGGCGCAAGAACTGAACTTAAGAGATGCATGGAGACAATTATACCCTGCGAAAAGACAATATACCTTTTTCTCACACCCGCACAATTTGTGGCCCCGAAATGATATGGCCTGGATGAGCCCAGATCTGATAAATAATATAGAAGATATAGAGATACTACCGTGTTTCCCCGAAAATAAGACATGTCCCGATAATAAGCCCAACAGGGCTTTTCGGGACATGTGTTGAAATAACCCCCCCCCCCAAAAATAAGGCCCCCCCATTACTTTCCGGGGAAAAGGGGGGTCATGCCGGGAGGCGCTCTTTTTGCGGCGGCCACTCTTTTGACCGGGAGAGCAAGAGCAAGCGAGAGGCGGGTGCACGCACACCCCACGAGACTGGCTCGGCTCCTCTGGGCTCTGCCTATGGCAGCTTTTGAAACGCGCTCCTGCCTCTGAGGAAGAGGAGGGGAGCCTCGATCCCTGCCTCGCCGCCCCATCGCAGGCAGGAGCGTATTTCAAAATGCTGGCAGAGGCAGAGCCCAGAGGAGCCGAGCTAGTTCCGCGGGGTGTGCATGCACCCACCTCTCGCTTGCTCTCTCTCTCCCAGCCAAAAGAGTGCCCGCCGCAAAAAGCAGCTCCCGGCCGGGAGAGAGAGAGAGCAAGTGAGAGGCGAGTGCACACACACCCCGCGGGACTGGCTCGGCTCCTCTGGGCTCTGCCTCTGGCAGCATTTTCAAACGCGCTCCTGCCTCCGAGGAAGAGGAGGGGAGCCTCGATCCCTGCCTCGCCGCCCCATCGCAGGCAGGAGCGCGTTTCAAAATGCTGCCAGAGGCAGAGCCCAGAGGAGCCGAAGCAGTCCCGCGGGGTGTGCGTGCACCCGTCTCTCGCTTGCTCTCTCTCTCTCTCCCAGCCAAAAGAGTGCCCGCCGCAAAAAGCAGCTCCCGGCTGGGAGAGAGAGAGAGCGAGAGAGAGAGCAAGCGAGAGGTGGGTGCACACAGACACCGCGGGACTGCCTTGGCTCCTTGGGCTCTGCCTCTGGCAGCGTTTTGAAAGGCGCTCCTGCCTGTGAAGAAGAGAGGGGAGCCTCGATCCCTGCCTAGCCACCTCATCACAGGCAGGAGCGTGTTTCAAAACACTGCCAGAGGCAGAGCCCAGAGGAGCTGAAGCAGTCCCGCGGGGTGTGCGTGCCCTCACCTCTCGCTTGCTCTCTCTCTCCCCCAGCCAAGAGTGCCCTCCGCAAAAAGAGCAGCTCCCAGCCAAGAGAGAGCAAGAGAGAGAGCAAGCGAGAGGTGGGCGGGCTGCCTGAGGAAGCCAAGCTCACAGTCAAACTTCTAGGCTCTCTCCCAGCTGGGAGCTGCTCTTTTTGCGCCGGGCATTCTTGGCTGGGAGAGAGAGAGAGAGAGAGCAAGCGAGAGGTGAGGGCCCGCACACCCCGCGGGACTGCCTCGGCTCCTCTGGGCTCTGCCTCTGGCAGCCTTTTGAAATGCTCCTGCCTGTGATGAGGTGGCTAGGCAGGGATCGAGGCTCCCCTCTCTTCTTCGCAGCGGAGGTGCTGGTGCGCCACAACTCTCGGGCACTCGCTGCTTGTGCCTCTGCGGCTACCGTACTGATATTGCAGAGCCCTGCAGTCAGCTACCGGTAGAGAGCGCTGGGCCGCGGCTCTGCCTCCCGGCCACGCCTCCTTCGCTCGCTCGCAGGCTCGGGACACTCATCCTTCACCTGCCCTCCCCGCATCCTTCAGACAGGGGATGCAGCCGAGGGCAGTGCGTGGGAATCCCCCACAGGAACAGCCACCCGGCGCACCGCCTCTTGCTTGCTCTCTCTCTCTCTCTCTCCCTCTCCCTCCGAGGAACGCAACTCTCGGGCACTCGCTGCTTGTGCCTCTGCGGCTACCGTACTGATATTGCAGAGCCCTGCAGTCAGCTACCGGTAGAGAGCGCTGGGCCGCGGCTCTGCCTCCCGGCCACGCCTCCTTCGCTCGCTCGCAGGCTCGGGACACTCATCCTCCACCTGCCCTCCCCGCATCCTTCAGACAGGGGATGCAGGCGAGGGCAGTGCGTGGGAATCCCCCACAGGAACAGCCACCCGGCGCACCCACCTCTCGCTTGCTCTCTCTCTCTCCGAGGAATGCGACAGAGCTACAAGTCCCAGGTAGGACGCGCGTCTCGCAACCCACCCCACCCTGCCTCACCTGCCACCCCTAAATTGCGCCCCACCGTGAGACGCGCGTCCTACCTGGGACTTGTAGCTCCGTCATGTTCCTCGGCGTTGTGTCCAGAGAAGCCCATTGTAAAAGAAAACTTCTCGCGAGTTCAATCAAACTTCTCGAACTCGCGAGAAGTTTTCTTTTACAATGGGCTTCTCTGGACACAATGCCGAGGAAGGCGACAGAGCTACAAGTCCCAGGTAGGACGCGCGTCTCGCAGTATTAAACAAATAAATTGCATCTA
>QLTV01001573.1:26485-39290 GCA_003457575.1 Thermophis baileyi
AGCCGGGCACATGCTTCCAAACGCGCCCCTCTCTCTCTCTCGGCGGCGGGGGGGGAGAGGGCACGTAAGACACAGCACCAGGGACAAGGAACCTTTTGGCTGCACGCAAGAAATATTTCTCTCTTCCAAACTCCGTCAGAAATGAGTCTTAGTGAGACTTATCGCGCCTGCGCAGCCTCTTGGAGCGAAAGGGGAGAAAGATTTCTTGCGTCCAGCGTGCAGCCAAAAGTTTCCTTCTCCTGGTGCTGTGTCTTACGTGCACTTCCCCCCCCTGCGCCGAGAGAGAGAGTTTGGAAGAGACAAGCGCGTGCCCGGCTGCTTAAAACTATATAGTTTTATATAGTTGTCTTCTTTTATGGAGGAGCATTTTGCGATCAGCCAAATCCCTAGATATTTTGCTTTTTTAACTATTTGAAATTCTAATAATCTTTCTAATTCTTTATTTTGAACTTGTGTAAGATTTTTGGTTATTATTTTTGTTTTATTTTTATTTATTTTTAGTCCTGCAACCTTTCCGAATTCCTGTAATTCTCTAATTAGTGTTTCTCCTGTTTCCAGGGGATCTTCAATTATAAATGCCATGTCATCGGCAAATGCCTGTAATTTATATTCTTCTTTTCTAGCTCTCAACCCTTTTATATCTCAATTTTCTCTAATTTGTTTTAGCAAAACTTCTAGTGAGAGTATGAATAACAGCGATGATAATGGACATCCTTGGCTGACCCCTTTTTTTATATGTGTGTGTATCTATATGTATATATGTCTCTCTCTCTCTCTCTCTCTCTCTCTCTCTCTCTCTCTCTTTCTTTCTTTCTCCCCTCCCTCCTTTCTTTCTTTCTTTCTTTCTGTTTGTCTGTCTTTCTTTCTTTTTCTCTTTCTCTTTCTCTTTCTCTTTTTCCCTTCCCTCCCTCCCTCCCTCCCTCTTTCTTTCTTTCTTTCTTTCTTTCTTTCTTTCTTTCTTTCTTTCTTTCTTTCTTTCTTTCTTTCTTTCTTTCTTTCTTTTTCTTTTTCTCCCTTGAAGCTAGCAGGCCTCCCTGCAGCCTCCTGGGAGCCAAAACAGTGCATGTGGGGACTCCTGGAAGGGGCGTGGTGGGGCGGGCAGAGCCAGACAGCGGTGGTATTTACCAGATCTCTGAACCAGGCAAAATTTCCCCTAACGGTCAGCAAGAACCGGTTAGAACCAGCTGAATACCACCTCTGGTACAGAACCTAGATTGCAAAACTTCCGTACCTTCTTCCTTTTACAGTCTTTTAGGCATTCTTCTTCAGTTAAGAAGTTGTTTCCATTCCCCCAACATCCGCTAAAAACAAAATTCATGCATGTCCCACTCATGGTGTCAAAAAAAAAGCGAATAGTAGGACGTGAGCATGCTCCTATTCTTGGGCGAAGTGTACATTTCTCGGGAAGGTGAACTGAAAGTGAAAAGAAAAAAAATAAGACAGACTGTCCATTTTAAGGAAACCCAGAAGATCATCGCATAAAAATATATTGTGTTCTGACTCCAGAGTACAGGGCAATGTGTGTATTTGACTATCTACTGGAAAACTAGATCCTGAGCAATCTGCTCCAAACATCAGAAAAAGTGAAAACAATTTGCCAGAGAACATATTGAGAACACCCAAATTTGTGTCATCGCCAATTGCCATTAGAAACCATGCAAGGAACTGAAGTACAGCCTGGCAGATACAAGTTGCTGTACCCCTAAGAAGAGCCACCAGGCCCCCATTCCTGAGATCAGCCTGCTGGGACGGACTGAGAATAGCATCAGGGAGAAGTTTCCTGCCATTTGCTGAAGGTTGGGGCTTGTATTCCAGTAGACAGAAGGAGAAACCCCTTCTGGAGCTGGGCATTCAACACTTTGAGGAGGGGCACCTGGAAGTGTGGGGTGGGTGTCCATTCCCTTTCCTCCTCTTCCAAAGCCTTCACATGGTCCTTCTCTTCAATCAGGTTTAAGTTTTTGCAGAGTCTACTTAGGGTGGGTTTCCAAAACTGAACTTTTATTTATTTATATATTAGAATTTGTCAAACAAAAATGATAACAAGAATAAAATAAATAAAAATACAATGACAGGGATGATAGGCACATTTTATTGTCTTTCTATAAAGATTGGAACCAAGTAGGTCTCTATAATTTAACTCAGTAGTAGAAATTATGAACCCCTCAGAAACAAAGGGGCACAGTGGAGGTGGAGGAAAGGATGAGTAGGGAGAGTTGCCAGGATAGTCAAAAAATGCCAGGTCTATTATAGAGAGTGAGCCAGACAAATTCTCAAAAGTTAATAACTGGGGGGGGGGGGGAGCCCCAGTCTATGGCCAGGTCCACCAGTCTATGGCCAGGTCCACAGAGGTAGAAGTCCCACCCCCAAAAGAAAACATTTTCATGCTTTAGTAGTATATAATACATTTTCTTTCATGAAGCATTGCAAGGCAATCTGGACAAACAAAAGCATCTCCAGCAGTAGTGGGTTTTGAATTAGTTTGCTAACGGTTTGCGCGCACGCTCACGCACGCTCGCAGCACTTCTGCGCATGCGCAGAAGCGTCCCGGGCGGGTGGGCGGAGCATCCCGGGCGGGTGGGCAGAGCCTCCTGCCGCCACCGCTACCGGTTCTAAGAACCGGTCCGAACCGGGAGCAACCCACCGCTGATCTCCAGTCATTACATGTGTTATAACTGACATTTCCTGTGAGGAATATATCATTTCCTTTCATTTTCCAGTATTTTGCTTAATCCCCTTTATCAATTGAGTGCAGAAATCATCACAGAACTCTTTGCAAGAAAAAACAAGGAAGCTGCCTTTATGGTACTTATTTAGGAATTATTATTATTACTATTATTTTGCATTTTTACCATTTTAAAATATCTTCTGATTTTGTTGATTGCTTTCCCTAATAAGCTCCTGTCACCAGTCTAGAGGCTGGATTGCATTACTGAGATCAAGGTAACTTTAGGACTAAAGAATGTTCAGATCAACGATTGACGGACAAGACTAAAATGCCCTTTGTTTTAATGGTGTGCCAAGGAAAAGATTAACATTTCTTCCTTACTAGAATTTTGACATGTAGCTCTGCAGGGATACCAATTTACAAAGTTGTTTTTATTTCCTCCACATCCACCAAAAGTGAATTCCTCGCATTCCTGAGTTGCTGTGTTGTAATAAAAACGACGAAACGAAGCTTTGCACCGTCCTACTTCTGCGGGAAGATTACATATCTCTGGAGTTTCACCTTAAAGTGAAAAGAAGAAAATAAAACAGACTGTCTCTCTTAAGGAAACTCATAAGATCACTGCATGACTATACTGGAAAACCAGATTCTGAGCAATCTGCTCCAAACGTCAGAAAAAGTGAAAACTAACATGCTGAGACGCTCAAATTTGAGTCATTGCCAATTGCCATTAGAAGCCCTCAAATAACTGAAGACCAGCTTGGCAGACGCAAGCTCCTGTACCCCTAAAGAGGGGCACCACATCCCCAATCCTGAAATACTAGACTTCTGGGATGGACTGAAAAGGTGGAAGTTTCCTCCCATTTGCTTGAAGGTTAGGGCTTGTAATCTAACAGACAGAAGGACAAACCCCTTCTGGAGCTGGGCATTCAATACTTGGAGGACGGGCACCTGGAAGTGGAGGGGTGGGTGTCCATTCCCTTTCCTCCTCTTCCAAAGACATCACATGGACTTCTCTTCAACCAGGTTTAAGTATTTGTGGCGTCTTCATATGTTTTTCCCAAATACATTGCTCTGCATGTTAGTATGGCTCAAAAACAGTAACTGTGAGAGGGACCTTGGAATCCTAGTGGACGATGACTTAAACATGAGCCAGCAGTGTACGGTAGCAGCCAAAAAAGCTAATACAATCCTTGGTTGTATAAACAGAGGCATAGAATCAAAATCACGAGAAGTATTAATATTGCTTTATAAAGCCTTAGTAAGACCACACCTGGAATACTGCAGTTTTAGTCACCACATTACAAAAAAGATGTTGAGACTTTGAAAAAAGTAGAAAGAAGAACAACTAAGATGATTAAAGGCCTGGAGACTAAAACATATCAAGAACTGTTGCAGGATTTGGGTTTGGCTATTCTAGAGAAAAGAAGGACTGGGGTAGAAGTATTCCAGTATTTGAGAGGCCACCAAAAAGAGGAGGGGGTCAATTTATTTTCCAAAGCACCAGAGGGCAGGACAAGGAGCAATGGATGGAAACTAATCAAGGAGAGAAGCAACCTGGAATTAAAGAGAAACTTCCTAACAGTGAGGACAATTAACCAGTGGAACAGCTTGCCTTCATATGTTGTAGAGGCTTCATCCTCAACCTTTCTAATGACGAGACTGGACCGTCACTTGTCTGANGTGGTTCGCAACCTGTGGGTCACGACCCCTTTGGGGGTCGAACGACCTTTTTACAGGGGTCGCCGCGCACGCTAGCCCGCCATCTTGGAAATGCTCCCGATTCGGCCGTGCCAGCGGGTCGCCGGACAGCCGGTAGCCACGGAAGCGGGAGACTTTGCCCACCCGCCCGGACGCCGCCATTTGGGTTCTTTTACCCTCTACACATGCACAAAGTGTTCTGCGCATGCGCAGAGGGTAAAAGAACCGAAATGGCGGCGTCTGGGCAGGTGGTCGAAGTCTCCCACTTCCGTCGCTAACGGCTGTCCGGCGACCCGCAGGCACGACCGAACCGGGAGCATTTCACCCTGCAGTGATGGTGGCACCAAGATGGTGGGCTAGCGCGCGGGGCGACCCCTGTGAAAGAATTGTTAGACCCCAAAAGGGGTCGCGACCCACAGGTTGAGAACCGCTGTTCATCACCAGAAGTTTTTAAGAAGAGACTGGACAGTCACTTGTCTGAAATTGTATAAGATCTCCTGCTTGAGCAGGGGGCTGGACTAGTAGACCTCCAAGATCCCTTCCAGCTTTATTCTGAATCTGATTCTGACTCATCTGTTGATCCTTATTGATGTACAAAAACAGTAGCTGCAGGTTTTAGGAACACTATTTTATTAATAGGAAATCTATATTTGTGCACCAAGGGAAAGATTTCAAATTTTTCCTTACCATAACGTTGACATTCTCTTATGCATTCTTCCAAAGTTAAGAAGTTATTGTAATTCCCCAAACATCCACTATAAGTGAACATCATACAGTCCCCACGTACTGGGTTGAAAAAGTAGCGAAGAACAGGAGCAGGAAAGATACACCATCCTATTTTAGGGATCTCGTGACATTTTGCGGGATATATACCTGAAAGTGAAAACAAGAAAATAAGACAGAGAGTTTCTTTTAAGGAAATCCAGAAATTCATGTCATAAAAATGTACCGTATTCTGACTCCAGAGTCCAGGGCAAGGGGAATATTTGAGTATTTACTGGAAAAGTAGATCCTGAGCAATCCGCTCCAAACCTCACAAAAAGTGAAAACACTTTGTCTGCCCTAACATAGTGACACACTCAAATATGAGTCATTGCCAATTGCCATTAGAAGCCCTGCAAGGAACTGAAGTTCAGCCTGGCGGACGCAAGCTCATCTACCCCTAAGAAGAGACACCAGACCCTCCCCCTTCCCCCCATTCCTGAGATCCCTGTCACTACGTTCATTTTAATTTGTCAGCAGGACTCTTATTCTGAAATGACATTGTACACTGATATGAAGTCCTCATGTGATACCTGTACTGCGCATGTGTTAATCTTTCCTTTGTTCTCTTTGGACAAGATTCATATCACCTCTAATTAATTTTCTCCGCAACATGGTAGCAGAGGATTGTTTCGATCCATCGACCCACGCTAAATAAATAATAAATAATAAATCTGGCTAACAAACCTGGCCGGCTATCTGAGAATGACGAGCGGGGAAACATTAAAGCAATAATGATAAGATAAGATAACCATCCTCTGCTACCATGTTGCGGAGAAAATTAATTAGAGGTGATATGAATCTTGTTTCCCTGCTCTCAACCCTCAAGAATAAGACCGGAGTCCAGGATCTGGCCAACAAACCTGGCCGGCTATCTGAGAATGATGAGTGAGGAAACATCAGAGCAATAAAGCAATAAAGATAAACCATCCGCTGCTACCATGTTGCGGAGATAAATAATTAGAGGTGATATGAATCTTGTTTCCCTGCTCTCAACCCTCAAGAATAAGACCGGAGTCCAGGAAAGAATAAAAATAATATATTTGCATAACAAAAATAAGAACATCTAAGTCTGTGTCTACATGGTGAAGAACAAAGAGAACAAAGGAAAGATTAACACATGCGCAGTACAGGTATCACATGAGGACTTCATATCAGTGTACAATGTCATTTCAGAATAAGAGTCCTGCTGACAAATTAAAATGAATGTAGTGACAATCCCAGACTTCTGGGAAGGATTGAGAAAGTCATTAGGGAAAGCTTTCATCTCATTTGCTTGAAGGTTAGGGCTTGTATTCCAGCAGATAGAGGAGAAGCCCTTTCTAGAGCTGATCATGTCAGGGTTCCAAGTAACACCCCCAATGAAAGAAGACTCCGAGGCTTGAAGTTCCTCAAAGTTCCATTTTATTAGAGACGTCATATTGGCACATCTGGGAAAACCCGAATCTGAGAGTTCCGGGTTTTCCCCACCCAAAAGAAAAATCAAAGATCCATCCCCTGCACCCACAAGTCCATCACATGGTCCAATCAATTCACCATTCCAACTGGAGACAACCCCCGGTCGCTCCCATCCACCTGCAGGTCAGATGTCCTTGACTCCCAGAGATCTCTTCATCACTTGAGAATTTCAAAAAGAGATTGGACTTCCATTTGTCAGAAATGGTGTAGGGTCTCCTGCGTGAGCGGGGGGTTGGACTAGATGACCTACAAGTCCCTTCCAACTCTGTTAATCTGTTAAAGGAATGTTGTTCTGGCTAATCCTCCATCACTCCTTGCAATCCCCCCTCCTGTTTTCCCAGGCACTAAATCTGGCAGCCCTGAAGCTCCAACGAGAGAGGTGGCTTCCAGGACTGACAACCTCTTGTTCAACAGAATCCCTTTTCTGCCCCTGAAAATTCAGAACCACTTCTTTTGCAAACCTCTACAAGCAATTTCTGAATTCCAGTGGTACAAAGTATCTTTTTTACCACTTGTTTCTGGTTCTCTCTCATCCATTGTTTTTGCATCCTTTGATTTTCTTCTTACCAGAGGATCTCCGTTCTTTAATTTGATCACATCAGTTTAAGTATAGCCACTCATGGCTTTCATTTTTTTTGTACTTTTTGTACAAACACTACTGTGAGTTTGGATTTGCTGCAAATATATGCTGAACTGTTTTCAGACAGGGAATACAAACATTACATGTCATAACCAAGTACCATGTCCTGGTTTATTGGTTTATTTTAGTCAATTTATTTTTCATTGGTTATAAGGGCATCTGTAAGACAAACAAAATCTCTAAGCTGTGGAACAATATCAGAGCTTTCCTTGAAGACTGCAGCTGACCACAGGATTAGAACAAATGAAGACATACTTTCATGTGGCCTGATCTTGGATTGCTCACAGCTTTCTTATTTAATATCAGCAGCCAAGTTTGATGGCATTCTAAGAATTTTTAGCACATGGAAGCTACAATAATCCATATAGTATTTCAATTAATCGCTACATTATGGGGAATGTAGGCAGAGATTGCATTACGGGTAATGTAGTCCATGACATGTGATCACATCTGTGTTGCTAATTGGCCATCGAGCCATACCTCTGCTGCTGGGTAATTGTGCCCTGCAGACCAGCGGTCATTTTGCATCTTAACAAAGAAGCCTACAGCATCGGGAGACATACACCTTTTCTCACCTACGCTTAATTAGGACTTCGCCTAAGTATAATGGGATCAGATTATGATATAAGCCTTCAGATGAATCTCAACAGTATCGTGAGTTATTGTTTTTTGAGGATACCTGAAGAATAAACATGATTTGTATGAATTCCTAATGGCATTGAGTTTAACTGCCTGATAAGAGCCATTGCTATGCTTGGGATCAGAATAACCATATCCCTTGTTGTTCTATCACACAAATAGTTTACACATTCCTTTTCCATGTGTTTAGCTGCCTGGGGTGTCCCTGCTACGTGTCCCAACTTTCACTTCCATACAACAAAGTAGGCAAAGTCATACTCTTATTATAGTCCTTTTCTCTTTTTTCATGATATATCAGCGAGCACAAACTTCTTGTCTAACTTTCTACCAGCATTTGAATATGTTAAAATGTGTTATCCCATCTTTCGTACACATTTTACCATGTGCTATGGCCAGCCTGGCCTCTGAGAAGGAGACTAAGAATGAGCATTCCAGAAAACCTGGATGAACTGCTGCCTGAGTTGCTGAAGGATGTGGACGTTGGGATGACCAGAAAACAAGATATCCAGCTGGTGCTGGTGCTGCTCTGAAGATAAGGAGTCTGAGCAAGGACTCACCACTGGCAGAGCAGAGCAGAGCAGAGCAGAGCAAGAACATTCTGCAAGGCTGTTCGCAAGAAAGGAGCCCAATTCTTCTGTCTAAAAGTACAAGTCTCCCACCATCTCATTTTAGCCCCCTGATAAGTTAGGGCGAATCTCATTCCCACTTACCATTACATAACTCTTATCACCTTTTCCCAATTTCTAAGGGGAAACAGGTTGTGGGCTGCCAACATGAAATTTTATTATTTTTCTTTATTTGTTTGTTTGGTTAATTTCTATAGCAATCCATCTCAACTAATTGACTCTAGGCTGGGAACTCTTCTAAAATGCATGTGTGTTGTTCCCCTCCCCACCCTAAATTCTCAAGATAACTAGTGGCATCCCTCAATTATCTCCTCCCATTTACCTGACACCTGCCCCTCCCTCGGGAATCTGCTTCACACTCACATCTTCTATGCCTGGTGAGGAAGGAGCAGATGTGCTTCCCCTTACTCGGCCTCTTCCTCCTCACAAGGCTCCCTCCACTCCATGGATGAACTCTTCCTGATCACCTAACTCCTGCAATGCCAGCAGTAGCCCAGGACAGATATGTTCATATATATTGGTCATGGAAACATTATACCAATTATGGGGTGTTCACATCTATTCCTGCTTCCCAGAGCATTACATGTCCCAAATTTGTTGAAAAGATCTGCAAGGCCTTTCCCAAAGATGTATTCCCTTTGTTTTTATGTCTTTTATGTACTTATCCCACCTTCTCCCATTTCTGCATGTAATTTTATTCCTTTCAAAATTTCAGTTTTTAAGTTGTTCTTCAATGTTTGATTTTTGAATTAATTTAAGAAACATCTTTATTTCAGTTAGAAATAAGGAAGTAGGAGTGCAGTGGATCCGCAGGTTGAACATTACCTGTCCCTCCCATTATAATAATGTGAGGTGGGAAGGAAGGAAGGGAGGGCGGGTTTGTCCATACATTTGGTTTAGACTTTTTCTTTCAGAAACACCATCTCCCCCAAAATTTGAATTATGCCCTCATCTCAAAATGTGCCCATCCTCATGTACCTAAATGCCTTTCATGAAAATGGAACAATCCTCCAAGCATTGTTCATATGGTTATCCCAAAACTAAGGAGTGACAGGGAATAATGCATAAAAGAGAGTCTTATTTAATGCGTCTCTGGTGAGGGAACAGTTTCTAAAGTCAATCTAAAATGGGGAGAGCTGTCCACCATCTATTCTCTTTAAAGTCATAATTGTTCAGTGTGGAGGGGGGCCATCTTGTGTGTGGATATACAACATTCTGCGTTCGGTTGGAAAAGGTACCTAAATTTGAGTTAGAGGCAACCAAAAAGTGAACCAGTCCGAATAACCACGAAGTGAAATACATCCTTTTGTTGAAAACAAATGTCTGGTGCTCAGTCAAGCCACTTTTTATATGCACAATAGGAAATGCAGCTGGACTTTCATGCAGTTGGAACCATGAGTTGATATGTAGGGATCTTAAGTACAGTTCTGCTTTAATTACGTACCTCCATACTGATTAAGTAGTGCTAAATAAAACATAGCAAGGACTAGGAAATGTTGCATTTACTAAATTGAAGGCATATGGAAAGAGTTAGAAACTATTTTACATCCTTTACAACTTTAGACATACACCAATCGTTCTCACTATCCTTCAGCCATAGGGTGGAGTTCCTGACTGACATATATCAAACGGGCTGACTGAGAGAGAAAGGCCAACCAAATATTCCTACCAGATCAGATGGTCAACATTCTCTATTACCATAAAACATATTTTAATATTCCCTGTATCTGATATATTCACTGAATATTCTGTATTGGGGTGTCCTGTTTGCAATGTTGTCGATGGCCTGACAGAATAAAAGGACAAATGGAAAACAGTACTTTAGAGACAGACTATTGGGGTGCATTTGTATATTTATTTAACAGAATACTTAGAATTCAAGGAATGCAAAGTGTTTCAGTGGGAGTGTCCATGGACGTTTGGATTCCTTCCCCAGCTGCTGAATCCACCCCATCTATCAATCAATGTTGCTCTGGAAAGGAGACAATTAAAATGAAGTTGTCAACAGTAGATTATTCAGTTGTGTGAGTAATCGCTATGTGATTCACTTTGTCAATTGAGCGTGGAAATGCTCACATAACAATTTTCAAGGAAAACCATAAAAACAAAAAGCTACTTTTAAGGCACTTCTTTATGAAAGTTCTTTTTGTGTTTTTAACGTTCTAAATGTTTACTGATTGATCCCAATAATGAGCTCCAGTTTCACCTATTACTAGTACAGAACCTAGATTGCAAAACTTCCTTACCTTCCTTTTACATTCTTTTAGGCATTCTTCTTCGGTTAAGTAGTTGTTTTCATTCCCTCTACATCCCCAATAAGAGAACTGCATGCATGTCCCAGTGTAGGAGTCGAAAAAATAACGAATAGTGGGACTCCAGCATCCTCCAATTCCTGGGCCATATGTACATTTCTCGGGAAGGTAAACTGAAAGTGAAAAGAAGAAAATAAGACAGACTGTCCCTTTTAAGGGAACCCAGAAGATCATCACGTAAAAATATATTGTGTTCTAACTCCAGAGTACAGGGTAACGTGAATATTTGACCATGTACTGGAAAACTAGACCCTGAACAATCTGCTCCAAACATCAGAAAAAGTGAAAACAGTTTGCCTACCATAACACAGTGAGAACACCCAAATTTTGTGTCATCGCCTATTGCCATTAGAAACCATGCAAGGAAAGTACAGCCTGGCAGATACAAGCTGCTGTACACCAGGCCCCCATTCCTGAAATTCTAGACTTCTGGGACGGACTGAGAAGATTATCATGGCAACGTTTCATGGCATTTGCTTGAAGGTTGGGGCTTGTATTCCAGCAGACAGAAGGACAAACCCCTTCTGGAGCTGGGCATTCAACACTTGGAGGAGGGGCACCTGGAAGTGGGGGGATGGGTGTCCATTCCCTTTCCTCCTCTTCCAAAGCCTCCACATGGACCTTCTCTTCAACCACGCTTAAGTATTTGCAGAGTCTACTTAGGGTGGGTTTCCAAAATTGAATTTTT
This sequence comes from Thermophis baileyi, assembly GCA_003457575.1. Taxonomy (NCBI): domain Eukaryota; kingdom Metazoa; phylum Chordata; class Lepidosauria; order Squamata; family Dipsadidae; genus Thermophis; species Thermophis baileyi. The sequence goes on from QLTV01001573.1 coordinate 37,977, forward strand.
GTCTTTCTATAAAGATTGGAACCAAGTAGGTCTCTATAATTTAGCTCAACAGTAAGAATTATGAGCCCCTCACAAACAAAGGGTGAGAGCGGAGGTGGAAGAAATAGGATGAGTAAGGAGCATTGCCAGTATAGTCAAAAAATGCCAGGTCTATTATAGAGAGTGAGTCAGACAAATTCTCAAAAGTGAATAACTGGGGGGGGGGAGTCCCAGTCTATGGCCAGGTGCACAGAGGTGGAAGTCTCATTCCAAACACTGCAAGAAAATTCATTGGCGCTTGAATGCAGAATTGCAGGATCTTGGCAGAAAAGATTTTCATGCTTTAGTAGTATATAATACATTTTCTTTCATGAAGCATTGCAAGGCAATCTGAACAAACAAAAGCATCTCCAGGCATTACATGTGTTAGAACTGACATTTCCTGTGAGGAATATATCATTTCCTTTGATTTTCCAGTATTTTGTTTAATCCCCTTTATCAATTGAGTGCAGAAATCCTCACATAACTCTTTGCAAGAAAAAACAAGGAAGCTGCCTTTATGGTACTTATTTAGGATTTTTTTTGCATTTTTACCATTTTAAAATATCTTCTGATTTTGTTGATTGCGTTCTCTAATAAGCTCCTGTCGCCAGTCAAGAGCCTGGATTGCATTACTGAGATCAAGGTAATTTTAGGACTAAAGAATTTTCCGATCAACGATTGATGGACAAGACTAAAATGCCCTGTGTTTTAATGGTGTGCCATGGAAAAGATTAACATTTCTTCCTTACTAGAATTTCGACATGTAGCTCTGCATTGATACCAGTTTATAAAGTTGTTTTCATTTCCTCCACATCCACTAAAAGTGAATTCCTCGCATTCCTGAGTTGCTGTGTTGTAATAAAAACGAGGAAACGAAGCTGTGCACCGTCCTACTTCTGCGGGAAGATTACATATCTCTGGAGGTTCACCTTAAAGTGAAAAGAAGAAAATAAAACAGACTGTCCCTCGTAAGGAAACCCATAAGATCACTGCATGACTATACTGGAAAACCAGATCCTGAGCAATCTGCTCCAAACGTCAGAAAAAGTGTAAACTAACATGCTGAGACACTCAAATTTGAGTCATTGCCAATTGCCATTAGAAGCCCTCAATTAACTGAAGACCAGCTTGGCAGACGCAAGCTTCTGTACCCCTAAAGAGGGGCACCACGTCCCCAATCCTGAAATTCTAGACTTCTGGGATGGACTGAGAAGGTGGAAGTTTCGTCCCATTTGCTTGAAGGCTGGGGCTTGTATTCCAACAGACAGAAGGACAAACCATAGCTGAACCTCT
>QLTV01001588.1:35884-49793 GCA_003457575.1 Thermophis baileyi
AAGGTTTCTCTTCCCCACCCCCATTTGCTCTTCTAGGAGAGAGAGAGAGAGAGGGGGAGGGGGAGGAAGGGAAAGAAGGGAGGGAGGGGAGGGGGAGGAAGGGAAGGGAGGAAGGAAGGAAGGAAGGAAGGAGGAAGGAAGGAAGGAAGGAAGGAAGGAAGGAAGGAAGGAAGGAAGGAAGGAAGGAAGGAAGGAAGGAAGGAAGGAAGGAAGGAAGGAAGGAGAGAGAGAGATTGCAAACAGGCTAGCAACAGGCAATCATGTTTGGGCCTTCTTTTTAAGCCGGGTTGCCCCAGCTGCCGTCGTTCTCCCCCCCCAGCATCCTTTGGGAGGGGCGAGGAGGGTCTGTTGGTGAGAGGCAGCGGAGTCCAATGGAGGGAGCCCTCCTCCTGACCTGGGGCTTCCACAGTCCTGGACTACAGCTCCCATCTCCCCCAGGCTGCCGAGCCAGAGGTTCTCCAGCAGACCTGCTCCAGTGCAGTCAGGCACAGTGACCCCCCTCTCTTGCCCCCTCCCCAGAGACCCTTCCCTACCCAGAAGACCATCAGCACGCCAAACTCCTTGCCAGCCTCCACCAAGTGGATCTTGAGGGACTGTTTGTTCAAAATGTTTAGCTCTGGAACTGAAAGGAGGGGGGGGAGGGGAATTAGGGACCCCCCTTCAGAAGCCTCAAAGCCTTGGAGGCAGGACCCTTGCCCTTAACTGCAAGCATCCTGCGGCTCTTCTGCATGGACCCCCCCATCCTCGGGGGGGCCCTGTCCTCAGCCCCTCCCCTGCCCACCCCTAAGGCGACAGAAGTAGCCGTCCCCTTCCTTTCAGCCAGGCCACGGCAGGTGGTCCCGAATCTTGCACCCGTGGCCAGCCAAGGCTCCTGCAGGCGTGGCCAGGTTTTGGTCCCTGGCCCCATAGGCCCCGCTCCCCTTCTGTGCTGCTGAGGGACCCCCACTCACAGTGCTGGGGGGCCAGCTGAGTGATGATGTAGTAGGCGGTGAGGGGATAGGTCAGCAGCACGGCCAAAGGGGCCCCAAGGGGCAGCCCCCGCCACTGGTAGTACTCTTTCCAGGATGCTGGAGGAAAAGGGGGGGGTGTGGGGGTCGGGGGAGAGGAAGAGTGATCAGATGGGGAGGGTCTGGGGAAGTACAGAAGAGGGGAAAGGGGCCATGCTCCCCCCTCACCAAAGAATGTCCGAGGCGTCGGGGGCTCTGGGGGTGCTGGGGGGAGTGCCGTCCCTCCTTCTGGCCTGAGTGCCTCAAAAGGGTTACCTGCAGAGAGAGAAAGCCCCCACCCCCAATTGTTCAAGGTGAGGAGACCCCGGCTTTGCTACCGCCCCTCCCCGAGTGTCCTGAGAGAGTGTTTCTGGGGGAGGGCTCTGACAAAGACGGGGAGATAGTTTTGCCACTCTCGGTGGGCAAGACGGTGCCCCTTATTCAGCAGGGGGAGGGAGGGAGGGAGGGAGGGAGGGGGCTGCACGGCCTCCTCCACCCAATTTATTCACTCCTTCATAGAGGCCGCTAGTTTAGGGCTCTCCAGACTTGGCAACTTTAAGACTTGTGGACTTCAATTCCCAGAATTCCTCAGCCAGCGCACTTTACTGAGGCAGTTGGGGGGGGGGGTTTGAAGTCCACAAGTCTTCAGGTCGCCAAGTTTGGCGAGCCGTGTGCTACTTTGGCCAGGTTCACCCTGACTCTGGGCGGCTTACAGGGTGAAACGTAGCATAAGAGAGAGTGCAGAGGTCAGCCACCATCCACTCTGGCCTAAAGACTGGAGCGAGACCGGGCTCAAAGGGCAGCTCCACCTGATCGAGGGGGCATGAAGGGTGCCCATTCTGCCCAGCTGGATCGGATGGACAGCAGCCACAGGCGGCCCCTCAAGATAAACAGGCCATCTGCTGTGAAGAGCTTCAGAGGTGACAACCAGCACCTTGAACTGTAGCCCAAAATGTACAAGGTGCAGTGTGTGAGGGAATGGTATTGGGTGGGCCTGACGCCGGGCAGAGGCTGTCGCAGTCGGGAGGAGGGGTCAAGCAGGCTATTAGTCTGGAAAGGTTACACAGACATGAAAGGACCTGACTCGGACCCCTGGAATGCCACGGAGGCTTATTTTCTCAGGGAGAAACTGCCAGTCCGGGAAGATTCCTTTGAACTGGGCATAGGCACTAAGCAATAAAGTAGTCGGTTTGAACTCTTTCGTGCGTGGGCCTGGTTATTAGCGCCTGGCACATTCCCCGCCATGCCCGCAGCCGCCCACGCCTGCTGCCTCTTCCAGTCCCCACTCACCACTCTGGAGGAAGGGCACAGGGGCCTTCGCGGGGCCCTTCTGCAGCCCCAGGCCATAGTCGGGGGCCCTCACCAGCATGCTTTCCGCCACCCAGTATCCGCGGGTCAGCCCTCGCGCAAGCAGAAAGCCCTCCTTGTTGAAGGTATCGCTGGTCACCTCTGGGGAGGGAAGGCCGGGTTGGACCCACAGCTTAGCCCCGGTCTCCCCCTCTGGGACGCGGGTGCGGTGGGGGCCCTACCGGCAGCAAAGGTGAAGGGGAGGTTGGCGAGCTCCCTGGCGTGGCTCATGTACCCAGCCATGCGCTGGCACCAAAACTGGTGCCCGATGTCCTCGGGGCTGCGGCTCCAGTCCAGCTTCCGGCACTTGTCCGAGCAGTAGAAGACAGCGCGGCAATGCTGGCTGGGGGAGAGAAAGAGCTGAGCACGGGGGGCACAAGGCTGGCCAAGTGGCATGGGAGGGGCAGGGCAAGCTTTCCAGAATAACAAGAATTGGAAGGGACTTTGGAGGTCTTCTAGTCCAACCCTCTAGCTCTTCAGACAAATCGCTGTCCAATCTCTTCTTAAAAACCTCCAGAGCCCCCTGAGGCGACCATCAATGGCACCAGAAGCACCTCCAAGCCTTGGGGCAGACGTGCAGCTGCCCCCAAACCTTGGTGGTCTGGAAAGGGGAGCCCCCCCCATCCCCAGCTCAGGCAAAAGGTTGTGACCGGGGGGGGGGGGCGATTCCATCCGCTCTGCACTCACCAGGCTGTGATTTGGCCCTCAAAACTGTGTCGCTTGCACACGTGACACGCCCGCACCCGTGTGGTAGGGAAGGAGAAGCTGGGCTTGGGGCCCCAGCCCCGCATCGGGCCCTTGCTCATTCGGATGCCCAGGCGAGCAAGCAGGGGCTCCAGGGACCTGCCAGGGTCAGAGCGGAAGAGGGTCAGGGGTGGGGAGACCTTGGACGTGGCTCCCCAAGCACCCTCCGCCCACTCACTTGTGCAAAGCGGGGTCTCCCACGGTCAGCAGCTTCGGCCGGCGGGGCTCCCCAGCGCCCAGGGGGCAGAACATGCTGTAGCAGAGCAAGGCGAGGGCCCGGGGCTCCAGGGGCTCCTGCCCAGCTGTCCCCAGGAAGCCCCCCAGCAGGAAGTCAAAGCCCAGAATGGTGCCGTATTCATCAGTCACCAGCAGGAGGTGCTCAACGCGCCACAGGGGCTGCCCTGCAGAGCACAAAGTGGGAGGGGAGGGAGGGGCAGGTTGGTGCTCACTGCAGGACCCAGGATCTTGCCCCCCCCCCCGTCACCAAGATGAGATAGGCGGCAAATCTCATCAATAAAGCTGCTCTGGAGAACCTGGCATAACCTGAAGATAGACGTGTCAGAGGGAGGAGAGGCAGCCCGTGAGTCGGGGTGGGGAGTGTCTGTGGGTCTCCAACCTCCTTGGGAGGGAGCCCAGGTGCCCCACGGTTTCTGGAGCGCAGCCTGGCCAGGACTGGGCAAAGCCAGCGGGGGGGGGGGAAGGGGAGACATCACTCTCCCACCAAGGCTTCAGCAGCAGCCGGCAATAGAAGCCAGCTTGATGGTAGTTACATGATGGCTAAGACTTTGGCGTGAGCTCAAGGAACAAAGAATAGACTAGAAGAACCATCTATATTGGGAGAGGGAGAGGGAGAGGGAGAGGGAGAGGGAGAGGGAGAGGGAGAGGAAGAGGGAGAGGGAGAGGGAGAGGAAGAGGGAGCGAAGGGAAGGGAAGGAGGGAGGGAAGGGAAGGAGGGAGAGGGAGAGGGAGAGGGAGGGAAGGAGGGAGAGGGAGGGAAGGGAAGGAGGGAGAGGGAGAGGGAGCGAAGGGAAGAGAAGAGAAGGGAAGGAGGGAGAGGGCAGGGCAGGGAAGGGAAGGGCAATGTAGGATAGGCTTAGTAATAACTGGAAAGGTAGAAAATAAGTAAAAGGTTTTTGTTTTTTTTTAAACAAAACGCTTCCTGGGAAAACAGGAGATGAGGAAGAGGGGCTGGAGGAGCCAAGACATCCCGGGGAGCCCTTCTCCCAGCTTACAAGCCCCCAACTGCCTGCCCCCGACCCAGCTTGGCCTGGGGTGAGGCTAAGAGAAGGTCAAAGGTCGCGATCTGCCCTGCCCAGCGGCTTCTGCTGCAGCCCTGAGTCCTTCCTGGGGGCCGGTGGCTTCGGCCACAAACCTGCCTCCGTGGCAGCGTCGGCGTCCTCCTCTTCCTCCTCCTCCTCCTCCTCCTCCCCCCCGGCCCCCACGAAGGTGATGAAGCGCTCCAGGTCCTGCAGGGCTAGCGCCTCCTCGCTGTAGAAGCGGCCACCCAGCTGCTGCCCGGGGTCGGCCACCGTAAAGGCCAGGTTGCGGTTGGGCAGCAGGTGCAGGATCCAGAGGGCCGGGTCGGGCGGCAGGCGGCGGATGGAGCTCTCCTGCCTCTTGCGCCGCTCGCTGCCCCGGCGGCAGACGGCGTCCAGCAGGAAGCGCTGGTACCAGCCGAAGAGAAGCTCGGCAAAGTCCAGGATCTCTGCCCGGTAGCCGGTCACAAACTCCATGCCTGCGGAGGGAGGCCGTCCTGTAAGCGGCAAAGCGGCCTCCCCCTCCGTGCCGAGGCTACCCTGCAGGGCCCCAAAGCACCGGGGAGGGGGGACCCCGGATCAGCCAGGGCTGGGGCAGGAGCACTGCTTTCCCGGAGGGACCCAAGCCCCCCCTTCCCCGGGGTATGAGTTGTGGGGGTCCTTGATGGCCACCGGGAGGGGGACCCGCCTTCAGCCCATTCCCCAACAGGGGCCCAGGCTGGATCCCCCCACTCCTGCCCCTGCCTGGGGGCCAGGCTGCCCCCCCACCCTCCTGGCCCAGCCTGCCTCCCGTCTACCTGAAGCGAGTACCGCCACCACTTCAAAGGTAAATAGCCAGGGGTTTCCCGGGTTGCGCTGTGACATCAGGGGTTCCGGAACCCACCTGCCTCCTCCTGCCCAGCAGCCCCCCTGGGCCCTCCCTGGCAGAGGCATCTCGGGCAGGGCCTGTGTTTGCTGCCCCCATCAGGGCTGCTGGTCCAGGGGGCTGCTCTGGGGTCTCAAGGGCCCCCCCCGAAGCAAAGGGTGGGGCACACACCAGATTTCCAGGCAGGAAACCCATCCAGATGAGCGAATTCCACTCTATTGAAAGGCCACATTAACAAAATTGTGCACACCTGAAAGTACAAGTCCCTTTTACAGCCTGATCAGTTGGGGTGGGGGTGGGGGGTTTCCCTCTGAGCTTCTTCCTCCGCCTGTTAGCCCCCCCTTCTTTCTGATGCTGTTTCCCAGGCAGCCTCTCTTCCCCACCTCCGTTCCTACATAGGAGCCCAGGGCCTCACCTGCCGAGACTCTCCTCTCCCGTGTTACGGCATCCTCAAGTGGGAAGGGCCCCTGGAGGCCATCCAGTCCCCCCTCTGGGACCTCCCTGTCGTCCCCCCCACCGCTCACACGCATCCAGCCAGGCCAGGCCACTTTCTGACTGCAGAGCCCCACCTGGCACTTGCCGCTTGGGCTTCCTTCATGTCCCTGGGATTTGAGGGTGCTCAGCTTGGGGTTCCCTCCAGATCAGGGAGGGGGAGGGCCTCACCCAGTCCCCTCCCACATTGCTCGGCCTGCTTCCATTGCCTCAGCTACTTTTATTTTATGTTTTATTTTATTTTATTTTTATTTATTTTATTTCATCAAGCATGTATTAGATAACAGATATAAGTATAAACATGATTATGAATACATGAAATGGTTACGAATAAAAGGAAATATTAGGACAGGGACGGTAGGCACGCTGGTGCGTTTATGCACACCCCTTAAAGACCTCTTAGGAATGGGGTGAGGTCGACAGTAGACAGTCTAAGGGTAAAGTTTTGGGGATTTGGGGAAGAAACCACAGAGTCAGGTAGTGTATTCCAGGCATTGACCACTCTGTTACTGAAGTCATATTTTCTGCAATGAAGTTTGGAGCAGTTTACCATAAGTTTGTATCTATTACGTGCTTGTGTATTGTTGTGGTTGAAGCTGAAGTATTCATTGACAGGTAGGACATTGTAGCAGATAATTTTATGTACTATGCTTAGGTCGGATCTAAGACGGCAAAGTTCTAAGTTGTTACTTGAGCAAGATTAAGGGCATCCATTTTTGAGGGTGATTCCCTGGGACAGCGAACCCATCTAAAAGCAGGCTCTCCACCACACGCCCATTTTGTCATGGCACGTAACTGGGTACACATGTGCCAGGGATGAAATGCTCCTGGTTTGGACTGGTTCTTGCGTACCGGTAGCGACGGCCGCCCGTGGTTCGGAGAATTGGTAACGATGGTTGGCTGGCCACGCCCCCAAACTGGTCCCTCGCTTGCCGCTCGCTCGCCATCCCGCCCAGTCTCTGCTCTGCAGCTTGCCTGCCTGAAGCGCTGAGCCCGATCTGCCTGCCAGGTAAGCCTGCGAAGTCGCGGCCTACCTAGCTGCCCCTGCCCCCCCCGTCCCAGCCTGCCTTCCCTACTTCATTCCCCGTGGCCCGCAGCCCTGATATGCTTTCCTGCCTTCCATGCGGGCCTTCCCAGTGTCCCCGTGGCCAGCTTGTGAAGGCAGGCAAGCGGAAGGCCACGTGGAAGGCAGGAAAGCATGTTGGGGCGGCGGGGAAGGGAGGTAGCAGCCTACTCCCTTCCCCACATCCCTGCCATGCTTGGTGGCCTTCCACGCAGCCTTCCTGGCGGTCCCCCACGCCCGCTTGCCTTCCGAAGTCAGTGTCCAGCCTGTCACGGGAGACGCGCCGCTTCTGGCCAGGCCTGGCCAGAGGGTGGGTGGGTGGCCCTTGGGGGAGACGCAGCTGCTGTGTTGGGGCTAAGAGGGGCAGCGGCAGGAGAAGGAAGAAAGCGAACCGCGGCTGTGGTGCTCCGGGAGGGCAGGCGGTGAGGGTCCTTCACAGGTGCGCGCTGCTTCCAGTGTGGAAGCTGCTGCTGGCCAGCCAGGCAGCAGCCCTGTGCACGGGGAGAGGGCCAGGCCTGCGCTTGGAAGTGGCTGCCACTCTCACTGCCCGCTTTCTTCCTTCTCCCGCCGCGAAACAAAAGCAAACGGCAGCAGCGCTGCTTCGGGAGGGCAGGCGGAAATCTGCAGCCAGGCAGGGAGGGAGGGCAGCGAGAGTGGCGGCCCCTTCCAAGCGCAGGCCTGGCCCTCTCCCCGCGCAGGGAGCTGCCGTCCGCTCACCAGCGGCTTCCGTGCTGCACTTGTAGTCGCGTGGCCGGCCAGATTAACAGGTGTGCTGGGGACGCTTTGCCCGCCGCCTCTGTGCGCTGCGCTTGGCAGGGGCTGCCCCCATCCCTCTCGCTGCTTTCCCTCCCCGCCTGGCAGGAGGAGGAGGAGGCAGGCGAGGCGGGAGGCAGAGGGGCGCGTGGGGCTCGGCTCGGCCGCTGAGCATGTGGGGCGCCCGCCCTGGCTCTCGGGCTGCTTCCCGCTGCCGCGCAAAGTTTGGCGTGCCAGGCCGGTGGAGGAAGAGGCTCCCGGCAGGCACCGAGGCAGCGGCGGGTTACCTATTGAGGCTCAGGGCCATGGCCCTTCCTGCCCGCCTGCTCAGCTGCCTCCCTTCCGGCTCAGCGCGCTGAGGCCCGGAGCCTCAACAGGTAAACCGCCGCCACCTCGCGGTGCGGTTCCGGAATGGCGGAGAGCTTCCTTGGCCTCTCCCAAGCAATCTCTGCCCCCGCCGCTGGCTCTCCCAAGCAATGTCTCCGCCATCCTGAAACTGTGCCGTGCCGGAAAACTCCCCCGTGCGCGGCACGGTTCCAGGATGGCGGAGAGCCCAGGCAAACTCTGCCCCCACCGCTGCTGCCAGGCACGTCCGCGCAGGAGAACTCCCCGGGAAGGGCTCAGTCTATGTGCCCAGACCAGGTGTGTGTGTGTGTGTGTGTGTGTGAGGGAAGGAAGGAAGGAAGGAAGGAAGGAAGGAAGGAGGGAGTTGAATTGTGCTAAAGAAGGAAGGAAGGAAGGAGGGAGGGAGGGAGGGAGGAAGGAAGGAAGGAAGGAAGGAAGGAAGGAAGGAAGGAAGGAAGGAAGGGTGGGTTGGGTTCTCTACTTGGGTCTCTTCTGCCACCTCTGCCCCACCTGGTCTAAGGTCCCTCCGCCTGGTCCAGCAGAGACCTCAGCCCCTTCCTGCTGTTGCTGCTGTGGCCGCTGGACCTTGGGCAGCTGTGAATGGGTTTCCCCCCTCCTCTCCCCTCCCCTCCCCCACAAGCAGGGCTGAGCTGAAGTGGGCCGCCTTCTTTCCTCACAGCTGGACTGGGGGGAGGGGTACTTGTCGGCCTTTGGGTCCCACTGTGACCATTTCTGGCGTTGTGAGGAAAACACCAAACTCAAGGCCCTACCACATACCCCAAGGCTCACCATGGCCGCCATGGCCGAAGGAAGAGGCCTTTGAGCCTGCGGAGAAGCTCGCCAAGTGCTCAGCTGCAGCTGGAGGGGTGGGGGGCATAGGGGTCATCCCTATTTCTTACCGACTTGAACTTACAGCTCTTGCCCGACCACTTGGGGAGAGTCTGCCCCTCCCCTTCCTCTGCTCCACTGGCGAGGGGTCCTCCCCCCCATTCCACTGGCTTTGGGGGCTTCTCCCCTGCCCCACACGAGCAGAGAGCCAGGCTTATCCAAGAATATTTATTGAACCGGCAAGCCAAGCTGAGGGAATGCACCACATTGCTCGGTATCCTTTGGGTCTCCCCACACCGGCCGCCTTGGCCCTTCCTCGCTGGCTGCTCCTCAGCGCAGGACCGAGAGCACCACCGCCAGGGCGGCAGAGCAGAGCATAGGTGGGGGGGCCACGGGGGCACCGCCGCTGTCCACGTTAGCCCAGAGGTCGTTGTGCTTCTCGTGCTGCGGGGAGGGGCCGACGGGGATCTGGGGCACGCGGAAGGGGCGCCCATCGTGCGCCGAGGTCTGCTCCAGCCAGGAGTGGTAGTTGGAGACCTGCGTGTAGACGCCTGGGCTGCGGGGGGCCGCGCAGCTGCGACCCCAACTCACAATGCCCACTTGGTACCAGCGCCGGGGGCTGCCGTGGCCGCTGTGGCTGGGCGGGAGACACATCAGGGGTCCCCCGCTGTCCCCCTGCAGAGGCGAGAGAAGCAGGGACTCGAGGAGGGGCTGGGACACGGGGGGGGGAGAGGAGGGAGGGCGGGGAGACCAGTGGGGCAGGATTGAGCAGGAATGCCACCCCTCCACACACCCATGTACTGAGGAGGGGTCCCTTCGACTCTTCTTCTGAGCCCAGCAGCCCTTGTGGGGTGGGTAGACAAGGCTGTTGAGGGGGAAAGGAAGCACGAGTCCAGGCGCTGGTCAACCATCCTGGGAATCAGCTGGTTTCCTTGGCAACGAGTCTGACCCAGGTGATTGGCCAGCCGGCCGCTGGGCCTTTGGATCGCGAGCCTGCCCAGCTCTTCCCCCCAGACCTCAGGGCCCCTCTGAGCTGCTGCTCCTCTGAGGCAGGGTCTGGGTCCGGCCTTGGCCGGGCACATGTGTGTGGGGGTGGGGCAGCCAAAGGAGTTCCTACCTGGCAGGCGTCCCGGCCGCCCTCCTCGAACCCGGCGCACACCATGTTCCTGGTGATGGAGTGCAGCCACCGCAGGCACAGCGTCCAGTCTACCAGGCCCACCTGAATGTCCAGCAACTCAAGGGAGCCATACTCTGAGCCTAGAGGAGATCAAGCCGGGAGGGGGGGGGAGACGGTGGCAAGTGGCTTAGCTCTCAGCCCCAGAGATTCTCCCCTGGGCAGTGGGCAGTGACCAGATCTGACTCAGGGGGAGGACGAGTGCCAGGCAAATGGGTTTCCAATCCCTTCTGGGCCCACCACTCTTAAAGATCAGAGGCACGGGGAGCTACATTTAATGCGGAGTGGGGGGAACGACACGAGCATTTGTGCTGAGCAGAGCAGATTAGGTTTAGAGGAACACATTTCCCTTTTAGAAAAGGAGAAGAAAAGACTCCAGGCAAAACAGAGGACTTCCTGCTCAATTGTGATGTTTACAGCTGAACCCAAAATGCACGAGGAGACGTGACCGGTCTCGGCTCTTTGCCCACCACCAGGCTGATAGTAGCCACTTCCCCGGGGGAGATCTGGAGGAGAGCAGGCAAGCAGGAGGGACAGGACAGCAGCAAGAGCCTTTGTGTTGTGGCCCGCCAGAGTCGGACGATGAGGAGGTTGGGGTGGAACTTGGGCCAGTTCTGGAGTCTGGGGAAGGCTCTGATGGATGCTCTGCGTCGGACGCAGAGATAGAGCCAGGGCCGTCCGGCATTTCCCAGCCACTGGAGAGGCAGCTGCCTTTGGAGGCCGAGATGAGTGGGGAGGAAGAACAGCTGGGGCCTGTTCCAGATGCACGTATGCGCAGAGCAGTTAGGAGAGGAGAACAACAGAGGACAAGGAGTAGACTCGGGAAGCAAAGCACACGTGGAGGCTGAATGGCCCCTCCCTGGCTGGGGAATAAATAGAAGGAAAGGGGAGTGGTTGTCGTAGGAGACAACAGTTCGTATTTCTGAAGATTTTGGCTCATTGCTTTTGGTGCATCAAAGACTGCTTGCCAGAACTTAATTTGCAGCCTTTCGGCTGGGAGCTAACCCTATCCCTAACCCTAACCCTAACCCTAACCCTAACCCTAACCCTAACCCTAACCCTAACCCTTGCAATCATCGCAAGGAACTGATAAGGTCTGTTACTGCAGTTAACTCCTTGAAGGACTTTTGCCTGGACTTTTTGGTGGGTGAATGCAATTAATTTACAACAGGTAAATAAAGAGGGGTTTTTCGTGACAAGGAGTCTGTTTCTTGCTTCTGCTAAGGCTGGGTCAGAAAACTTTGCGGCGAGTCTCCCAGCAACGGAGGCCAGGCCCTGGGCATGCCGCTCGGGGTTTCTTAGTGGCTTCTGTAAACCGATGGAGATTGAGCAGAAACAGAGAGAGATAGGCTGGCACAGGGCAGTGGGTGAAGTCTGGCTTTCTCGCATGCTGGAGGGTAGGACCAGAATCAAAAGGCCGAAAGGGACCGGATGGAAATTCAGGTCAGAAACTGGCAAGAACAGTTTTGCAGTAGAAATGGAACCCACCCCCTCACTGGGGTGCTCTGGTGAGCAGAGGGTTGGGCTAGATGACCCTGGATGCCCCCTCTATGGCTCCCTGAGAGGGTCCTCCTCTCTGATGCCCACAGCCAGCTCCCCTCTGGGGCAGTAATTCTCGGCAGAGAGCGAGGCCTCCTGAGGAAGGCTAAGCAGAGCCACCCTGCCAGGAGCATCGAAGGCGGACACAGCTGCAGGTGTGGCAGCCGCGGCGTCCCTTTGGGCCGTGCCACGCAGAAGCCCCAGCCAGGAATGGGAAGAGAGCTCTGCTAAAGGACCAGGCGGGGCAGGGCCACGGTGCAAGGCCCCCTGGTTCACTTCTGGGGGTGCCTGTGCAAAGAGGCGGGGCCCTTGGGTTCCTGCTGGGCTGCTGTGGGAGGGGAAGCGCCCGGCTCACCGGCTTTGGTGAGGCCCCAGCCGGCGACAAAGCAGCTGTCCCACATGTTGTCGTCCGGGACGATGGTGCGGTCTGGCAGGCAGAGGGCGGTGTGGAACCAGCTGTGGGGGATGGGCTTGTGCAGCAGCAGCAGCGCCAGATCGTTGTCGTAGGTCTTGGGGTTGTAGAGCGGGTGGAGGTGGATCTTCCGCACCCAGCGGGTGACGTTGTTCCTGCCCAGGTAGTTGCTTCCTGCCGCCACCCTGATGCCTTCCCTGTATGGGGGAGGGGGCAGGGCAGGCAAGTGGTCAGTGGGGGGGGGGCAGAGCAGCAAAGGGTCTGTGTGAGCAGGAGATGGAAAGCGCCAGCCAGAGCCCGATCCTTCCTGGCATTGAAGAGCCCCAGAAGCTCTTCTCCTGCTAAGGGCAGCTCTTCCGCCGTGGGCACGGAAGACTGGCAAGGAGGGGCAAGGAGCATCTGCAGCCAAGGGGGTCACTCTGGTCACTGAGGGGTCTTTGCTGCTTCCACGTAGGGGGGCTTCCAAGCAACAAGGGAGACTCTGCTGAGAAGGGCTGCAGAAGGAAGCAGGGCTGCCCCCGTTCATGTCCTACTGCCCCCCCAGCTCCCCCCCTGACCGGTTACCTTCTGTCTGTGAAGCAGTGAGCGGCGGACAGCACCCACCAGGGGTGCACGATGCTCCCCCCGCAGAAGTGGTAGGAGCTGGTCTGAATGCTGACCACCCAGGGCCATTTCCCAGCACGAGCCTTCGTGCCCCCCACGATGCGGGCATTGCCCAAAAGCGAGGCATGGGGCGCATCAAAGTCTGGTCGGTAGCCACAGCCTAAGAGAGACAAGAATAGCAATAGCAATAGCACTTAGACTTATATACCGCTTCATAGTGCTTTACAGCCCTCTCTAAGCGGTTTAGAGAGTTAGCATATTGCCCCCAACAATCTGGGTCCTCATTTTACCCACCTCAGAAGGATGGAAGGCTGAGTCAACCTTGAGCTGGTGAGATTTGAACCGCCAAACTGCAGCTAGCAGTCAGCTGAAGTAGCCTGCAGTGCTGCACTCTAACCACTGCGCCACCATGTTAGGCGGCCCCTGCTGCCCCCCACCCCGCTGGACTCATTGAGGTGGCCGGGACGCCCTGCCAGTCCGTCTCAAAGAGACCCCACTCTTCTGGGGAATCGGAGCCCCACACGGCTCCTTTGGACCTTTGAAAGCGGGTTTGACTTGGCAGCAGAGCCTGGGGGCTCAGGGCCCACCTGGGATCTCCAGTGGGACAGCTAGGCATCCTGACCCTGCTGGGCCGGAACTGCCCCAATAAGCATCTCCCTTGGGGGCCCTGTTCTGAAGGCCCGGGGGCCACGTGCTGCCAGGGGCAGCCTCATGTGGGCCAGCCTTCGGCCTACGCTGCCCCTGGCATCACAAGTCTGCTGTGACCTCAGGAAGGCCGGAAGGGCCGCCCTCCACCTGCTCTGCCCAAGGCTGGGGGGCACTTCTGCCTGCAGCCCCCCCCTCCGAAACGCCCCCGACACCTTGTGCGCGAGCACCGCTCCCTTGCAGCAGGAGCAGCCACACCAGCAGCACCAGGGAGTCCATGCGGCACTCCAGAGCTGGTGGGCGTGCCTTTTGCGTGTGGGCGGGGCTCCGGCCACACCCCGTAGTAGCATCACAGAGCTCCAGGTGTTGACCTCACCGGTGCAGAACCGCCGCCCTCCTTGCGGCCCTTCCACGGGTGGGGTGGGGGGCTCTAAGCCCAGAAGGGGGGCCTGCAGGGGCGGCTCCCTTCAGGCCGGCCCCAACCTGGCGCCCTGCCGGAGGCAGCCAAGCCGAGCCGTTCCGCGGCGCCCACCACAAACCCCTGACGGGGCGGCTGCCGACGTGCGAAGCGACGGGATTTTGGCCAGAGCGCCGTAACCGATTCGGGGCACCGTAGTTAAGCACCGGTCGGCCCTCCCCCCGCCCGCATGCCCGAAATGGGAAGGGCAGAGCAAGGCGCCGCCGGCCCGCCCCGTCCGGCCAGAGCTCTGGACTGGACCCGTTTCCCCCTCCCAGGAAGCGGCCGGCAGCGGCGCTGGGCGAAGCAGGAAGGCCGGGCGGGCAGAGGGCAGAGACCTTAGCCTTAGGCGGAGCCCCGCTCTCCTCCGCGCTTGCTGGCGCGCCAAGAGGCCGGGCAC